>OY755205.1:42034596-42634336 GCA_963576765.1 Draba incana
CTATTTTAGCGTCGATTTTGCGTCGTAATAGCGTCCAAAACACAATTCGACGCTAAATCGACGCTAAATAGGAACGAAACATTTCGAAGCTAAATCGACGCTATATAGCGTTGATTTAGCATCGATTTAGCATCGGAAATCTAATTTCGACGCTAAATCGATGCAAATTTAGCGTCGATTTAGCGTCGACCGTATAGCGTCGAATATAGCGTCGAATTGTGTTTTGGACGCTATTACGACGCAAAATCGACGCTAAAATAGCGTCGGAATAGATTCGACGCTAAATTTTGACGCTAAATTACAGTTTTCTTGTAGTGTAAAGATTATAAAGATTTTCACCAATCTAACCCTATATGTTAGCCACGAAAAGTTATTTCGGCGATTTATCTCATGATTTATAAGAATGAACCATCAAAAAAAAAATTGAAGGTTTAGTTTTCAACTTTTTGAAATAAAAACGAGTTATCCAAAAATAGATTATGATTACTTGGCACGTATACGTTTTTTGAATATTGATTATAACCATTGTTTAAATGTTTTGGAGGCGTGGAATCTTGATTAAGATTTTGAAAGAAATGGTAGCTACGTTCCTTAAGCCATCTCTCGCTAGTTCCAATGTACCTTTTGTTAATTTACATATACGTTTCTTTTTCTGGTTCTAAACTTAAATTTCAAAATGTATTAAAAAAGTTCTCATATCGTTTTTTTTTTCAACCAAACATTAACTAAAAAAAAAATCCTCCCGATTGGTGACCCAAACTGGAGGTAAGTTGTTTACATAAAAAAATGAAAAAGTTCGTAATCGAGCAGATCTAGCTAAAGCATCCGCCTGGACGTTAGATGAGCGGGGGATCAACGAGAGAGAGAATTGAGGGAAAGAAGCACGTAGATCTTCAATTCTGCAAGTAAGGATAGTGAACGCTGGCCAATCCTCCAGAAATTGGGAGAAGTTTAGAAGATCCACATAATCTGTCTCAAACCTCTGACATGGCACATTGTTCTCTATCATACTGCTCATCGCCCAGAGAAGCGCTTCTATCTCGGAATGAAGGGGTGACCATACGCCCATGATCCCTTTAGCCCCTATCAGAATTCCTTGGACCCCTAATGATAAAATAACCCTATCCCTAATGTGCTATTTGTGTCCTAAGAACCATCTATCGTACAACGCAGAGACTCTTCAACTGTAACATGGGGCACTAAGTGATACGGCTGTGTTTGAGCCTCATTCCATACCTTACATTCATTTATCGCTTGACTCACTATATCCATTGGGTCCATATCTATGCTCTTGAAAACTTTTTTATTTCTAGATTTCCATATAAACCACGCTATCCATGAGAATAATTCGTGATCTCCAGTCACCTTCCGTCGCTTATGACTCTGCCAAAAAAGGAAATCCATGTTTGCATAGACCGACGAATAAGGGCAATTGTCTGTATCCAAACAAAAGAGGCCAAATTCCACGTATTCCGCGCTACCGGACATTCGAAAATCTCATGATTAACTGACTCCTCATCTCCATCACATCTCGTACATACTGTAGGGCAATCGATACCTCGTTGACGCAACCGCGTCGTGACTGCCATAAATCCAGTTAAGATGTGCCACATAAAATATTGAATCTTAGGTGGACATTGAAAGTGCCACACATGTGCTAGCAAAGGCGTGATACTAGGTTCCTTTAGTACCACCTCAACCTCCCTTTCTTTTATCATTTTAGCCACATGATATCCTGACTTTACTGCATAATTCCCCGATTTTGTAAACTGCCAAATCCAGTGGTCCTCCATGAACCTTGGACTAACCTCCAGTTCCCTGATCTGCGTTATATCATCCGGTTCCATAAACTCATGTATTATCGGCATATGCCAATCCCTCCAGACTAGGTCAATTAAATGGTTAACCATAAGATTAGGGTGCCATATTTTGCCTCTTCCCCTTGTCGGTCGAGGGAAAATATCTAGAATCCATGGGTCATTCCATACTGAAATTTTGTGACCAGATCCTAAGCACTTACGACTTCTTTGAAGAAGTAACCCTCGAGCAGAAACAAGACTTCTTCACCCAAACGATGGGGTTCGAGGCTTTCCTGTCATAAGAGGGTGACAATTCCTGAAATACCATCCTTTCATCACTCTGGCTACCAACGAATTTGGAAACTTATACATCCTCCATAATTGTTTCGCCAAGAGAGCTGAATTAAACATCTATAAAGACCGAAAGTCCAGACCGCCCTCCTCTTTGGGCAAACAGAGTTTATCCCAAGCTACCCAATATAACCCTCGATTGGTCTATTGGAACTCCACCAAAAATTTGCTATGACACTCGTTAACTGAGAAGTTAACGTTTGTGGCAGCGGAAAAATTCTCATATCTATTCACTCTGATTTTTGTGATTCCTACGCTAAATAATCGCTAATTAGGGAGGAAACATTTCAAAGCTAAATCGACATTAACTCGCGTCGATTTAGCATCAATTTAGCATCAAGGAAACATTATGGATTGATATTTGAAAAAACTATATAGGTTTACATATACCTTCATAACCCTTTATGATCCAAGTATGTAATTTCAAATTTCAAAATTTTAAATTAATCTATTACATGAAACATTGAAAAGGGTAAGATAGTTTTCGTCCCAGTGGCGGATACTCTAAACCCTAAACCCTAAATGAAAAATTAGTTTAATTTAGCGTCTAAATGAAAGATTTCGACGCTAATTCGACGCTAATTATGTGATATAGCGTCGAATTCTAGTGATCCGATGCTAATTCGACGCTAAATCAAACATATTTTTCATTTAGGGTTTAGGGTGTAAACAATAAAAGCTTTAACGTTGACGATTCAGAGTGAAGCTACAATATCATCTACATTCAAAGATTTACTTGCCAACAAATTAGTATGTTTTTGTGATTCGATGGTTCAAATGCATGTAAGGATTGATATTTGAAAAAACTATATAGGTTTACATATACCTTCATAACCCTTTATGATCCAAGTATGTAATTTCAAATTTCAAAATTTTAAATTAATCTATTATATGAAAGATTGAAAAGGGTAAGATAGTTTTCGTACCAGTGGCCTAAACCCTAAACCCCAAACGTAAAATAGATTAAGGTAGCGTCGATTTACGTTATATGAACATATTTTACGTTTGGGGTTTAGGGTTTAGGGTATGAAACGGATAAAATTAATTTGATTCGACGCAAATTCGACGCTATATTGAATTAATTTGATTTAACCAATGGCGGTTAACCGAATAAAATCAAATTTTTTTGTTTAAACCAATGGCGGTAAACCGAATTATTTTGGATTTAGCGTCGAATTAGCGTCGAATTGTTGGTCAATTCGACGCTAATCCGACGCTATATGAAATTAATTCGGATCTTAATGAAATCTGCGTGGGGAAAATAAATTATATTTAAATATAATCCGACGCTAATTCGACGCTAAATCCAAATTAAAAACGGAGACCGAAGTCTTCTTCTCCGGTTTCTGAAAATCTCTCTCTCTCCCGGCAAAAATCTCTCTCTCTCTCTCTCTCTCTCTCTCTCTCTCCCGGCGAAAATCTCTCTCTCTCTCTCCCGACGACTCACTCTCTCTCTCTCTTTCCCGGTGACTCTCTCTCTCTCTCCCGGCGACTCTCCTCTCCCTCTCCTCCTCCCCATCTACAGCCGCCTCTCTCTCTCTCTCTCTCCCGCCGCCGCATCTCCTTCCTTACGCCGGAAACCGTCTCCTCCGCCGCACCTCCGCCGCACCTCCGCCGCACCAATGGTAATAAATATATATATATATATATATATATATATATATATATTCATTTATATATATATTTACAATTAGTTATAAATTAGTTATGGAATTTGAAATGAAATTGATTTTAGAAAATGGTTTTATGAAATATGTAGTAAATAGAATTTAGGAAATTTGATATGAAATAGGTTTTAAGAAAAATGTAGGAAATAAATTTTAGGAAATGAAATTGGATTTAGATTTGATAAGTTATGGAATTTAATTTAGATTTGATAAGTTATAGATTTGAATTTAGATTTTATGAAATTTATTTATGTGAAGTCAAATAAAACAAATTTATGAGTTTTTTGAATTTAAAATATTTATTTAAAATTAAAACCGAATTTAAAAGTTATTTTTCGATAATATAAAATAATTTCATAAATATTAAATTTATTTTAAAAATATATAATTATTTCCTAAATATAAAATATAAATTTTTTTCCAACATTATTTAAGCACTATAAAATTATTTCCTAAATTTTAAATTTATATTGTACATTTTTAAATTTAATAAATTTGGTATGAAATAGATTTTAGGAAAATTGTAGGAAATAAATTTTAGGAAATGAACTTGATTTTAGATTTGATAAGTTATGGAATTGAATATAGATGTGCTAAGTTATATATTTGAATTTAGATTTAATGAAATATATTTATGTAAAGTCAAATAAAACTAATTAATGAAAAACGAATTTACAAATTATTATACAATAATTTAAAATAATTTTATAAATGTTAAATATATTTCAAAATTATTAAATTATTTCCTAAATTTTAAATTTATATTTTACATTTTTTAATTTAATAAATTTGTTTTATTTTATAGGGTGATCGACGTCGTCCTCCTTCATACGGCGAGTTATTTGGCGAGGATGCTTCGATTCCCGGATCCGATGGTCGTCGCGGATCCGGATCACCATCGGGGTCGGGTTCGCAGGTTGTGAACTATCGTCCACTGGCTCCGCCACGACCTTGCAAGGCATACAACGTCCTCCACAGCCTCCTACTCCTCCCGGTGTAGCGCAATTCCACCAAGAGTTCGAAGATATTGTGAACCTAGGGACCCAACAACAGCCGTAGGATTAGCGTTTTAATTTTATTTATAACGGATAATTTTATTTTGTATCGGATAATTTTATTTTGTATCGGATAATTTTTACTTTTTATTATAATAATTAGAATAATTTTTAATTTATAATATTTTTTGTATAATAATTTTTTTTTAAAGAAAATGGTAAATCGACGCTAATTCGATGCTAAATTAGCGTCGAATTAGCATCGGCACCTGATTCATTCGATGCTAAATCGATGCTAATTTAGCGTCGAATTAGCGTCGAATGAATCATGTGTCGACGCTAATTCGACGCTAAATTAGCATCGATTTAGCATCGATTTGGCATCCATTTACCATCGAAACGTTTCGATGCTAATTTGACGCTAAAGTCGCGTCGAATTAGCGTCGAAATATTGTGTCGGATTAGCATCGAAAATCCGACGCTAAATTAGGGTCCAATTAGCGTCGAAGTTCATTTCGACGCTACTTTAGCGTCGAAATAGCGTCGAAAATGAATTAGCGTCGACGGTTTAGCGTCGAAATGTTTTCGACGCTAAATCGACGCTAATAGGTTTTAGCGTCGAAATATGCCGACGCTAAATCAGTGTTTTCTTGTAGTGTTATAATCTATATTCCACTTTTTAATTTATACCGCTTTAGATTGTACCAATCACGAAAACTTTATCAAAAGCTTTACCAACACTATTACACTAATCTTTATTTATACAGCTTTATCTCAAATCTTTATCTATACAGCTTTGCACTATGCTATAAAGCTTACCGCTCCAGATTTTTAAAAAGCTAGGTTACCAATCGGACCCATAGTATATAGAAGCATGTTGTATTTATGTATGTAGGAACAAAAGAATTGGAAGGGAGGATAAGGAGGGAACAAAGATCCCATGGAGTGCGGCGAATGGGAATGACACAAAGTCACTCCAACTTTTCTTTCTTTCTTTGGGTCAAATGTAACGTTCAATTGCCCTCCTCACTTTGTTCCAAAACCGCGTCACGTATTTTCATTCTTTTCTTCTCTCCAATTTTTACTTCTACGTCTTTTGTTTTAAATCATAAGTTTAAATTCACTGATTAGGGTTACTAGTATTTTTTACTATATTGTTATTGTAATTCGATTGTTGTATGTAGCGGAGAAACAATTTTTATATTAAACGTTCCACATCGGAAGTTGAGGAAAAACTGAAATGATATATAAGAAACACACAACTTCACGTATAACCTGCTAAAAGTCTCTGATTTTTTTTTTAATAATATATTTTCTTTATTCATCTTCCCCTAAACGGAAATCTATGAAGTTTATTATGGTACCGTAGACCAATTTATTGACTCAAACTCGGGAGCGATCCAAATACAGTTTGGTCGAACATAAAATCATAATTTATAGTGGTATATTAAGTAGAAATTCCACATCAAAAATTGAGAATTGTTTAAAATTTTTTTTTTTTTTTGGCGATAAATGTGATCTTCCGACATAATGCACAAAAAGGCAAACAAATTCGAGTTATAATATTATATGTAAATAGTTTGTTTTTTTTAGTTTTCGAAACTATACTATGGAAAATTTGTCAAACATATAGATTAGATTCTCTTGTACCAAGAACGTAAAATTGCATAGATAACACCAAAAGATACTGCATGTGTCATGTGTGTATGCAAGCTGAGGAACAACATTTCTGAAACCTCCAAAGTCCATGTTGAACAAAATTCATCCATTATTATAAAATTGGGACATATATATAACTATATGGCTATGTTTTTTATAGATGATTATATTTATATTACATTTGAATATTAGTTTTTTTGTGACCTTTTGTTGAGATTCAATGGACCCTCCATATTTGCATGTGACTGAGTGTGGAATGGGACGAGAGAATGGCGGTCTTTGATATGGACGTCACCTTATTATTTCAGATTTATCTAAAACATAAATCATCCATAATTAAGCTTTTGGCTAATTTCTATAATTTCTTGAATTAAAATAGTAGTAGTTTACAGTTAATTGTTATAACTCAAAATTATATATACCTTTCTTAGCTTGGATGAAAGGGTTTCTCTTAGTTTGGATGGTATTTTTTTTATCATTGAAGTTGTTACTCCTGTCTCGGCTTCCCATTTCGTTTCTTTGCCTGGAGGAGAGTTAGAAAATTTATCACTATATTTCGGGATTCATTCGCTTCGCAGCAATGTATTTCGAATGTGTGTACTAATTGTATTTTGGCTATGTGTTTATTTATCATTTTTTGTTGCTGAACCATATTTCTTGGGTTTACTAATGTATTTTGCAACAATTTGTAATTCTGAACTTTCATTTCCATTAATATTAATGATAGCAAAAAAATAAAATAATCTTTACTTAGAATCCTTGATCCCTGATCTTATGACCAAATAGCAAAAATCCTTGGTCGTGAAACCGTTAGCTAACGCTTTTCATTCCAATACATCTTTTTACACCTATCTAAAACTAAGGTTATTTATGTAGATAGCTTAACTTTGAACAATTCTGCAGAAAATGGATGGTAAAACCATAATAATAATGTTTAGTTTCGTAAGTAATTAAAACAAATAGCGTAAAATATGTATAAATTGAGTTAAATTAGAAATAGGTGTCATCAAAATATAAAATTTACCCTAAAGGCTAAAACTAAGTGATTTAAATTTCTTGTATGCTAGCATATCCTATTTCTTTTAATGGAATGTCACTAGAGTTAAATGCACAGAACGATATGCTCGAAGATGGTGGTGGAGTTTTTGACGACAGGGATTGGGGATTTCCATCCGCTGTCTTTCCTGGTACGCATGTGCCATAGCTTTTTACGGAAGGACTGAAACGTCCGAATATCTCATGTGTATAGGGAGGCTAATCGTCTAGCTGATGGATTAGCAAACTATTCTTTCTCTTTAGAGTTAGGATTGCATACTTTTGTTGTTGTTCCAGACGATGTTGGGTCGATTCTGAGGGAGGATGCTAATGGGACTATGGTTCCGAGGCAAACTCGAATGTAATTGTTTTAATTTTCATAAAAAAATCTGGGGATTTTCCCCGGTGCACAAAAAAAAAAAAAACGATATGCTCGAATAAATTAAGTGGTTTTATTTGGAAATTATTAAATGCGTGTTATTTCATTTACAGTTGATAATATTAATTCGCTTATTAAATATAGTTTACAGCTGAATGAAGAAAAAGACATGAATCACAATCAAACCCATTTCATCACCCATGTTTATATATAATATGTCTTTGTGGGTCCTACGTCACGCGTTTACCTCCTAGGCCCCACTAATTTATTCATAAAACTTGTCTGATTTTCCCTTAACTTCGTATGTAGTCCCAAAGAAAACCTAATTAATTGTATACTAGAGAGTTACCCGCGTTATACACGGAATAATATGATTAGCGAATAAATCAATATAGTTTGAATTAGAAAATCAAATACCACTTTTAGAAAATTGTTATACGGAATCTGAAATTTGCATTATATTTTGAAATTTTGTCATTATTTTAATAGAAATGTATTCCACCCGTGAAATAATTGATAATAGTGGTTTATAATTTTTTGGTCAATTTATACAATCTCATAATCTTCAAAAATACCGATTTTAATTTTATTAGTCAATATATATAATAAAATATATTAATTTCATCTCATAATATATAAAAATATAGTTTATGTATTTTCTTATATAATAAGCATCGTAGATTTGTAAACATTGAGATGTTTGTAAACATGGGAGTATACATTTTTTTATTGAAGATTCCAAAGTGAAAACAATGCATTCCTTTATTAGTTTATTTTCAATTAAATAAAAATTAAAATCGGGATTTATGATTCCAAAAGTGAAGATTTTATATACTTTAAAATTAACTTGTTCACATTTAATTATGCAAACTAACTACAAATTATTGTGTTTGGTTCTAGAAATTGTCTTATGAAGAGTGTCTGGATAAGAGTATAGTAGAACTTAATAATATAATTTTAATTTAATAACAAAAATGAGATAAATTGCAAGCTTGACACCTAATATAATAGTTTAGAATTCTTCTTCTTTAATATAATGGTATATTAGTATTTAATCCTCTATTTCAAAAGATAGGGAAAATATCTTTTATTTTTCCTATTTAATACACTTTTGGAATAAATATTATTTTTTGTTCATAATTAGTTTTATGATTTTTATATTGAATTTTTGATATACATATATATATATATATATTTTTTGGCAAGTACATGATTTCAAAATATTTCAATTTTGACAAGTTTATGATTATGTCAATGTGTTTGGCATTAAGATTAAAAGTAATCAACATTAACTAATTATGAAAGAAATATGTTTGGCAATTAGTATAGAAAGATTAAAATAAATAAAAAAAACTTAAAAAATTGTGGTGATGACACCTAAGCAAAATGCTCCCAAAATACTTCTCAAATAATATATACTATTTCAAAAGATAGGGAAAATATCTTTTATTTTTCCTATTTAATACACTTTTGGAATAAATATTATTTTTTGTTCATAATTAGTTTTATGATTTTTATATTGAATTTTTGATATACATATATATATATATATATTTTTTGGCAAGTACATGATTTCAAAATATTTTAATTTTGACAAGTTTATGATTATGTCAATGTGTTTGGCATTAAGATTAAAAGTAATCAACATTAACTAATTATGAAAGAAATATGTTTGGCAATTAGTATAGAAAGATTAAAATAAATAAAAAAAACTTAAAAAATTGTGGTAATGACACCTAAGCAAAATGCTCCCAAAATACTTCTCAAATAATATATAGGATGTTCTGATTTCGTATGATATTAACACAATCCCAAGTAGGAAGCCTGCCGCTATGATGCATCATTCATTGAAGAGGTTCGAAGTGGACTAAATTTTCATATAAAACATCAATTGGGATTTGAAAAGTATAAAATATAGACTTTGGGAATTAAAGGGTTTGACCCAAAACCTCCAGAAAATTAAAAAAATTATACAAAATAAAAATAAAAATATTCATGAACCAATCTCTTCGAAATAATTATTTTAGTTCATAGCGAAAAACTAACTAGATGGAAGATCTTATTAGTCTAAAAAACAAAAAATAAATCCATTCTTCCTAGATGGAAGATCAATTTCTCCCTGGATTCGTTGAAGTCTTTACGAAGGCAATGATCATAGACTAATCAATCACGTTTCATAATCGAACACAATGATCATACCACCCCGACCATCAATCAAGTTTCCAAACTTAGATTCAATCGACATGATCCACATATGCCGTCTCATACCATTCATAATTCATTCACAATTCGAACTCATCGAGTAGCTCTTCACACGGTTGGTTCAATTTTCCACCGTCCATCTAACTATTCCATCGATCAGTTTAAATTGTCCAATGATCAACATTATCAGATAGAAAAATTAACGTTTAGCCGAGTCATAAAAATCAGTGTATCTGTTCGGATGAACCTTATTTATAATAATACTATTGGTGTTCATGCCAATGCATTGTAGATAGATATTGAATACTCTTTCTCTTTGAGAAGTATGGAGGTTGAAACTTAGAAGGATAGTCACAATCCTCACACGTGCCAAAACAGTAATAAAGAGACAAAATCCGCAATGCAATTTTTTTTTTATTTACAGTAAAAAAAGTCTTTGTTTGAGCTTTTCCACTCCCACATGCTTTGTTTCATTATTTACTTTTCCTCTTTTGCCACAATATTAATCAAATAAATTAAGGATCAGTTAGGATGGAAGAATCTTAGACCGCAATTATGACAACAAGAAAAACCACTAGAAGGTCATTAACTTTTCCATTAATAATTAATCATTTTTAACCCGAATAATTAACAAGCTTCTGCTTTTTGGTAAATGTATGCATCCATGTCCATAAGAAAATAGAAAAAACAGTGTAGTTTTCTCTCTCGATGACGTTGATAACAGTAAATTACCCAATAATATTGGTACTTGTCATTTCGATGGATCTATTCTAACTGCACACTCTTTTGCCCAACATACTCTTTACATCACCTTTTGTTCCAATTTCTAATGACTCTAAAAGGATATATTGTCTGAATTGGAAAATTTAATGTATGTTCGACTTTTTTTTGCCCTTGGGAGTTCAAATCTTTCATCTATAATCTTTTCGGATGTCTGGACCAACCGTTGAATATACGTTCGACTTATTTGAAAAACTAGTTAAATTATTTTAAAATTTTATAGAACAAAAGATAAATTGACAGAAAAAACCTTAGATATGAGAATCCACAGACGAAGTGGTTAGAATGTGACATCCCTATAAAAGTATCGTATAAGAAATAAGGATATAAATCTTTTGAACAAAAAAAATGTGAGAGTCGAAACTCGAACATTTAAATTTGTCAAGGGTTTTAAAGGAAAAAGAGATTTCTAGGTTAAACTACGAACAAAAAGCTTTAAGAATCGTAAATCGTAAAAAGAACTGTTTGCGGAAGTCTTTTTCGTATTAAGTTGCGGATTTTTTTCTCAAGGGTGATACATGAGTATATATACTAGTTTAGGTCAGCTAACCTCTTACAAAGAACAAAAGGAAAATTTCCTAAGTCGTAAAGGTTTTCCTTTTGTCGAAGTCGGCCACCGATATATGGGCTTCATCTTATGGGCCCGCGCAGCGTTGGATTTGTAGCCATGGAACAATTTGCGTGTGGACTGCGAATTGCGATAACCGCTAACTTGACGGAACCAACTTGGCAAAATGTCGAATTCGGCAGAATCTGGTCAACTCGGCAGAACTGGTCAACTAGACAGAACTGGTCAACTCGGCATAATCTGGTCAACTCGGCATAATCTGGTCAATTCTGGCAGAACTAGGCCAAATCGGCAATATGAAGTCGGCGAGACAATTTTCAACTAGACAGGATTCGTCATGTGACAGTAGTCACAAACAGTTCACAAAGCAGTTTGCGACACAATATGACTTATCATACGACAGGATACGCAAATGAACTAGGCATTAATCTTTATTATGATAATAAGACCATTTCTATCCGTTGTTCTCGGGAGAGGGGATTTCGACCCCAACAAAAAAGAGTATATAAGTTTTATATGCGAGTAAATAATGTTTTAATAGGTCCGCATGTAAACTGTAACTCAAAAATCATTGGTATGATCATAATACATTGGGTCAGATTGGTCACTCCGTTTAAAAAGAGCGGTTAAATTTTTTTGAAAGGTTGTACTGAAGTTCGTTTGAAAGAAAGCGGTTAAATACAGTGGTTAGAGAAAGCGGTTCGGTAACGGAGAGCGGTTGAAAAATAAGTTTGATTGGTAACCCTATAGCGGTTGAATAGTATAATTAAATAAAATGTTGTCTATATGATTTAAAAGTATATATATATACCACTAAAGGTTCCAAAAATATCACTAATTTTCAAAATTTCTAAAAATACCAGAAAATTAAAGTTAACTTTCAACATTCAAAAATAAATCTTGAATTCTAAAACCCAAACCCTACCCCTAAAATTATACCCTAATTTTGGATGATACTGTGTGTCGTGTGTCAATCCAATGCATGAACTCATGTACTAAAAAATACAAAACAACAAAATAATAAACACCCACTTACAATTTCATCCTCATGAATTGAATAAATATATCACCTGTTCAAACGTGGTAAAATTATTTTAGTCGCCCATAACTTACGTCGTTTCAAAATCTCGTTTCAACCATCTCTTTTCATCAAATAAACACGTTTCAAATCGTTTGTTTCAATCGCTCACTCCAACCGCTCATTTCAATCGCTCGTCCGAATGGTAACTACTAGGCGATTCAACCGCTCCATAATTACAACTGAAGTAAACAACTAACCCATTGGGTCATAATGGTTACATCAGTTGGACATAAAGGGCGGTTGAACCGCTGCATGGTTACCAATCGGACGTCCGATTGAAACAAGCGGTTGAAACGAACGATTATAAATGACGATTTGAAATTTGATTGTTTGGCAAAAACGTGTGGTTGAAACGAGATTCTCAAACGACTAAATTTATGGGCGATTGACAGCGTTTATAGGCGATTCACATATATATAGGTATTTGTTTGTATTGTTGGGTGTTTATTGTTTTGTAATTACAAACACACGACATTGTTTGGTAATCTCAAACGTGATTATTATTTTGTAATTTTTCCTAAATTACTTCATGCATGGTAGTAGAAAACACATGACTCAGAAGAGATGAAATTAATGAGAAGTGATGAAATTTTTATCACGGTGAACAAAAATTGTTAGCTTTACACAATTACTATTTTAAAAATAAATAATTGTAATATTATTTTACTAATTATGTTATTTATTTTTAATTATTTGTGAATACGTGAATATATATACATATATATATACTTTAAATTATATAACCAACATTTAATCACATAATTTTATTTAATTAAAATACTTTGTATTGACTTGATGTTATTGATTGTACCGTGAATGTATTTATACACTTTGATATTTCCTATTCTATGATATGATAACCTTAAATCTAGGATTTACATATATCCTTTCCTAGTACCCCCCCCCCCCCCCCCCCCCCCCCGAAAGTTGGTGGTGAGAAATTTCGAACACCAAACTTGGACAAAAGTTTATCAAAAGATGGTTTAGGTAAAGCCTTGGTGAGAATATCAGCCACTTGTTCTTTGGTAGAGATGTGTTCGGTTGTAATAAGCCGATCTTGAACCGCATCGCGAACCTGATGACAATCCTTTTCAATGTGCTTGGTTCTTTCATGGAAGACTGGATTTTTCGCAATGTGAATCGCAGCTTGACTGTCACAATAGAGCTTGATGGGAGCCGGATGATCAAACCCAAACTCGTGAAGCAATCCCTTAAGCCATTTGAGTTCACGGAGTGTAAATGCCATACTTCTATACTCGGCTTCAGCAGAGGAGTTAGACACTGTGTCTTGCTTCTTCGTCTTCCAAGCAATAGGAGAGGAGCCCAAAAACACGACGAACGCACTGAGAGAACGACGAGTGAGTGGACAAGAAGCCCAATCTGAGTCGCAATAAGCTGTGAGAGAAAGATCACTATCCGAACGAAGAAGAATACCTTGCGCAGGACAGCCTTTGAGATAACGAACAACCCTTAAAGCAGCTTCCCACTGAGCAACAAGAGGCGTTTGCATAAATTGGGACAAAAGATTGACAATATAGCTCAACTCGGGTCTTGTAACGCTGAGGTAGATGAGTCTTCCGACCAAGCGACGATATTGTTGAGGATTCTTTAACTCGGGACCAGTGTTAGAAGCCAGTTTGTGATTCAATTCGACTGGAACACCAACGGGTTGTGCACCCAGAAGACCTACTTCAGAGATAATGTCGAGTGCATACTTTCGTTGAGAAAGACAAATTCCATCCGGTCCACGGGAGACCTCGATACCCAAGAAATATTTTAAACGACCAAGATCCTTCATGTGAAAACATGATTGCATATAACTCTTGAATCTCTCCACTTCTGATAGACTATTACCCGCAATGATTAAATCATCGACGTAGACTAAAACATGAAGAACAATACCATTTTGAACAAAGGAAAATAATGAGTAGTCAGGATAGCTCTGCTTGAAACCAAAGTTTAGCAAGGCTATTGTTAACTTAGCAAACCAACACCTCGGAGATTGGCGAAGTCCGTACAAAGACTTGCGAAGACGACAAACTTTGGTGGAGTCAGAAGCTTCGAAACCCGGTGGAAGCTTCATATACACCTCTTCTTCCAAATCACCATGAAGAAATGCATTATGCACGTCCATTTGATGGACCTCCCAGTTTTTAGCCGCAGCCACAACAAGAAGAAAGCGAACCGTAGTGAGCTTAACTACCGGAGCAAATGTCTCTTTAAAATCGGTCCCTTCCTGTTGAAGATTGCCCAATGCAACTAAACGAGCTTTGTGACGCTCCAAGGTGCCATCAGAATGATACTTAAGTTTGTAAACCCACTTGCTACCAATCGCCTTCTTTCCCGGAGGCAATGAAACAATCTCCCAAGTATCGTTATTTTCAATAGCAGTGATTTCGAAACCCATGGCTTCACGCCATTCTTTGATTAAAACAGCTTCTTTATAGCTTCTTGGTTCAGTACCAGCAGTAATGGCAGCCATAAAAATCCTGTGAATCTCGGAGAAACTTTCATCAGAGACATATTTAGTTATAGGATAACGAGTCTTACCTGCCGCTTTAGAGTAACTTGAATCGGTGAGACCAGGTGAAGACGTAGTGGGGGGTGTTGCTTGTGCATTGCTAATGATAAAGTCCTTAAGTAAAACTGATTGTTTCTTGGTACGTTGTCCTTTACCGAGAAGCTCTGGAAGTCCCGGTGAAGGAGGTGTTTCAGCTGGTGGAGAAGGAATAGTAGAAGGACTTGTCAACGCATGAGAACTATCACCAGAAGAAGAACATGGTGAGGTCTCTATCGCTGAAGACAATGCTTCGGTCACGGGTGGAGAAGAAACCACGGTCACTGGTGGAGAAGGAGACTCGGTCACAGGTGAAACATTCGGACAAGTGGAGTCTCCTTGAGGAGGAAGAATCCAATCATCACCAAGAAGATCCATGGATTGATTCTGTGCAACGAACTGAAGTGATGATGAATCCGCAAAAGGAAACACATCTTCTTGAAAAACAACATCTCGACTTACAAAGAATTGTTCGGCTTCAAGATCATAAAGACGCCATCCTTTCTTACCATAAGGGTAGCCAATGAAGATACAACGCCTACTTCGAGCTCCAAATTTATCTTTGTCATGAGAGCGATGATGAGCATAACAAAGACAACCAAACGTACGAAGCATGGAGTAATTTGGACGTTTGCCAAAAAGAATTTCGTATGGAGATTTGCCTTGTAGAACCGATGAAGGTGTACGGTTAATTAGGTGAGTTGCAACAAGTATAATTTCACCCCAAAATTTCACTGGGAGTTGTCCTTGAAAGAGACAAGCGCGAGCAACATTTAGAATGTGCCGGTGTTTCCGTTCCACACGACCATTCTGTTGTGGTGTATCAACACACGATGTCTGGTGCATAATGCCGTGTTCTTGAAAATAAGATGTTAAGCACATGAATTCGGTGCCATTGTCACTCCGAAAAGCTTTGACAATTTTCCCAAACTGTCTCTCACTCATGGCACAAAAATTCTTTATGAGCTGAGATACTTGTGATTTTTCGGACATGAGAAACGTCCAAACTGAGCGTGAAAAATCATCTACCAATGTAAGAAAATAAACCGAGCCACATGTGGAAGGTTGTCGATATGGTCCCCAAACATCGCAGTGAACTAAAGAAAAACATTCCGTTGTTTTATTAATACTAGTAGGAAAAACATCACGTGTTTGTTTAGCACGAAAACAAATATCACAACTCTTAATCGCCTCTAAATCCATATGAGAACGATCATATTCAGGTAAAGAAAGCAAAACACCAGTAGAAGGATGTCCTAAGCGACGATGCAACAAAGCTCATGAAGTATACTCCTGCGTAGCTTTGTTAACCCGAGCAGCACAGACACCCGTAAAGTAATACACCCCCTCACGCTCTTCACCCGCACCAATCAAAGTTCTCGTAAAACGGTCCTGTAAGAAACACAAAGTATCTGTGAATACCGCAATGCAACCAGTATGCTTGAGAAGTTTAGAGACAGAGATAAGTGTGCAATCAAAATCAGGGACATAGAGCACATTAGAAAGTGCACAATCGGAATTCAACACCAAAGTTCCCCGCTTTGTTGCTCGAGAACCGGTTCCATCAGGGAATATCACCGGAGAGGGAATGATAGGTTCAACATTAGTCAAAAGAGATTCATCACCAGTCATATGGTGTGAAGCTCCGGTATCAATAATGACATCAGTGAGATTAGTTTTACCAGACAGTTTTTCGGAAGATTGATCAGGACGTTGAGATTGCAGCAATGAAATCAGTTGAGCAATTTGATCCGTTCCACCAGAATGTTGCGCCGAAGCTTGAACGTTGCTGGCTCTGCCACGGCCACGACCACTAGTCGGAGGAGGTCTACCGCCACGGATGTTGTTGTTGCCGCGACCACGAGCAGAACCACCACGTCCGAAGGAAGGAGTAGATGTGTCTTGGCGATTTTGTTCAAAGAACCAATCCGGGTATCCATGTAGTACAAAACACTCACTCACGTCATGTCCTTTGCGATTGCAATGAGTGCAAAGTAGAGAAGAACGATCTCGAAAACGAGGTAAAGAAACTGCAGCAGCTTGAGTTGAAGATGGAGTTTGAACCGAGAAGCCAATTGCCTCTGTTTTCACAACTTCCTTGGACCTTGATGAATTCAGGTTTTGTTCCTCTCGAACCACACGTGAGTATACTTGATAGAGATCGGGCAGTGGGTCTTCATCGGTGATAGATGAACGAATGTTTCGAAAACGCTCATCTAAACCAAACAGAAATTGATGAACACGGTCCTCCTCACGTTCTTTAGCGATGTCCGGAGCTGCGACACAACTACAAGCACAGTGGGTTTTGTAGTTCTAGAGTTCTTCCCACAACTTGGTTAATTGTCCAGAGTAAGTAAGCACAGGCCGTCCGTCTTGCTTACAAGCTGAAATTTCATCACGGAGAAGCTGTTTGCGGACTCCGTTGCCAACACAGAATCGTTTGCGAAGACTTTCCCAAAGTTCAGAGGCGTCGGAAACAAACGAGACAGTGGATCGTATGGATGGTTCGATGGATGTTCTTATCCGTCCAACAATCATTGAGTTTGCAGCCAACCAAGATGCTAACTCAGGATTCGAATTTGGCTTTGGAATAGAGCCATCAATGAATCCGAGTTTTTGCTTTGCTTGAAGAGAATTGCGAAGTTCGGTTGACCACTCGGTGTAGTTGTTTTCTTTGAGAATCACAGAGGATATCAAAGCTCCTGGGTTGTCGGATGCATTGAGGAGGTATGGTGATGGTAAAGATGGAGTGGAGGTGGAGGATTGAATCATCGAGGAGCTGGAGCTTTGTTCGGTCATAGTTTGCAGAGAAGGTAGATGCGGCGGCTTTGAAAAGCGGCGGCGAAGGAGTTAAAGATGATAGCGGCGGCGGCGGTTGTGCTAGGGCACCAACGGCGGCGGCTTAGAAGTAGGTTTAGAGAAAAAATTAGGTCTTTAGGATCTTATGCTCTGATACCATAAAATACTTTGTATTGACTTGATGTTATTGATTGTACCGTGAATGTATTTATACACTTTGATATTTCCTATTCTATGATATGATAACCTTAAATCTAGGATTTACATATATCCTTTCCTAGTATTAATTATACTATTCAACCGCTATAGTGTTACCAATCAAACTTATTTTTCAACCGCTCTCCGTTACCGAACCGCTTTCTCTAACCACTGTATTTAAACGCTTTTTTCAAACGAACTTCATTACAACCACTCAAAAAATTTTAACCGTTCTTTTTAAACGGAGTGACCAATATGACCCATTAATGTTTGTTTTAATAATAACCTAAAAAACAAAAAAAAATGAATAAAATAAACTATAGTCGAAGATGGTTTGGGTGTTTGATTGAGTCATTATCGAAGGCTCACATGGGTGAAGGAATGGTGATGAAAGAGTCTTTCTAGTTATCAAATTTGTTTTTCCAATTATTATTGCTATTATTAATTAGTTGGGGAAAATCTAGAGAAATTTGGCAGTATCTAGGATATAAAGACATGTTGTGATGATCAAACCATGTGAAATTGTGTACAGTGGGTTTGAAGTTTCACCGCAGCCAAAATCTCTTTGGATCCAACTTGTTCTCCATTTGGAAAATATAAGAAATTGATAAATACATAAATATATCTAAATATGTATGCTAACAGTAGGATAGTTGATAAATTTATATTTATTTACTTCTAGCTACTCAAAAAAAAAAAAAAAAAGCGGATAACCTAGGATATACGATCAACTTCTTTGGCTTATCGTAATTTTGTAGTACTATACGAATTTAGATGATTAAATTTATAAACAATTTTTAATGAAAAATATTTTACTCAAACAAAACTGTCCAACATATAAACTGTTGATAATTTGTTTGTTAGACATTTTATTCTTGTTTTAATGTTGTAGACGAAATTATGAAATACTTTCTTTGTTTCTCAAAAAAAAAAAAAAATGAAATACTTTCCAAACAAAAAAAAATCGTTAATTTTTTTTCCCACAGTTTAGCTCTAGCATGTAGTTTCTAAGCATTTAATATTCACTATAATTGTTAAAATATGTGAGGGCATTATCAGCACCAATTATATTTTGTGGGTATCATTAAATATAAAATTATTAAAACACACATTCTCTCTTACTTTTACTCAACTTTATACCTTCTCTTTCATCATTTTACTCAACTTTTATTAATTTTATATTTAAACACACAAAAACACCCTCTCCAAAAATATCAAAAGTATCACTATATTGATACCCTCTCTCCAAAGTTTCTTCCTATCTCCTCTATTTACTGAAATTTTATTAATTTTATATTTCAATACACCACACTATTTCAACAAAAAACACTCTTTTTCTTCTTTTTATTCAAATTTTAATAATTTTATATTTAATGATATCCACAAAATATCACCGTTGCATATGCTCTCATATAATCCATTTGCCCATGTCGCCGCTACTACGAATACAACAAATGAAGTAAATTTAAGAATGCAAGTAATAAAATAGTCTCTCTCTATATATATATATGATGTATGTCTCTAATAAAACAAAATCCATGAGATTTTCTGGTTCATATTGGTAATGGTATGGGTCCCATTTAGGACCAAATTGATTGCCAGTTATTTGCCAAAGAAAAATTTAACACCAAAACACACCTCTCTCATGAAACCAACACTACTTATAGCCACCCTTCACTCTCCCCAAACGCTCCTTCACTCTCATCATTCTTCTTTCAAACATTTCCACAATACACTTGAAAGACACACTAAACTCACCTGAACCTTGTTCGAGTCTCTCAACTCTACACTAATGGCAAGACCACAACAAAGGTTCCGAGGTGTGAGACAAAGGCATTGGGGCTCTTGGGTCTCCGAAATTCGTCACCCTCTCTTGTAAACCCTCCCTCCCCTCTCAACTTACTAAATTACCCTTGTTCATTTTTTTAATTAACCAAGAAGTTCCAAACCTTTGACTTATAATAGTGGCTAATTCGTTTATTTTTGTTTTACAGGAAAACAAGAATCTGGCTAGGGACTTTTGAGACGGCCGAGGACGCGGCAAAAGCCTACGACGAAGCGGCGAGGCTAATGTGCGGGCCGAGAGCTCGTACTAATTTCCCATACAACCCTAACGCTATACCTTCTTCCTCTTCGAAACTCCTCTCAGCCACTCTCACTGCTAAGCTCCATAAATGTTACATGGCTTCTCTTCAGCTGACCAAACAAACGCAAACGCAGACAACCTCGAGATTACGGACTGACAGAGACATAAATGTGACGGCCAATGGAAATCAGTTTAACAATGGAGGAGGAGTAACAGAGACTACTGAGATCAAATGGGAAGAAGATGGAAACAATAATATGCAACAGAATTTCAAGCCATTGGAGGAAGATCATATCGAGCAAATGATCGAGGAATTGCTTCATTACGGTTCCATTGAGCTTTGCTCTGTTTTACCAACTCAGACGCTGTGAGAAACGGCCCCGTCGTTTTAGCGTATTATTTTTTCTTAATTAATTTATTTCCATTCAACATTTCGGCGTCGTTACTTTCGTTTAAGTGAAGAGGGTAGTAGTGAGGAAAAGGCTAATTTCAAGACATTTGATCTGAATTGGCCTCTTTGAAACACTCATTCTAGTTTCTACAAAGAACAATCGATCATATGCTATGTATAATGTATAGTATTTTTATGATATTTATAATGTTATCAATTTCTTTGCTATTTTTTGCATAATTTTCTCCATTTATACTCATTTTTTGTTGTGTTCGTGTGTGAATAAATGGGGATTTAGTGTAGTGAAAAGATACAACATTGTGAAGAAAGATAAGTAAAAGAGACAGAACAGAGATGAGATATTGGAAGGGTTTGAATTTTTTTGGAGTTTTTAGCTTTTTGTTCCATGCATTTTCAACGGTGGGCCTTAATTTTCTTTCCCTATTTAAAATATATTTCTCTCTTCTTTTTAATTTGGGATTGCTGCTAAGTAGAAAAAGTGTCCCTAGCTATGGTCGAGGACGACCATAAAAAACCCAAACTTTAAAATTAGATAGATTTTTGTGTTTCCAGCACTTATATTAAAATAGAAAAATAATGGTTAGTTACACAAAATATAATCCATCATGTGTTAGATATTACAACTGCAAAAACATGAGAGAATTTTAGCGACCTGTTTTCACATGCATCACTAAAAAGATTATTTCCAAGAAAATAAAGACTCAGCCACTATAATTTGATAACTGCTCTCTGATCGATTGATTTTTTCATACATGCATTAACTCAGCCACTATAATTTGATAACTGCTCTCTGATCGACTGACTTTTTTTATGCATGCAGTATACATATATACGCGTTATTAGTTGTTAGAAACAAGCCAAAAGAAAACATAATGAGTAAATTAATGAAAATTAGATAAGGTTAAGCTCGTAGCGATATAACCAGTACACATGCAGTGCATCTAAATTGCAGCACACCAAATGTTTCTACATTAAGAAATATGTGGATCCAAAGATTTTGTTGTCCCTTTCTTTGCATACTTTGTGATCTATTTGTCGAAACTACAAAATTAATAATTTTCAAAATAAATCTACTAAATTACTCGAATATATGCATTATAATGTATGCCTTCTCATAGATATGGCAACGCTTTTGGTCACCTCTACAATAATTATTTACTTAAAAAATTTGTTACCGGTTTTCTTAATTAGACATCTCTTACAATTGTATATCATAGTTATATATATATATATATATATATATATTCGTAATATTTTAATATAACGTATAATGCTAATATATAATGTTACATAAATATATAATCTGAAGTTTTTATTTATTTATTAAGATGTTCCAACCTATTCTACTCAGAGTTTCATTGGCATGCATGCGATTACAGTTTTGGTAACAACTGGAAATTGACTACGTGACAATGAATACCTCTAAGATCCATTATCATGAAATAAAAGAAAATAATAATCAGTTATATGGGACAAATTTGACGACTAATATTATTGATACTGATTAGAATCTCAACGTGATATTCTACGTACCTGTTTGGAAATTGATTTTGTTTCCCCACAAACTTTTTTAAAAAGTAAATAAATAAATAAAGATGAGGGAATTATAAAAGTTGAGTATTCTCATTATTCTGTTTTCTTAAAGCATTTTGAAGCAGCAAAGGTGAGATTTAAAATAATGGGCATGCTTGTGAGTTCATCATCATGACTTCTTTGAACTTCTGTGACCCTTTTTTCCTTTGAGGAAGGTTTTTTTCTATTGCCCCAATAAAACTTTCACTGCAGTCACCAAATAAAGAATAAATGGGTTAAAAGTAGAGATTCAGATTTTTTTTAAAAATATACATTGTCCATTCTGGTTATATTTTCGCGAATTCATCTCGTGTTAGTGCATAAAAATGTATTTTGTTCACCCAAGTTTTACCAAAAGCATTACACATATATGTATGGTTTTGTTCTTGAGCTTATTCCTAAAGTATCTCTAGTTAATTATGTTAATTGCATTAATTTTGCTTAAGAGATTTGATATGAGCAAGAGAGAATATTGAGTTTCGATTATATGGTCTAGTTAAACATGTGTTGGAACTAGTCTTTGGCCAAAACAGAAGAGCTAGTATTGGTTTTGGGCAGTTGGATGTTCAAAATATAAGAAGAGATTTATGTGAAAATATAAATTAATTGGCGAATAAACAAGTGAATGAAAGCATTTGATGAAATTTATTCAATACGTAAAGAAAACGATTTATAGGGTTCACGTATGATTTCCTAGACTTGATAAAATATATGGAAATCTTTCTTATATACGCATCGATCGATTATAATATTACGAGATATATCTTACAATACATTTAGGGAGGTGTATTCAATATAGAATTTGAAATATTCTGTATTAAAGTAATAAAACCTCTGTTATTCAAACATGAATTCTATAAATACTATTTTTCAATCCAATGTTATTTAAAATCTATTTCAAAATCTAGTGTTATTAAAAATATTTTAAATAGTGGATTTTAGGAGATTTGTTGTGTTATGATTTATTGAGATCAAGATCTACATGAGAGAAGGAACATCCAAACTATATGATTTCATATCTACGGTTCTTTTAATATAGGAATGATTGACTATAGATTTAAACTTCTATGGTCAAGTAACTAGCTAGTTTTATTTCCTGATAGGTATAAGCAAAAAAAGTACGACACTCAAAAGATCTATCAAAGTTGTTGACAACTAGTTTACCACAACTTTTACCTTGATGAACCTTGTGAGCGAGATATATATATTATATATATACATATGAAAATAAGGAGGAAAGTGGTCAAAGGCAATAATGAAGAAGAGAATGATAGTGTTGAGCAATGTAGAAATCTCATGTGAATTTGTTGGTTCGAAAGACAACCAAACATGGCCGTATATGGTGAGACTCCATTTCGCTAACATCCAATTCCTCTTTGTTTGTGTGTGTGTATGTATTTTTTTTTTGGTTGGTGTATTCTTATTTGTTTTTCATGGGATGCTTTTCAAGGTGCATTGGACCAAATTTGTATTCTGAATAGTTATTTCAAAACCAAAGAGAATTTTACACCAAAGGGAAGTTAATGCGAAGATAGGAAAAAATATACTATATAAAAGTTTCGATTGATAATCCGTAATGGTAGAATGAAATTTTCTAACGTGATTCCATTAGTATTTTACCAATCTAAAAAAAATGTGGAATTTTAAATAAAATAGAAAACCCATGACTTACGTTTTGGCTTAAAAAATACAAATAAATTTTCATTAAGCAAACATGCAAGTATTACGTAGCTTATTTCATGATATTTTGGTGCTATTTTTTTGACGCTAAATCAATAATTCCGCCTACAAGATTTGATCGGAAACTAAAAAATGCCGTTATGAGATGAGTATATTGACCTAAATTAAAAGATCCACAATGTGATCAACTATTATTTAGCAATTTTCCTGTAACATGGATACCTTAATAAATTGCATGTTATCTTCTGAGAATATTAATACTGCCTCCGTTAATATTTTGCAATTATACCTCAGCAACTTTTTTTTGTTGTTGAAAACAAAAATATTTGCGTTGAGCGTGATTGAACACACGACCTTCAGATCTTCAGTCTGACGCTCTCCCAACTGAGCTATCGCCGCTATTTAACAAACTTAGCAACTTACCTATTAAAAAACAGAAATACAAAAGTAATGTTATTTACAAATTACAACCTTATCATCAAAAATCTAGCAATATATCAATATTAGATTTGGTATCATATTACAATATATAAAAATATCTTGTAACTTGTTAGCCTTTCAGTAAGCCACATACTTGGAAGTATATCGTGTCGTTCGTCTTTTCTCAGTTCAAACAAATCCAATAATTTACTCTTTTTCTTTCTCTCCTTTTCTCTCAGTGTAAGTAAACTCTTCCGCCACACAAAGTTTCTGTTTCTCTACTTTTCAAAAAAAAAAAAAGTTTCTGTTTCTCTACTTCTTGACGTTTCTGTTCTTTTTCTCTTATAAGTATCTTCATTTACTAGTAAATGGTATCTATAGTCATTCTATTTAGGAAAAGTCTTCTTGTCTACTCTTGACTCAAGGCAGAGTGATGACTCTAGTTTTAGATTTTTGTTTTTGTTTCTGGGAATTAGTTGATTGAATAATCCATAAATACTTCTTGGAGTATTTTGTTTTACTGACAATTCAGACCTAAAAATAAGACCAAACGGTAGTATAATGGTAAAAGATTAATATAAGTAAAAAAATAACATATGGGCTATTCATAGGAATCCAAACGTTTGGAAAGATCCAGACGAGTTCATCCCGGAGAGGTTTAAGGATAAAGAGATTGGCAATAAAGGTTTAAACTTTGAGTTTATACCGTTTGGAAGGGGAAGGAGGATGTGCCCGGGTATAGGAATGGGTATGGCTTTGGTACACTTGACTCTCATCAATCTTCTTTACCGTTTTGATTGGAAGCTTCCGGAAGGAATGGTGGTTGAAGATGTTGATCTTGAAGAATCATATGGAATTGTGTGTCCTAAGAAAGTTCCACTTCAACTTATCCCAATCCTTACCCAATGGACTTAGACTTACACTTTATAATTTCAAATCTCAAAATAAGTATTATGAGGGCGGTGGCTTATCGCGCAATGTATTTCAAATACATTTGATGCTCTTGGTAATTGTGCAATCACGTGCAGACACCTATCCATCTAATCATTTGATCTTATTTGTTATATATAATCAGACCCATATAATCACAAAAAACAAACTGATGAAATATAGATCATAAAGCTATCGTCTTCTTCCTTAGCTCTTTGAGCTTGATTTCTTCTTTGCTTTCAAGCTCTTCCGCCACACAAAGTTTAAGGTAAGTTTACGAATCTCGCCATGTTTCTGATCGTTTTTTCTAATAAGTATCTTCGTTTACTAGTAAATGATTTCTGTATTCATTCGATTAGCAAATTCTTCTTGTCTACTCTTGAAAGGCAGAGTGATGACTCTAGCTAGTTTTAGATTTTTTTTTTGTTTTTCCAGGAATTAATTGATTGAATACTTTATATGTAAATTGTAAATTAGGGTTGATTTGCTTTATAACACAAAAAATTATGAATTGAGGCTATATGTAGCCAAATCACGACCAGATTTAGGTTAATTGGTTAGTTGTTCGATTAATTTTTATTTTCTTTCATATAGAAAATTGTTCAATTATGTGTAACTTGAAGCTGACTGTAACTCTTTTAAAATTTCAAAATATAGTCGGTAACGTACTGAAATATAAGTAAAGTATTTAAGGTGTGGTGGTTTAGTGGCTATGAGGGTTGATTACTTTGTGCCTCGGATTCAAATTCTTCTTTGGGGCCGAAGGTTATTTTTTGAATTGTTATGTTTGTATATCAATAATATAAGTCAACAAATAAAGTACAAGAAATAAGTGTACTATTTAAACAAATTATCTATTAGATTTGAACCAGTTAGATCTTAACTAAATAAACTTTCTTCTTTTTATGAACAAATCATATAAACTGTAATGACGCGGTCGAGGGCTAGAAAATCCTCGGCAAATCTTCACGGAAAGCCTTAGACAATTTAGCCCAAAACCTAGCCTAAGTAGCTCGATGACTAAGCTGGGTGCTTAGTTAAGCTGCTTGATGACTCAGTAGGGTACTTGGTTAAGTTGGTCAGTGACTAAGCATTGTGCTTGCTTGCTCGTTACCCTTAGCCGAAGCAACCTTTTCGCCCAAAGCACGAGGTGGCACCGTGTTTTCCGAATTTGATATTCTACAAAAATATTAAAATTTACGGAAGCACGACAAATCAGAAGCACGACAAATCTCGTAAGCACGAGGTGTCACGACTATGATTGATGAGTCAACGGAAGCGTGGCAAATCAGAAGCACGACAAATCTCGTAAGCACGAGGTGTCGCGACTATGGCTGATGAGTCAACGGAAGCACGACAAATCTCGTAATCTCGAGGTGTCGCGACTATGTTTGATGAATCAACGGAAGCACGCCAAATCTGAAGCACGACAAAACTGTAAGCACGACAAATCAAAAGCACGACAAATCCGCAAGCACGAGGTGTCGCGACCGTGAGCGACGAGTCAACGGTGACTCAGCTACCTGCCTAGCAGCTTAGTACAACCTATATATAGGACCTAGTAGCTCCCATATTTCCATAGAAACCACACACCAAAATCTCTCTTAAATCGCCTTAGAAAATCTGGTCCTTTTCCCACTACAAGAAAACACTGATTTAGCGTCAGCATATTTCGACGCTATTTCGACGTTATAACCTCTTACCGTCGATTTAGCGTCTACGCTAATTTATTTTCGACGCTATTTCGACGCTATTTTAGCGTCGAATTGAAGTTCGACGCTAATTCGACCCTAATTTAGCGTCGAATGTTCGACGCTACTCCGACACAATATTTCGATGCTAATTCGACGCTACTGTAGCGTCAAATTAGCATCGAAACATTTTGATGCTAAATGGATGCTAAATCGATGGTTATTCGATGCTAAATTAGCGTCGGATTACCGTTGACACCTGATTAATTCGACGCTAAATCGATGCTAAATTGATGTTGATGTAGTGTCGAATTACCATCGACACCTGATTCATTCGACGCTAAATCGATGCTAAATCGATGCTTATGTAGCGTCGAATTAGCGTCGACAACTGATTCATTCGACGCTAGTTCGACGCTACATAAGCATCGATTTAGCATCGATTTAACGTCGAATGATAACATTTTAAAAAAAAAATTATTATACAATATAATAAAAATTAAAAATTATCCGATACAAAATAAAATTATCCGTTACAAATGAATTTAAAACGCTAATCCGACGGCGGTTGTTGGGTCCTTAAGTTCATGATATCTTTGAATTCTTGGTGGAATTGCGTTGAACCGGGAGGTGTAGGAGGCGGTGGAGGACGATTCATCCCTTGCAAGGCAGTGGCTAATGTCGGGTTATCCACTGCAATGATGTCAAAGAGACTGCTCAATGACGAGACATGGGTCTTTAGCTCCGCAATCTCAGCTTTAGCAGCTTGCAACTCAGCGGTCAAACGCGGCTGAGACGAACCCGGCGAGTAAGAATATTGAGAAGACGAACAAGCTGCCGGGACATCTTTGATGGATCCAACACCCATCGTTCGTCCTTTCTTCTTCGGTGCAACCTAAAAAATAAAAGTGTTATACAATAAAATAATAATTAAAAATAAGTTATAATTAAAAATAAGTTATAATATAAAATAAAAACCTAATAAATTACCTCCTCGTAAAGTCTATCGAAATTTTCGAGACCCATCGTAGACTGGACAGATTCATCTAGCTCTTCCAGTCGTGCATTATACGCGTTGAACGTTTGTTCCGCTTGAGCAGTAACAAACGTCCCATCCTTCCTGCGATGAGTTTTCTCCATCACTCTAACCATCGGAGGAAGATCACCGCCATCAGCCTGTTAAACAAAAATAAACAGAGATAAAAATGAAATATATAATAAATAAATATTTAAAATATAAATAATCAAATAAATTAATTTAATACAAATATTACCATTTCCAGTCGTACTGTGGCGTATGATGATTGACCCGCACAATGCTTTGAAGGTCCATCTCCCTCGGCCACCAACGTGAGACGGAATGCAGAACACTTCCCCGATTTAACCACCGATTTGGGATCCTTCCAAAACTGCACTAGACCCAACCAAACATCGGGATCCATCCCGAGCGGCTTCGCCTCATTGCCTTTCTTGCCCCACACTTTCTTCAAGTTCGTGACGTAGACGCTTTAGGGCCTTCTTCTCGAACGCCGCTCGCACTTCGAAAGTATGTGGTTCCTCCCAATGCCACCCTTGCTACAAAAATACGAATAATGTTATGAATATATTTATAATTAAATAATTTAATAAATAAAATTAAATAATATAAAATGACTTACCGCCTGATATATCATGATTTTTACCGGTTTTCAACCATGATATAAGTCCATGTTTTAGAGTCTTTTGGTGTTTTCTATGTGTTTTTAGAGTCTTTACAGGAACTAGACCGATTGGAGCAGAAAAGATGTGTACTGGAAGTTTTGGAGCATTGCGGAATGGAGCGTCAAAAAGTCAAAATCCGCCAGCAGAGCCAGCGTCGATCGACAGGAATTCTGCGTCGATCGACAGGAGGTCTGGTGAGACAAAAAGATTTTCCAGAGAGTGTCGTGTCGATCGACAGGAATTCTGTGTCGATCAACAGACATGTCAGACGAGCCAAAAAGCCCAAATTGAAGATTTCCGTTTTTTCGAAGGAATTTCCAGATGTTTACTTTTATGTTCTAGTCGGTTTGGGACCCTATATATACGTATTTACAACCATTGTTTAGGGAGAGCTTTATTTTATTGTGTTTAGAATTACTCTTAAGAGATATCTCTAATAAAGATGTTTTGTGCTTCATTGAATATGTCTGAGTAATTCTCCTGTTAGGTTTAGGGTTTTCAAAGGTTTTGATGAATTGCTAGATCTGATTTCTTATTAGGATAATATCATTAGAATGTTCTTCATCTTAACTTGTTCTTACTGCTGATTTTAGCCTCACGAACTGAAATCTGATCTAGGGTTTATTAATAGAAACGACAGTTTGATTGATAACCTGAACTAGTTTTTGATGAGCAAAATACCATTCGCAAAGGGATTTGGTTTAGGGTTTTATGAACAATTGTGCCTGATCTTTAATGCTTGTTTAGATTCATAGGATTCGCAAAGGAATTTGGCTTTCTAGGATTTATTCATAGAAAATATTCGCAGCGACAACTGGTTTGTTTTACTTTCGTGTGCATGTTCATGAACTGAGCTTTAATAATCCTATTCATTAATTGATCATCTGCAATTCTGATTCTCCTGAGATTTCCCTGAACCTAGCTTTTATCTTCACTGTTTTAAAGCTTATCACTATCATCTGCTTGCTTGTTTTATTTGCTTTTTCATTATCATTATTTTGCCTAGCTTAGTCTAAAAGTAATAATCTATTGTGTCCCTGATTCCCTGTGGATTCGATAACCTTAAGTACTGCAATTGATCTCTTAATTTGAGAGAGTAGTTCAAAGGAAATTTGAGCATATCAAATTTTGGCGCCGTTGCCGGGGAATCATACCATTAGATTTTTATTACTAGGATTTTGTCTAGGTTTTTATTTTTCTTTGTTTTACTAACTATTTTTCTTTTTGTTTTTGTTTTGTTTTGAGTTTCAGGCGTAACAAGGATGGAGGCTATGCTTGCGAAGCTCCTCGAAGGACAACAGAAGATGACTGAAGCGCTTAATGAGAGGTTGCATTCAATGTACGCTGATCTGAATGGGAAGCTCGAAGCTTTGGGTACTCATCTTGAGGAGTTGGATGTTCAGGTTGCTGAAGCTGCTGATTCTATCAAGTGGCAATACGAATTTCTTCATGCGATGACTGATACGGACTCCAACAGTGCTTGCGATACCATTCCAGTGGAAGACGAGGGCTATTTCGATGAGTTTAAAGCAACTTTCGGAGTGGCAGAGCAAGCGTCGATCGACACTAAGGAGTTGTGTCGATCGACACGTGAAGAAAATCGAAAATCCAAAGCAGAGGAGATAGTGTCGATCGACACTATACACATGTGTCGATCGACACCGCAAGAAGAAGCAGCGTCGCTCGATGCTACGGTCGACGCAGAAGCAGAAATTCCTAGTGGTGTCGAGCGACACCACACCAGTGTCGCTCGACACCAAGCCCAGTCCGAGTCAAAACTTCGTGAAACGCCTGAATCGTCCGAGGAAAAGGTCCATACTCCCAAGCTTCCATTCCCCAGAGCTCGAAAGTCCTCACCAAAGATTGAAGAAGCTTTATCCATGACTATCATGATTGAGAATCCTCCGAAAGAGGCAAGGTATGAACTTCCTGTACTTATTTATGATTCTCCTGCTCTCATCAATAAGAATTTAAATTGTGAAAAAACTGTTTCGCACTGATGCAAGCAACGAGTTTCTGGAAAGCTTGGTTTTTCTATTGATGTTCCTGCAGGAAAGCGAAGTAATCAAACCAAGGTGAAGCCTAAAAGGACCTCAAAGCCTTTTGCGAAAATCAGGATCATCATCCCTTCAGCGAATGATGGAAAACACGATGAAACTTTTCCCAGGAATAGTTTTTGATAAGTCTGGGGGAGCTGCAAAGAAAGGTCGAACAAAAGACAGAGCTGCAACCATCCTAACGGATAAGGGAGGTACAACACTTCCCAATGATCCAAACGCCTAAGCATGTCAAGCTAACGACTTAAAACAAGCGCTTAGTGGGAGGCAACCCACTGTGTTTCATAAAAAAAAAAAAAAAAAAAAAAAAAAGAATCATTTGTCGATCGACACTCACTTAGTGTGTTGATCGACACCCGAGGAGAAGACCAATCGATGGAGCCGCGGATCGACCTGATCAATTGATCTGATTTTGGCAAAATTTCTTGGTGTCGATCGACACCATGTGTGTGTCGATCGACACCCACTCGGCAGGTAAGTTTCTCCTTCCTTTTTCAATTCGTTTCAGTTTTGTTTATATTTGTTTCACCAATCTTAGGCTGAGAAACACTGGGGACAGTGTTGTTTAAGTCTGGGGGAGGTAGTTGCTAATTATTGTGTTTTCTTTTGAGTTTTTATGGTGTTTTTCAAAAAATTTCGTTTTTGTTCGGGTCAAAACTCCCCTTTCTAACTTGCTTTGAACAACACTCAAGGACCATTTCCAATGCAAGTTGGTTGGTTTTACTGAGGTGGGTAACTGGAAGTGGATCGGTTTAACGGAGCGAGTTCAGATTTCTGGAGAACGCCAGAAAAGATGTCAAAGACCTCGCCCCCAATGAATCTCTAATTTCTTGTCAAGGGCATTGGTAATCGCAAGACTTGATTCAGCTTCCAAACACTTGAAAGCCAGGACGGACCGTTCTTGAAACTTCTTCCCGAATGACGAGTACAAGTGTCCTAGATCGAAAAAAAAGAAAAAAGCCTCATGAACCTATCTCCACAAGAACACCAGTAATGAGAGTTGATCTAGTGATCATAGAGATGCCAAAGAAATAATAATAAAAAAAAAGTCTACAGAAAAGTGCAAGCATGCCAGAATAAAACGCTCAAGCTCTGGTGGTAGAGGACCCTCTGCATAGGTACCCGCCATCACATAAATTCAATCATCAAAGGCATTGCATCTCTATGATATCCTTAATTGGATACAGTTTCAGAGGGAAGAGAGAGGGTGAAACTCATGAAAGTGTTAAAGGAAGTGAAAGAATCTAGACGGTCTAGCGATCGATATTCCCTCGATGAGACCGCACCTAAATAAACTAAAGGGGTTTGCGACTGAAAGTCTGAGATTTTCTAAGAGGTTTGGATTCAACCTGGAGGACTGCTATACTTCTAGGGAAACATCGAAGTGTCACCGGATGGCTTTGCAAAGGTATGTGGTTCCTAAAGGAGTGATTACACTGTTTTGCTTAGGGACAAGTAAGAAGCTAAGTCTGGGGGAGTTGATATATCATGGTTTTTACCGGTTTTCAACCATGATATAAGTCCATGTTTTAGAGTCTTTTGGTGTTTTCTATGTGTTTTTAGAGTCTTTACAGGAACTAGACCGATTGGAGCAGAAAAGATGTTTACTGGAAGTTTTGGAGAATTGCGGAATGAAGCGTTAAAAAGTAAAAATCTGCCAGCAGAGCCAGCGTCGATCAACAGGGAATTAAGCGTCGATCCACAGGAGGTCTGGTGAGACAAGAAGATTTTCCAGAGAGTGTCGTGTCGATCGACAGGAATTCCGTGTTGATCGACAGACATGCCAGACGAGCCAAAAAGCCCAAATTGAAGATTTCCGTTTTTTCGAAGGAATTTCCAGATGTTTACTTTTATGTTCTAGTCGGTTTGGGACCCTATATATACGTATTTACAACCATTGTTTAGGGAGAGCTTTATTTTATTGTGTTTAGAATTACTCTTAAGAGATATCTCTAATAAAGATGTTTTGTGCTTCATTGAATATGTCTGAGTAATTCTCCTGTTAGGTTTAGGGTTTTCAAAGGTTTTGATGAATTGCTAGATCTGATTTCTTATTAGGATAATATCATTAGAATGTTCTTCTTCTTAATTTGTTCTTACTGCTGATTTTAGCCTCGCGAACTGAAATCTGATCTAGGGTTTATTAATAGAAACGACTGTTTGATTGATAACCTGAACTAGTTTTTTGATGAGCAAAATACCTATTCGCAAAGGGATTTAGTTTAGGGTTTTGTGAACAATTGTGCCTGATCTTTAATGCTTGTTTAGATTCAGAGGATTCGCAAAGGAATTTGGCTTTCTAGGATTTATTCATAGAAAATATTCGCAGCGACAACTGGTTTGTTTTACTTTCGTGTGCATGTTCATGAACTGAGCTTTAATAATCCTATTCATTAATTGATCATCTACAATTCTGATTCTATTGAGATTTCCCTGAACCTAGCTTTTATCTTCACTGTTTTAAAGCTTATCACTATCATCTGCTTGCTTGTTTTATTTGCTTTTTTCATTATCATTATTTTGCCTAGCTTAGTCTGAAAGTAATAATCTATTGTGTCCCTGATTCCCTTGTTGGAATTCGCACAGGATTTACCGGTTTAATCTCTATTAAACAACCTAACGATCAATTCCTTTGCCTAGGATCTAGGGTTTGTAAACAATGAATCTAATAGAACAAATCTCGAATATACCTGGAGATTAGCAGCGGAAGATGAACAGGTAATTGAGATCAGTAAGCTCCCCAAGTGTTGAGCCTCTACTGATAGTCCACACGCACACAAACTAGAATCCGCAGGGGTGCTGGTGCCTGGAATCGGATCTCTTAGGGAATACCTGCGTTTCAGAGGCGGCTATGGACTAAAAAAAAACTCCTTCTCCAGGTCGTGCTTCATATCATATATATAGGCCCTGGAGAAAACCTAATTAATCCCTGAACCGATTCAGAATTAATTAAGTCATTAAACCGAAATCAATATTCAGGTTTAATAGCCCGTGTCGATCGACACACAATAGTTGTGTCGATCGACATATCCTTTAAAACACAATTCTTATGTGTATCCAATACACATCATTTGATCATTACATTAATGATCATTCCCACATAAAGTAAATCCAGTTTGCTTAGGTGTGTGACCCTGTAAGATCATATAATACTAGTAATGAGTTCATAACTCATAGATCATTAGCGTTCTCTAGCCAAACGTCATGACCACCTAGTATCATATGAATGTCTGATCTCGACAGTACAACTATCACTAGAGTGAATACAAGTGTGATTTCAGGACATTCCCAACAATCTCCCACTTGTACTGGAATCAACTATTCCCATAATCCCTTCGTCTCTATATCTCGATTATGGCATAAGGCAAGAACCGTGTCATCCTTATTCAACCAAAATCATGTTCATCGAACTCCGATTTATACTGAACAAAAACAAACGACTAACAATCACCTCGTTTGAGCGCGGCCACGCATTTCTCAGTATCAAATCTTCGATGGGCCCTGAGATATTTATCTCCTGTTATATAGGAGGGACAAATCCCATCTTGTTCCATCCCTGTTCCTTCACACACTTCATGATACGCCCAATCAATGCCTTTATAGTCACCTGTTACGGATAACTTTTGACAAAGTTAAAGCGGACCAATTCATATGCAAGAAATCATGGGACAAATATAATCTATGTCATTTATCATTTATAGGGTTTCATGATCAAGTCCTCAACTTGATGACCTATAAGAATGCCATAAATTACTTTGGGACTATTATTCAATTATCCAACAATCAAATAATACATGAAACAATTTCATTATGACATACCCAAAATATGTCTACATGAACATCATAACATAACTAAATCCTTTACAACTCCCACTAGAATCAAGATCACATCTTAATATATCCAATACCTACAGCAGGAGGGTGAACTCATGCTTGGGTCGTGGGAGAGGCTGCGGTGCTATGCTTGGAACCCTTTCCAACAAACTGCACCGCCATATATACACAAGACATAACCAGATTCCTACCGGAAATCGTCTTTGTCCGTCTAACCACTCTCAACAAAACCATTACTTCCTCAGTTCACCAAGCTCCTATCCTTAGTATTCTTCAAATACTTGAGAATATTTTTGGTAACTGTCCAGTGACTTTCACATGGATCATATTGGTATCTTCTTGTCATGCTTAAAAATCAAGCAATATCTGGACGAGTGCAGGTCATGGCATTCATGATAGATTCCTCTGCATACACCTGGGAATCCTACTCAAACGTTCTTGCTCAGCCAGTGTCAAGAGACATTGCATCTTACAAGATTAATGCCATGAGACATTGGTATGAGGCTTTTCTTGGAATCATGCATATTGAAACTGTCCAAGACCTTATCACCATAAGCATCTTGACACGATCCAATAAGCCTACCCAATCTATCTCTATAGATTCTTATTCCAAGAATGCACGCGGCTACTCCCATGTCTTTCATTAAAAAACAACTTCCGAGCCAAGTCTCTAAAGACTGAAGCAACGGAACGTCATTTCCGAGAAGAAGTATGTTATCTACATACACAACGAGAAATGCAACTACACTCCCACTAGCCTTCTTGTAAACATACGGTTCCTCTTCGTTCCTGATGAAGTTAAACCTTTTGACAACTTCATCAAAACGAAGGTTTCAACTCCGTGATGCTCGCTTCAATCCATAAATGGATCGATGAATCTTGCATTCCTTTCCCAGCATTATTAGGATCTGTGAAACCTCAGGTTGTGTCACGTACACATCCTCTTCCAGAATTCCATCAAGAAAAACTGTTTTCACATCCATCTGCCAAATCTCATCACCATGATAAATGGCAGTTACTAGGATAATCCGAATGGATTTAAGCATAGTGACAGGGGAATAGGTCTCTTCATAGTCATACCATGAATTTGCTTGAGACCTTTAGCCACCAACTTAGCTTTGAATATCTGGATATTCCCATTTCGGATCCAGCGGCTCCAAGCCACTTTTCGGAGTCTGGGCCCAACATTGCTTCTTCTAAATTCGCAGGCTCATCATTGTCAATGATCAACAAGTCATGACAATCGGTCACAAGAAATCCATATCTCTCGTGATTGTTACGAATCCTTTCGGATCTGCGAACTTCAGGCTCCACAGGTGTAGGTTCTACAACTCTTTGTAGATCCAGCTACTGCTCTTCCTTAACAGGTTGAGTAGTCTCCTGTGATTCTCGAACATCTTCGAGTTGTACTTCACTCCCACTGTTCTTCTTGGAAAGACAATCTCTCTCAAGAAAACATAGTTCTTAGTAACAAACGTTTTGTTCTTAGAACGGTTGTAGAAGTAGTAAGCCTTGGTTTCCTAAGGAAAACCTACGAAGTAGCACTTATCGGATTTGGGTGCGAGCTTGTTAAACATTTTACACAAGCCTCACAACCCCAAATTTTAGTAAAGACAAACTTGGAACATTTCCAATCCACATCTCATGTGGTGTCTTTGCAATTGATTTTGTTGGAACCCTATTAAGTGTAAACTCAGAAATTTCTAGAGCGTATTCCTAAAAGAATTATGGAAGATCTGTGTGACTCATCATTGATCGAATCTTATCCAATAAGGTCCGATTCCACCTCTTGGAAAACCCATTCCAAAGGGGCGTTCCAGGAGGAGTGAGCTGTGAAACAATTCCACACTCTCTCAGATGATCACTTAACTTTTGACTTAAGTATTCTCCTCTACGATCTAATCGAAGAGCTCTAATACTTTTGCCCATTTAATTCGGTACTTCATTCTGGAACTCCTTGAACCTTTCAAAGGATTCCGACTTGTGTCTCATTATATGGGCATATCCATACTTACTGAATTCATCAGTAGAGGTAATGAGGTACTGAAAGTTTCCTTTAGCACTTGTGCTCATCGGGCCGCACACATCAGTATGTATAAAGCCCAATAAGTCATTGGCCCTTTCCTTTGGTTTGATAAAGGGCCCATTGTCATTTTGCCCAGTAAGCAGGATTCACATTTCTCACATGATTCATAATCAAATGAGCCCAAAATCCCATCACTATGGAACTTTTGAATCTGCTGAAGCCCAAAACGACAATGCTAGAGAAAATTGGGTTCTTAGTCATTTTACTCGAACAGTTTGGTATTTATGTTATATACAGGCATAAATTGGTTTAAGACATAAAACCCATTCTCTAATAGGGTGCTACCATAGAATATATCATTAAGATCAAAAGAGCAACATTTGTCTTTTATCAAAATAAAATCATTCAAAATCACTCAAGAAAATGAAATGACATTTCTGCTCATAGCAGGTACATAATAGCAATTATTTAGTTTCTAAAACCATGCCTGAAGGCGACTACAAATGGAAACTTCCTACAGCTAATGCAGCAACTCTTGCTTCATTCCTGTCGAGTATCTCCACTTATCCCTTCTTCAACGTTCTACTGTTGCTCAGGCCCTGCATATTTCAATAAATATGAGCACCTCAACCGGTATCTAATACCCATAAGATAGAACTTGAAATAACATAAATACCTGAAGAAGTCTTATACATCTCCATTATTTCCATAGAATCTTCCATGTATTTCTTGCATTTTCTCCTCCAATGCCTTGGCTCCCCACAGTAACTGCAAGTATCATCATCAGATGGGCCAGACTTGGGTTTGGTGAGAAACTCAGGCTTATCCTGATTCACAATCTGGACGGCCTTTCTCTCACCCTTGTCTTTACCAGGTTTCACAAACCTTTTGCCCTTCTTGATATTGATCTCAACTGCCTTGAGCATGTCATGCAGTTCAGTCAACGTCTTTGTCAAGACATTCTTGATGTAGTACTTGATGAACTTGTCATAGCTCAACGGCAGTGACTTCAGAATGATGTCAGTAGCCAACTCTTGGCTAATAGGACAATCCAGTCTCCTCAGGTTATCAATATAACCTATCATCTTCATGACATGAGGACTTACTTGAACATCCTTTGGTAGCTTGCACTCAAATAGAGATTTAACCGTCTGGTATCTCTCATTTCGAGTCTGCTCCTGAAATATAGCTTTCAGGCTAGTGACTATCTCGATAGGCGATTCCATGTTCTCAAATTGCCTCTGCAAATCTGAGTTCATGGTATCCCTCATCAGACGACGCACATCGACCACATCATAATATTGCTTATTCCAAGCATCATATACTGCATGTGAAGCATTGGACCTTAGTTTCTCGGGGAGAGCTTTCTCAAGGACATAGTCCTTTCTCTCTTGCTTGAGAACGATTCTCAAGTTCCGATACCAATCAAGGAAGTTGGATCCATTTAACTTGTCCTTCTCAAGGACGGATCTCAACGATAAAGAGTTCTGATTAGACATAACTGTAATAAGAAAAGGAAAAATTCAGTTATGATATTCAAAAAATGAGAAATCTTAACAATTACGAAAACTCGCATTATATTCAAAACAATGTTTCCTCAAATGAATATAATGATCCAAGATCCATATTTCACCAAAACTCGAGCGAGCCACTGGCTGTCACTCAAATCTTAGCTATATAGGTAAGCAACACTTTGCTAATCATATCCAATATGACTCTTGGTTGTGGATAAGACATCTTATGTTTTATCCACCTGATGTCTCTGGGCCCAGAACCTCTGATAGCCCATTCAAGCAAACCAATCTCTTCAGTCATGTAATAGTTGATGCCATGCACTGCAAGCCCATCAACACAATTACTTACTGCCTTACTCATGTAACTGCGGACACCTTGCACTGCAAGCCCATCACGCAATGAAACAAGTCTTGACAGCTGACAAGATCGGAAAGACATCCAGAACACTTGATATTAAGTTGAGGAATTGAACTTTCAATCCTTAATACATATCATATATGCATTCAGGAACCTAATCTTATTAAATCTGGTTCGGTTATTAGATTTTAGGTTCACTAACCATAATCTTAGTAGGCTGTCGATCGACACTACCTTAGTGTCGATCGACACTTACCTCTCTGTCACAGTTCTTCAAAAACCGATCAATCCAATTGAACCGATTTCGATAACCAACAGAACCAATTCAATAACCGGTCAGTGTCGATCGACACAACATTTGTGTCGATCGACATAGACTAAACCAAATTCAATTTTCGATAACCGATCAATCTAATTGAACCGGATCGATAACCGGTCAATCTAATTGAACCGGGTCGATAACTGGTCGGTGTCGATCGACGCAACATTTGTGTCGATCGACGCCAACCAAACCGCAACAAACCAAAATTTGCCGGTTTAATCGATCTTTAAACCAAGCGTGATAACCGATTCAATCTAATTAAACCGGTTCATCAATCGCAAGGTCGTGTCGATCGACACAACCATTTGCGTCGATCGACACTTGGGTTTCTGGAACTTTGATCTTACGATCGAAAACCCTATAACTTTAGCAAAGTCGTGTCGATCGACACAACCATTGTGTCGATCGACACGATCATCTCTGATCAATTTTAACAAACGATTTTGATAGAAAACTGATCTATCAAACTGAATTCTCTAATTCAATTACGTTCTAGCAGATTACATGTTAAACCCTAAGGCTCTGATACCACTGTTGGAATTCGCACAGGATTTACCGGTTTAATCTCTATTAAACAACCTAACGATCAATTCCTTTGCCTAGGATCTAGGGTTTGTAAACAATGATTCTAATAGAACAAATCTCGAATATACCTGGAGATTAGCAGCGGAAGATGAACAGTTAATTGAGATCAGTAAGCTCCCCAAGTGTTGAGCCTCTACTGATAGTCCACACGCACACAAACTAGAATCCGCAAGGGTGCTGGTGCCTGGAATCGGATCTCTGCGTTTCAGAGGCGGCTATGGACTAAAAAAAAACTCCTTCTCCAGGTCGTGCCTCATATCATATATATAGGCTCTGGAGAAAACCTAATTAATCCCTGAACCGATTCAGAATTAATTAAGTCATTAAACCGAAATCAATATTCAGGTTTAATAGCCCGTGTCGATCGACACACAATAGTTGTGTCGATCGACATATCCTTTAAAACACAATTCTTATGTGTATCCAATACACATCATTTGATCATTACATTAATGATCATTCCCACATAAAGTAAATCCAGTTTGCTTAGGTGTGTGACCCTGTAGGATCATATAATACTAGTAATGAGTTCATAACTCATAGATTATTAGCGGTCTCTAGCCAAACGTCATGACCACCTAGTATCATATGAATGTCTGATCTCGACAGTACAACTATCACTAGAGTGAATACAAGTGTGATTTCAGGACATTCCCAACATCCCTGTGGATTCGATAACCTTAAGTACTGCAATTGATCTCTTAATTTGAGAGAGTAGTTCAAAGAAAATTTGAGCATATCACCGCCCATGACTCAAACCAAATATCCCGAACATTCTGCGGCGTCATGCTCCAATTAGGATGCGGCATAGTGAAGTGGGCCTTGATTGCCTTGGTGACCGAACGCGCAACCTTGTTATCCGTAAACCTATTAAACAAAATATTAGACTATTAATAATTTAATTATAACTTGTAATTAAAAATTAATTACACAAAACAAATTTAATTAATAATATTGAAAAAAATTAATACATACCATAATGTACCAGGAGGCCTCAACGGATGGAGAATCTTAAGCTGTGCCTCACGTCCAGGTTGGCAGAGAAACTCAGAAATCCGCATCATAAGAGGTGCGTTTGCCGGTGGAGGGGGCTCATTGTGGTCATCGGGATGATCATCTTCGCCTTCTTCTGGCTCTGGATGAGGCTCTGGCTGAGGCTCTGGCTGAGGCTCGGAGCGGAGCTCGTGGCGGAGCTTGTGGACGGTAGGTCGCAGCCTGCGAACCCGACAATGATCCTGATCCTGATCCGGATCCGCGACGACCATCGGATCCGGGAATCGTAGCATCCTCGCCAAATAACTCTCCGTATGAAGGAGGAGGAGGTCGATCCGCCTACAAAATAAAACAAATTAAAAACTTGTAAAATAAGTTGATAGAACAATTCATCGATTCTTAAATTTTATATATAATATATGAATACACACACATAAATCCATAAATTTAAAATTTAGGAAATAATTTTATATTTTTGAAAAATAACTTGTAAATTCGTTTTTAATTTTAAATAATTATTTTAAAATCCTAAAACTCATAAATTTATTTTATTTGACTTTACATAAATAAATTTCATAAAATCTAAATTCAATTCCATAACTTATCAAATCTAAATTCAAATCTATAACTTATCAAATCTAAATTCAATTTCATAACTTATCAAATCTAAATTCAATTCCATAATTTGTCAAATCTAAATTCAATTCCATAACTTATCAAATCTAAATTATTTTCCATTTCTTAAAATCAATTTCCTACATTTTTTCCTAAAATCTATTTCATAAGTTATAACAAATTACTAATATTGGTTAACAAAAATTAAAACAACATAAAAAAAAAAAATTACCATCGGAATCCTTCGGAGGAGGAGAAGGAGGAGGAGGAGGAGGAGGAGGAGGAGGAGGAGGACGATCGATTGGAGGAGATTCGACCCCTACGGTGGTGGTGTTTCGGAATCCGGAGGAGGAGGAGGAGGAGGAGGAGGAGAAGGAATCCGTCGGAGGAGAGTCGACGCTACGGTGGTGGTGTTTCGGAATCCGTCAGAGGAGAGGGAGAGGAGAGGAGAGGCAGAGGAGAGGAGAGGCGGAGAAGAGGCTCGGAATCCGTCGGCGGAGAGAAGAGGCTCAGAAATGCAGAAACCAGAGGCGGAGAAAAGGCTTGGGTCTGCGTTATAAAATCCATGATCCGACGCTAATTCAATGCTAAATCTAAATACTTAGCGTCGAATGAGCGTCGGATTACATTTAAATATTGTAAAATATTTCTCCGCTTTCCCACGGAGAATAAAGTTTACCGCCGGTTAGATGGGAAAAATTTTGATTTAGCGTCGAATTAGCGTCGAATCTCGAACCAATTTGATGCTAATTCGACGCTAAATCAAAATTTTCGACGCCATTGGTTTAGCCAACTAAATCTGAATTTTTTCGGTTTACCGCCTTTGGTTTACTCAAATTAATTCAATATACCGTCGGTTTTGCGTCGGATCAAATTAATTTGATGCAATTAACACTCGTTACCCTAAACCCCAGACGTAAATGTTTTTCACTTAGCGTCAAATTAGCGTCGAATCGATGCTAATTAGATGCTAATTCGTTGCTAACTGAAATAAATTTTACATTTAGGGTTTAGGGTAACGAAACCACCACTGGTACGAAAACTATTTAGCCATTTCAATCTTTGCTATAACAGAATAATTTCATATTTTGCATATTTGGTTCATATAGGGTTATAATGATATATATATATATATATATGTAAACCTATATAGTTTTTTGAAATAGAAGAACTTAATTACATGCGTTTGTAACATCGAATTATAAAAACATACTATTATGTTCGCAAATAAATGTTTGAATATAGATAACATTGTAGCTTCACTCTGAATCGTCGACGTTAAATCTTTTATAGTTTATACCCTAAACCCTAAACGTAAAATTTGTTTCATTTAGCGTCGAAGTAGCATCGAATTAGCGTCGAATTCATGTGATTTCGATGCTAATTTGACGCTAAATGAAATAAATTTTATGTTTAGGGTTTAGGGTAAAGAAACTGCAACATATACGATAACAATCTTAACCATTTAAATATTTTAAAACCGCAACATATAACGATAACAATCATATGAATTTTTTCATATCAAATTTCCTAAAATCTATTTCCTACATATTTCCTAAATCCATTTCATTACAAATTTATAACAAATTTATAACAAAATGTACATATTGATATATCATTACTAATATATAAAATAAAATTAACATTCAAAAAAATAATCATTTAGCGTCGAAGTAGCATCAAAATCACATGAATTCGACGCTAATATTGTTTAATAGCGTCGAATTCATGTGATTCCGATTCTAATTCGACGCTAAATGAAAGAAATTTTATGCTTAGGGTTTAGGGTAAAGAAACTTTCTTATCCATTTAAAGATTTTATGTTCACATATAACGATAACAATCACATAAATTCGATAACAATCTACCATCGAATTAATTAGTGTCGACCGGAATAATTTTTTAAAAAAATTAAAAATATTCATAAATAATAATATTCTAAAAAATTAGAAATATTCGGAAAATAAATACAAATGAAATAAAAACACTAATATATGCTTCACTCTGAATCGTCATTTGAGTTGTCGTCATCCTCATCGGTACTTTCTCCACTCTCGTTTGCGAACTCGTCTTCGGGGTTTTCTGCATTGGTAGCATCTGAAAGTATTTTAGCTTCTCGATTTTGCGGATCTATAAGAATGATGTTGTCTATATCTTCTTCTGGAGTTGTTGGATCCACGGCAGTTTCATTTTGCATAGGAGCGTCGTCGGATTCAACTATCATTCCTCTGGGTGCTATTTTAAGCACAAATAACCACGAAATCCCTGTTTTTCTGACACGTGGATATGGAATGAAACATACTTGATCCGATTGTGATGCAAGGACAAATAGATCATACTTTTCATAAGAACGCGATCCATTAACATCGATGACACCAAACTTTCCTACTCGAACCCCTCGCCCGACAACTGGATCAAACCACTCACATTTGAAAAGGGTGCACTTTAAGTTAACCAAACCAAGGAATTGCACTTGAATAATGTCTTGTATAATGCCATAAAAATCAGTGTCCCCGGCTTGAACTACCATACATAGTTCGCAGTTGCTCTATTTTTGCCATGTTCGAACGTATGAAACACATAACCTCGTGTAAAATACATTGGAGATGACGTAACTTTCCCCAACTGACCTTACATCAACTCTCTAAACCATACAAGGTATGACGTGTCTCCATAATCAACCTGGCAAATACAGAATACACATTGTAAATATAGTAGTATATACACAAATTGTATATATAGGTTTTTATGGAAACTAAATATATAATTTTTTGTTTAACTTATATACCTGAGTCCTCAACCATTTAGCAAAGTGTAGATCTTTACGTTTTTCAATCTCACCGGCGGATGCATATGGGAAAGCCTCATTAACTTGGCGAATGAATTCACTAATAGAAAATATGGTTATAACAAATGTTTCAAAGGATATATAAGTACAAAAATAACCCTTTTGACCTCAATCCATAGTTGGTAATTATAATATGTACCTTAGAAATGGACTAACTTCGTCGCATTGTAAGAGAATATATGTGTGTGCACAATTGTAGTCTTCGTGCGAGGACCAGTCTTGTTCTCTTATGATTCCGGCATGCCTACCAACTGCACAGAATATAACTGGGACATCTAAAACTGGATATGTTTGTGCGATGCCACCATCGTCGTACCTACGTGGAGCTCCTTTTCGTGTCCGGACAGTTGGAGGGAAGTAATATGAGCTGAAATGAGAGGTTTCTTCGGTTAAACTTCCCGCAATAATTGATCCCTCAACACTTGCCAGGTTTTATGCCTTTCCTTTTAAGTGTTTCATGAATCTCTCGAAAGGATACATCCAACGAAATTGAACGGGCCCTCCTAAATCGGCTTCGTGAGGAAGATGGACATGAAGATGCTCCATCACATCAAAGAAAGATGGAGGGAATATCTTCTCTAAGTTGCACAACAATATTGCGATGTTATTGTTTAGTTGTTGAATTCCATCCTGAGTCAGAGTTCGCACACACAGATCTCGAAAAAATGCTCCAACACCTAAACACAAAATCCAATATCAACCAAAACACAAATGTAATTTTCGACACATAATTTGTTTAGATATTTAAATATCGTCATAGAAAATATACCTGCAAGTGATTCATGCACGTTCATTGGCAAAAGTTCTGTAAAGGCAAAAGGCAATAATCTCTGCATAAACACATGACAATCATGACTCTTCATACCAGAAAATGTTTTCCCTTGCTCCACAGACTTAGAGAGTTTTGACACGTATCCATCTGGGAACTTAACTTCGGTGGAAACCCAGTTGAAGAATGTTGCTTTGCCTTTGCTTGACAATCTAAAGCTAGGCACTGGAGCTCTCCCATCTCCCGTGAGATGTAAGGCAACTCTAGAGCATATAAGAGGCAAATCCAGTTTAGACTTCAAGTTGTCTTTAGACCTGCCTGGAACGTTTAAGATGGTGTGCATGGTGTTATCGAAAAAGTTTTTCTCAATGTGCATGACATCAAGATTGTGGGGCAATAGATGATCCTTCTAGTACGGTAGATCCCAAAAAATGCTCATCTTATGCCAATTATGTTCTTCAAGGTATCCATTTAGGAGATTGGTCAGAATATTAAGCCAGTTACCACCACGTTTTGCTGTGTCTTCAGCTCTCCAATAATCAAGTTGACCTTCAATTTGTTCTCCTGAAAGATATGGAGGTGGGGGGATACGTACACGTTTGCCCTTTGTGAACAACCTCATGTTCCCCCTGTACGGATGGTTCATAGGGAGAAACCTCCGGTGACCATCAAACCAACAAGATTTTCTACCATTTTTTAGTTGGAATGCATCTGTTTCATTTGGCAATATGGACATGATAACCGACCATGTGTTGTCCAACCAGATAACATTCCATAGGCTGGAAAATCGCTTATCGTCCACATAAGCACAACTCGCATGGTAAAATTATTTTTCCTAGAGTAATCAAAAGTACGAACCCCATGAGACCACAACATGTTCAACTCGTGAATCACCGGCTGTAAAAACACATCAATAGATCTTCTTGGATGCTTCGGACCAGGGATTAAAATACTCAAAAACAGAAATTCCCTCTACATGCACATATCAGGCGAAAGGTTATAAGGTGTCAATATAACCGGCCACAAAGAATATTGCCTGCCAGACATACCGAACAGACTAAAACCATCTGTACATAGGTCAAGATAAACATTGCGCTTCTCTTTAGCAAAATTAGAATGTACCGATTTGAAGTGTTTCCAAGCTTTTGCATCAGAAGGATGATGAACTTCTCCTTCAATAGTTGAATGTTCCGCATGCCACCTCATTGATGCAGGTGTGCGTTCTGAATGGTATAACCTTTGTAGCCTATCTGTTATGGGCAGGTACCACATTCTCTAGTACGGCACTTTTCTACTAGCTCCTTGGGGCTTAAATATTGGTTTGTGGCAAAATCGACATTTCTGCAGATCTTTGATAGCTCAGGTTTTAACCCAAAATAAATCACTGCAAGTGCACATGCACGCAATAGTATATTCTGGGATCGAATCCACAAGGACCAAGTGTTACACAACAAACTATAGATTGTTGAACTAAGCTAAGCAGGAAACAAAGATTGGGTGATTGTTATCAAATTAAAAGACAAGAAAGCAAATTAAAACGATTTAAACTCAGATAAATAAAAGCGCCAGGCAATAGGGAATTCTCAAGAAATCACATTCATAAACCAGCAACTATTCAGATTCTAATATGCATGCATCTCAAACTCAAAAGACAGATATAAATTGCTCCACTTTCGTGATAACAATTACTTTCCCTAGAGATCCGAGTGCCTAAACTTTCGTTTGGTCACGGTAATCCTAGACAAGCATTACAGTTCAGGTTTGATCAGTTCATAATACTCTATAACTAACCTTTCGAATTGTTATAACGCATTACTCATCAACAGTAGTTCTAGCAATACACAAGCTTTTGGAATGTGTATCAACCTAAGATCTAGTAATTAAATGGCCAGTTCAATCCTAGCATTATGCCTAACAGTGATGAAGATGGTAATTGATAAGCAACCTATTTGTGTCTGATTTAATCTATGAGATCCATAAAAAACCCTAAAACCTAACTAGAAAACTACTCAGACATGATTAAAGAACAAGCAAAAACCATGATTGAGAATAACATAATCAATAGAATAAGAAATCAAATAGGGTTCTGAAATCTTCTCCAAAAGGTGATGAGATCTTCTCCCTTGCTTACAAAACGTCTGAAAATCATGATAAAAGAGGTGGTTTTTCAATAAAAACGAAACCCTATGGGTTTATAAAGAAAATAAAACGGAAAAGGAAAATTCCCTAAAAATCTGGGGACTGACCGGTCGGTCCAGTTTCCAGAGAGCAAAGCTTCTTCACGTGATCAGTCTGCAAATCTTCAAATAGGGACCAGTTTCCAGAAAACTCCAATTTTCGCTCAATTGCTCAAATCTCTTTCCGAAACGCGTGCGGTTCCAAATCTTCGAGTATGGATCTAAATATCAACTCAAAACAACTCAAAAGACTCTGAAAACTCGTGGTTAGGAACATCCAAATTCACGTTATATCAATCTTCATCATCTTTCCAAAATATCATGCAATTGTCAGTGCAAACATCTATCATCTACGAGGGCAATCCTAAACTAGAGACTAGTTTATGTATGTCGTAATATGATTCAGCAGCTTGATTACCCTCTGGCAAATATTCTCTTAGAAGAGATGCCCAATCATCCATGCAACTCTCAGATTGATTATGATCAGACTTTATTGTCATCATCCTAGATGCTAATGATAATTTAGACAGACCTTCCCTACAACCTTCATAGATTGGTTGTTTTGCAGAATCAAGCATATCATAAATTTTTTTTGTATCTAAATTGGGTTCCTCACCAACATCAGGAGTAGACATAACTCCAGGAAATACATCGGTTACCATTTCTTCGAACCTATTATGCTCTAACCCGACATCATGATCATCATTTTCTATAACAAATTGATGTCGATCATATTGTTCATTCGAATAACCCTGAACCTGATCCATAGGTTGGTAACTAGTACTACCCGAAGTTTCATCTTCATATCCCTCTCTATGATAAAACCAAACATAATACTCAGATGTGAACCCTCTATTAAATAAATGCGTACCAACTGTATCAATTGTCTGTGGCCTCGAATTTTTGTACTTCCGACACGGGTACACCATCACTCCAGTCCGTTGAATTGTAGGCACACTACTCGCTTTTCAAGGCCATTGAGAAACTCTTCTGAAAGGCCTCCATTTTCATCTTTACGTCGATACATCCAGCGTCTTAGTTCGTATATATCGCCCATTTTAAAAAAAAATTTGGGAGAAAGGATTTTTTTTTTTTTTGAACTTCTGAAATGATTCCTTACGGTGGTGGTGGGTGAGTATATATAGGAGATTTTCGCATCGATTTTGCATCGAATATTAGCATCGCATTAGCATCGAATTCCTTTGCGTCGATTTTGCATCGAATTCGCGTCGTTTTTGTGTCGTTTCTAAACGACGCTAAATAAGTAGGTGAACCCGTGTTAAATGTGTCATCTAACTACAAAATTCGACGCAATATTCGAAGCTATGCGTTTGACGCTAAATCAACGCTAAATTTGCATCGATTTAGCGTCGAACTTAGACTTCCGATGCTAAATCAACGCGATATAGCGTCGATTTAGCTTCGAAATGTTTCGTCCCTAATTAGCGACGATTTAGCGTCAAATTGTGTTATCGACGCCAATATTCGACGCTATATTGGACGCTAAATTTGCATCGATTTAGCGTCGAGCTTAGACTTTCGATGCTAAATCGACGCGATATAGCGTCGATTTAGCTTCAAAATGTTTCATCCCTAATTAGCGACGATTTAGCGTCGAATTGTGTTATGGACGCCATTACGACGCAAAATCGATGCTAAAATAGCGTCGGAATAAATTCGATGCTAAAATACAGTTTTCTTGTAGTATCTGTGTTCGTGATCCAAGCTGTGGTATTGATCGAGTAGCTCGGAAATAGACGAATTTCTAGCCATAGTTCTGTCCATTTTACCAGAAGGAAGGTTGAGTCTAGATCCTAACTCGAATCCTAGTCCTAACCATTCATTAAGTAAAGGTGAGTCTTGGTGATGTTTGATCGTGTGTTAGATGAGTAGAACACGCATTGCTTGTTTAATTTATCCTAATAGAGGTTCATGCAAAACAATCGTAGAATTACTAAGTGTAAAGAATGAACCTTTACGAAATCGTTTACAAGTTTATATGCATTCATGCTAGTTTCATAAAAGATATAAACTTGTTAAGTACGCGGTATGTCATTCCCGTGATCCGTGACTTAGCCATTTACTAAGGATGTAATGGTTTAAGTTCACAAAGACACGGAGAGACTGGATTGCAGCCTAGGGCCGTGTACAGCATAAGCGATCGATGCAGAATTCCCGATGTGGTTTCGTAAGAGTACAGCCACAGTAATTATTAAAGGATCATGAGTCATAGGCCTTCATGGTTATGGACCAATTGATGCATTTGAATACACGTGATGGGAATGGACAACGCGTAAGAGCTTATGAAATTGAAAACGTTAATGCATAGCATATGTTAATATTTAATTATGCATGCATTTGTGTGTTGCTTGTTGATTGTTATTTTGGGTTTTGGATTGGGAATATATATTATTGACTGTTAGGGGAGCCTAGACTCACTGAGCAATTAGTGCTCACTACTCAATCTGTTTTGTAGGTAACCTTTAGTGGGTAGATCATTGGGAAGCACAATACGGAACATTAGAATAAATCAGTGGTAGATTTCTTTGCTTTTGTAAACAAATAATGTTTATTATGGATATAAACGTTTTGGAGTGTTAGACTCAGGGTTGAATATATTTTGTAATCGTTTAAAATCCTAAGTATAAATAATAACAGAACGGTTTTAAAATAACTCGGGTTTCATATGATACTTAGTCCTGTCTGGACGATCCAACTATTGGATATAGCCCGGGTTGGCAAGCCTTGGGTTGTATTCAATAGGGACGGATGCTTAAGTGTCTAGTCTAGGGTTATTGGATGTGTTCCGGGAACCTCTGATCGGACACTTAGGTGTTCCTCAGTGGCGTCTCCGCTTAGATCCTGATCGGGGGCGTTACAAAAGTTGGTATCAGAGCATAGTTTTTACGATGCTCAAATGGTACTTGGTTTTCAAATGTTTTATTGAGTCAAAATTGTCGCAAAAGCAATTAGGATAGACTGATTATGTTCCTGTGCTATATTAGGATAAAACTTTTATCTCAAGTAATGTTACAAGTTGCAACCTTATCATTAAAAGATACAATCTAAGGAAGATTTGTGTGGACGATCGATTACAAAAGATATTTGGCTTCATTACAAAACCAAACCTATCTTGGAATTATTTCACGCAGCTTCATACTTGGAAGCATATATTCAACGCAGCCACATATTATACGTCTCTTCTTACTTAATTATCACAATCAACAAAGATAAATACTGTATTTTAGCAAAAAAAAAAAAAAAAAAGACAAATACAGTAAATCACTCTATCTTTCTTTCTTTCTCCTTTGTTGCAAACTCTTTTTTTTAACATCTGGATTTTATTAATAGCTTTGAAAGTGTACATAGCACATATGACAATTTATGTTGTATACATTCCGACATCGAATTATAAATACAACAAAAAGAATATTGAGATTGTCTAACATGAGCTATAATTTGTTTTAATATGAACAAAGTGAACACCTGTAAAAAGAAGATTATGCCATTGATTAAAATCATGGAGTAAGTTTCCGATAGCTATGTCCTTACAGTGATGTAGTAGTAGATTCACTAAGTAGATTTGGATCATATTCGAAAATTATCCGATTATAACCTCGAGACCAAGCTTTTTGCATAGCATGAAGGAGACTAAAACTTTCGGCTTCGATAGTCGAGTTTGCTTTGAATAGGAAGGAAGAAGCAGCGCAAACGAAGTCAGTGAGAGACCAAACCATTGTTATCCTCATTCTTCAATCCTATACAAATGCTTCAAAAAACCGGCAGATATCTTGTAGCGACGTCGCCGGACATAAACTCTACCAATGAGAGACAAAGATGTTACTATGTGGAATCGATATCCAATAAGATCCAACTATTTGAACAAATAACAACGATTCGTTCCAGCGAACCGTTGATATACTCCATCTTTTTGTTTTTCATTTTATTAGACAATAGTAAATCAAATCAAAACCAACAATTAACCGTTGTAGATGTTTCTGAATTCTTGATTAAAACTTCCATTTGGAGATGCAAGTCTGATCTCAACATTCTTCAAGTTAGAAACCGTTGCCTTCTCTTCAACATAATCAAAGTTTGCAAGTGTTTGTAATCAATGTTAAACTCCATGAAAATCGCTGATTCCAAACATGAAATCCTAGGATCCCAAACTTGGAAAGATTCAACAATAGAGGAACACAATCACAAACCAAAACACAATAGCCAGAGTTTTCGTTGGAAAGGGGCTTAACTAAAAAGAGAAAAAGCGGTTACATATACGAACCGACACCAATCAACAGTAACCAAAACGTACACCAGAGGAATCGTATGAAATAGTGTATTGGAAAGAGATATCCACATACACCTTAAGATCCCATTTTCCAATCCGTTCGATGATGTTATCATGACTACTGTGAAATTCAAAGTTACAAACAAGCCAAACATGGTCTTGTCACCATGTGGACGTATATCCTCTTCTTCAATAAATCAAGCATCATCAACATCATGAACCCATGTCTTTTTCCGCATGAGGAAAACATCATCAATTCAACCACCAATAGACTTGATGAAACAAAGGCGAAGAACAATGCTTCAGTGATAAATTGGATTCAAAAATCCCAACGCATTAAAACTCATGGAGAAGAAATTCCATTAATTGATAGAAAAAATTAGGAAAGGAGGAATTTATGAGAAACAAATTAAACATAACAAAGATAACTGCACAGTGCCGACCGTGAGGCCGGTCACCGGCGGAGAACAACGGAGAAGTTGCTTGTTGACGAACAACTATTCTTCTTCTTTTTTATTATTGCAAACTCTTCGGCCACAAAGTTTAAGGTAATTTTACGGATATCTTTCTCTATATGGTATATGATCATACGTATGATCTCTTCGTTTATACAAAAGTATACTCTCTTATACAAAATATCTTTAGTTAATAGTAAATCTCTTCGTTAGTTATTCGATTGAGGGATTGGTTGATTCTTCCGCTACCACCCACAAACCAATGGTTGTGGTTGGTAGAAAATATGTTTTGTATCGTTATGAGCCGCTTGAAACTACTCTAATTCAAGATCTTTCATCAAGTGTTTGCGGGTAGTTATTTTTATTTTGAAAGGAAAAAAAAACTAAATATTACTAACAATTTGCAAAAAAAGAAAACATCAAATGTTTTTAAGAATTTTATTTTCTTCGGTCATTCATTACTATATAAAATTCTAAAACTTATCTTGAAATCATTCTAAAGTAAATTTTAATTATAAGTTTTTGATTGTATATAAAAGAATATTTTAAAACTCTTAAAATTTAAAATATTTTTTTAATATAAATTACAGATTGTCTGTATTTTGGTAGTTTTATGTCTGTATTCCGCGAACACATTTTTTTTCGACCACTATACTAGTCATATAAACACTTAATAACACTCGGAACTATTAACCATCCCCTTCCAGAAATTCCCGGGTACCGCACCCACATCCGCTGCGTTTAAACTACTTCAGACACTTAGGCAAGTCTTATGGTCTTGGCTTACGGCATAGTTGATGAGTCTTCATAGGTTTAGTTTCTTTCTTTCTGATAACTTGAATCAATTAGAAACTAATTAACTATATACAAACTCTCTTATTTATTTTTGTTAGTAGGGAGGCAAAATGAGTTTGTGTTATATCATTGCTGCAATCATCTTCTTTGCATCCATACTCATTTACCAATTGGTGCAAGTTACAAATTATTGGAAGGCTGGTCCAGGAGCTAGATTCTTCTTCGTCTTTCTTGTGTTCTTTAAAGCTCGGAAAAGTTTCTGCTGTTCTGGCGTCAACTCCAGAGACTGTGAATGGTGTTTTAAAAACATTCGACCTAGAATGTTGTTCGCAACCTCATATGACTTATACTGCAAGAATTTCATACAATTTCATAAGTTACTGAAATTGTCAGCAACTGTGATTTGTGGACTTGGATTTGGGATAATGCGATGGATAGGATGGTTTTTAATGCGATGGATACATTTTTCTATCAAACGATAAAGCAACATCTAGAAGATGAGAGTCTTAAGGATGATATCATTGACTTGCTCCTCAAGATGGAAAGGGGAGGAGTTGGACTTGGAGAGTTTCAACTTACTCGGAACCACACTAAGGGAATTCTTCTGGTAAGTAATGAAAAACCACGCTAATATTACATGTTGTGGTTTTGGACCTGGAGGATTACATTTTTCAGTTCATAACCTCTTAATAGTTTAAAAAAAAAAAAAAGGGAAAAACCTTTTCAATTCAACTTTCATTATTCTTGTAAGTAGTGTGTTTTTGTTTATGACAGAACGTTCTCGTTGCTGGAATAGACACTTCTGCACACACTGTGATGGGTGATGACTCATTTGATCCAAAACCTGAGAGTTCTGAAAAAAGCGCAAGCCGAGGTGTGAGAAGTGATAAAAAACAAAGACGACATCAAAGAAGAAGATATAGAACAGCTCACATATGTGAAAATGGTGATTAAAGAGACAATAAGGATAAACCCACTAGTGCCGCTTCAAATTCCAAGAGAGGCTACGAAAGATATAAAGATTGTGGGTTATGACATTCCAAAGAAGACATGGATCCATGTCAATATATGTCAATATATGGGCTATTCATAGGAATCCAAACGTTTGGAAAGATCCAGAAGCTTTCGTCCCGGAGGGTTCATGGATAAAGAGATTGACTATAAAGGTTTAAACTTTGAGTTGTTACCGTTTGGAAGCGGAAGGAGGATGTGCCGAGGTATGGGTATAGGTATGGCTTTGGTACATTTGGCTCTTATTAATCTACTTTACCTTTACGACTAGAAGCTTCCGAAAGGAATGGATGTAGAAGATGTTGATCTTGAAGAATCATTTGGAGCTGTATGCCCTAAGAAAGTTCCACTTCAACATATCCCAGTCCTTACCCAGTGGACTTAATTGGACTTCACTTTACTTTGTAATTTTGATGTTCAAAATAAGTATTGTGTTGATCAATCTTATAATACAATTTACCATCAAGAAAACATTTGTTCAACTTTATTCTATAATTGTCAACATCATCTTGTTGCATTAAAAAAATTTAGGGCCTTATTATTATGGGTTAATTAGGTGAATAATAGGTTGTGTGGCTGAAATTAGGCTACTAACATTTGGTGTGAGTTATTTAGGTGAGTAACATCCCCTTAAATAATTATGACAAAAATACCCTTAATGATGTAATTAATGATTATTGGTAAAAACCTCTAAAAATCTGTTTCACGTTATAGTTCACTAATTACGTACAAAATAGTTGGTTATCAGCTCACGTATGTTAATTAAAATAGTTGACTATGTAAAACATTGTCTATGTAAACGAGTGTTTGTTATTCTAGTTATAATATAGTTCATTTTGTGAGTAATTCACCGTGATTATAGTTGACTATTTATGCATTCATAGTCAACTATTCAGTTTTTTTTAAAACATTTATTTGCGAATAGCCAATTTTTATATCAAAACATAGTTGACTATGTAAAACATTGTTTATGTAAACGAATGTTTGTTATTCTAGTTATAATATAGTTTACTTTAGTCAGCTATCCGGTCTTTTTTTAACATGTATCTGCTAAAACAAGCTATCATATCAAAATATAGTTGACTTCGTATCTTGTAACTGAAAAATAGAATAAGGCTAAAATGGTCATTTTAGGTATACTCCATATTATTTACCTAATTATAATTAAGGTTTTGTTAGATACTTAATTGGTGTAATGAGTATTATTGATGCTAATTTCTCTATTATTAAAGAAAAACTTTTTTCTAAAAAGCTACCTTCAGATAAAAACAAAAATATAACGAAGATATGTGTGGACATTAGATCTTAAAATCAATCAAAACAAAAACATAAAAACAAAAATCTATCGGTGATTTGTTTGGACACTAAACGAACCTATCTTATCATTCCACGCAGCCACATACTTGGAAGCATATATTCTACGGAGCCACATACAACTCGTCGCTTCTTACTTATCACAATCCCAAAGACAAATACAGTAGGTAGCTCCATCTCGTTCTCCTTTGGTTTCGACCACAAAGTTTAAGGTAAGTATACGATCATACTCTCTTATACAAGAATATCTTTAGTTATTAGTAAATCTCTTCTCTAGTTATTCGATTTAGGGATTGATGGATTCTTACGCTACCACCCTCAAACCAATGGTTGTGCTTGGTAGCGTTTGATAACAGTCACAAAAAATGTTTCGTACCGTTTGTTGCTGTTTGAAACTATTCTAAACAGCAGAGGTTTTGATGCAAGCGTTTGCTGATAGTTCTTTAATTACTTTTTTTTTTTTTTTAATGTTTTACGTTTCGGCAAGTTTTCATTTTTTTGAACGTTTTTTACCATATTTGTTGAATTTGCCAATTAATAATTGGTCTTTTTCCCCCTTTTAATTGCTATTTTTCCTTGGAGAATTTAGATAACTACCCCGAAATTGAATGCAAATTTGAAAACTACACTTAATCTTATAGAAGTTGGAAAACTATATTTTTTAATTTAAAAGTACGTAAATATCCTTATATATATATTAAATTATTATATGAATGTAAAATAATCAAATATCATTGAACTTAAAATAAAAATAAAAATTCGTATTTAGTTTTAATTTTTTTAAAAAATATTCTATTAATTAATCAGTATATAAAAGCTAAAAACAAATTATAAAAAAATCACATTAGACTTATTTTACACAGTTGACTTATATTTTATTTGTTGATTTTTTACATTGTCGATTTATTTAACCGCTAACTTATTTTTTTTAGCTTCGTTGACTTAGTTTTTAGCCCCATTGACTTATTTTTAATTGTTGACTTATATTTCGTTTGTGTGATTTCTTACCCTGTCGACTTATTGAACTATTGACTTATTGTTTTATATCCGTCGACTTAATTTACAATTTCGTCGACTTATTTTCAACTGTTGACTTATATTTCTTTTTGCTTGATTTTTTACTCTATCGACTTATTTAACCATCGACTTATTTTCAATTTTGGTCGACTTAATTTTCTACTTTGTTGACTTATTATAAACTGTCGACTTACATTTCATTTGCTTGATTTTTTATATTGTCGACTTATTTAAATTATTGACTTAATTTGTTGAGTTCGTTGACTTAAACCTGTTTGTTCAACGATTTATTTTAAACAGTAGATTTATAGATTCATTGGTTGATTTTTTACTTTGTTGACTTATATGAACCACTGACTTAATTTGTTATGTTCATCGATTTGATATTGGTTTACTTAATTTTTTTGGTATATTTGATTACTTTATATAAACTATATCCAAATTACTAGTTTTAAAATTATAATTTAACTTAATTTAAAAAATCAAATCATTTCATGAAAAACAAATATAATTAATTTGCAAAGATTAGTTAGGGGTATAATTGTCATTTTACTACACAAAAGAGGGTCATTTTCAAATGTTGAAAAATTTGGTATACATTGCCAATTTCTAACAAGTTTGAAGGTATAGAAGCCAATTTTTCCTTTTTCCTTTTAATTGTTACGTCATTTATTTTTTTCTTTTCTTTTGTCAAATTTCTTTTAATTGTTATTTCTCCTTTTAGTTGTTATTTCTCCTTTTAATTGTTACTTTAACCATTTAAATATGGATCTGCCTAGGGTCCCGGATGATAATATGTATTTTAGGGGCTTCCAATTTTCAAAACTTACTTTTAGAAACTTACTTTTAGTTTAGTGGTTAAAGTAAGATAATGATTTTATTTTTAAGTTTTACATACCAAGTTTGAACCACTTCTATGCTGAAAAATGAGTTCCTTTTTCTACTTACTTTCGTTTTTTGTTAACACTAATAACATTTATTTAAATTTAGATTTTTACTATCGTTAGAAAAATACGTAAAGAATGTTTCATTTTCAAATTCGTCTCGGGCCCCTAAAACACTGGCTGCTGATATTACAACGATAAACACGATTTCGGTCTGAAAGTTAAATAGTTTTGATCGGTTTGGGGAACACTCGAATTTACGACTTGTTTGTTTTAAAATTTAAATTTGTTTGAAGAGTAAAAAAATTACAAAAAAAATAAACTAAGGTGGTGCTGTTATTATATAGAGTTTGATGTGCCAATAACAAATTTGGTAACGTGCTTTTATTTTCAAGTAATGACTTTTTTTTTGTTTAAGGTATCTACTATTGATATAGACTTCCTTTTTTAATTAATGATGTTTTGGCAATTTTGCATGTTTTGGGTTAACGTGGTGGAACTTGTGGTTATTTAGAGAAATTTTGAGTTATCTCACTATTGGCATGCCACTTTCAATTATGTCACAGTTTTAAAATGATAACCAGCGTGCCACTGTTTTCTTTTCTGTATTCCGAAAATACCCATAATTGAAATTACCCTAATTTTTCTCTTCTACAGCAAAAACAAAATTTTATGTCGTCGTCGATCTCAATCTTCGAGAGAGAAACTTGAGATCTTATTCCGAATCGACGAGCTCGATCATGTGAGAGCATCGATTGTCGTCGATTTTAAACCCATATTTGTCGATTTTTGTGGTCGATTCTGTTAAACCCAGATTCGTCGATTTGAGAGAGATATAGAGATTCCGTCATATTCAATCGATTCAAATCGCCGTCTCGAATATGAGATTGGATCGAGGAGATTTAAGAAAAAAAGAAGAAAAAGAAGAAGAAGAAGAAGATTAGATCTCAAAGCAAATTCAAACACAAACGGCTGTAAATTTTCGAGTTTGGGTTAACTATTATGCATTTAGGGTATAGATTTTGGAGGGGGGAAGGGGGTAAGGTTTTGCCTTTACATAATAAAACTGTTAAAAAAATCTTATAAAACTGTTAAAAAAATTATAATGTTTTTAAAAGGTTTAGTAAAACTGTTAAAAAAACTTTATAAAACTATTTAAAAATCGTGTAAAACTGTTTATAATGTTTTTGAAAAGTTTATAAGGCTTTTATAAAGTTTTATAAGGTTTTTAAACAGTTTTATAAGGTTTTTAAACACTCATACAAAATCTTATAAACCATTTAAAAACTTTACAAACCTTATAAAAATCTTATAAACCTTTCAAAAACTTTATAAATTATTTAACTGTTTAGTTTTTAATGACATGTAAAAAAGTCTTATTAAACGGTTTAAAAACCTTATAAAAACGGGAAGACCCTAAAAATAACCAAAGCCCAGACAAAAAAACAACCAAAATCCAGATCTGACCAAAAAAATAATCAAAACTCAGATCTGAACCAAAATCGAATCAAAAACTCAAATTTGTAACCAAAATCGAATCAAAAGCTTAGATTCGTAACCAAAATCGAATCTAAGAAACAAAATTCATAGAATAACCTCTTCTTCTTCTTCTTCGTCTTTGTCTTCTTCTTCTTCGTCTTCTTCTTCCACAGAGATTTACGTTGATGAGAGAAAATCGAAAATCCTAGATTTATCCTCGATGCGTTCCATAGAGTCAAAAAGAGAATCGAAAACCTTAGATCTATAACCCAAATCGGATTTGCAATTTCAGAGAAGATAATTTTGAAACTGGAAACGTGAAAGTGAAGAAGAAAGAAAGTTGAAATCTGTTTTTTTCAATTAGGGGCAAAATTGTAATTTGGCTACTGAACAGTGGCACGCGCGTAAGACAATTTAAAACAGTGGCATAATTGATTAAATGTTGGCCTTGTGTGACATATTTGTAAATGCGCCGGTTTTTTATGGCATGAATTTTTTATGATAATGTCATTTTCCTTCCATTTTTCATTTTTTATTTATTTTATTTTCTTTAATCACTTTTTTTTTAATGTTTTATGTTTCGGCAAGTTTTCATTTTTTTTTATCGTTTTTTAGCATATTTGTTTTGGATTTGCCAATTAATAATTGGTCTTTTTCCCCCTTTAAATTGTTATTTTTCCTTTTAATTGTTATGTCATTTATTATTTTTCTTTCTTTTAATATAAGATAGTGTATATTGACATGTGTCCTCATCCGAACAATATTTGACAAGTATCATGATCTCGTGAGTTACAAATCCGCTTATGAGTCAAGTTCTCGTCGACCGACTTCTTTAATATAATACTCCCTCCGTTCTCTTTTAATTGATGTTCTAGGGAAAACAAATATTTCTAAAAGATTGATTTTTTACATTCTCAATTCATTTTTAATGAAAAAATTATGATGAATTTTAATTTCAAGACACATTAATTGGTTTTATTAAATTACTATTGGGCTAAAGTTATAGAGAATTGTTTAGTACAAAAAACAAGATATTTATAACTAAGAATTAATGATTTTTCTTAATAAGTGTAAAAATTCTAGAACATCAAACAAAAAAGAACGGAGGGAGTAAGATGTATACAAATATATTTTTTACTTTCTTTTTATGAACAAATAAAAACTTTCTTATTCTATTTTGCCTAGGTAGACAAAATGAGTTTGTGGTATGTCATTGTTGCAATCGTCTTCTTTGCATCAACACTCATTGGCATTGCAAAGAAGAACACAAGAAAGACGAACAAGAATCTACCTCCTGGACCACCAAGACTTCCTATAATTGGCAACTTGCACCAATTGGGATCGCAACCTCATCGTTCGATGTTCGAGTTTTCCAAAAAATACGGTTCTCTAATGTCCCTGAAGTTGGGAAGTGTATCTACTGTTGTGGCATCAACACCAGAGACAGTAAAGGATGTCTTGAAAACATTCGACTTAGAATGTTGTTCAAGACCTTTTATGACTTATCCCGCAAGAATTACATACAATTTAAACGATCTTGTCTTTTCTCCTTATAGCAAATACTGGAGGGAAGTACGAAAGATGACAGTTGTTGAACTCTACACAGCGAAAAGGGTCCATTCGTTTCGGCATGTAAGAGAAGAAGAAGTTTCCTCGTTTGTCGATTTCATCAAGGAATCTGCTTCATTGGAGAACCCGGTTAACTTTAACCAAAAGTTATTGAAACTATCCGGAAGTGTGATTTGTAGAGTTGGTTTTGGGATAACTCTTAATCGAAGTAAACTTGAGAAAACGTATGATGAAATCATTGTACAAACTATGGAGGTGTTGGGGAGTTTTGGAGCAGCGGATTACTTTCCGGTTTTCGGCCGAATCGTCGATAGGATCACAGGGTTACATGGTAAATGTGAAATGGTTTTTAAAGCTATTGATTCGTTTTTCGATCAAGCTATAAAGCATCATCTAGAAGATGAAAGTATTAAGGATGATATCATTGACTTGCTTCTCAAGATGGAAAGGGGAGAAATTGGACTTGGAGAGTACCAACTTACAAGAAACCACACCAAAGGAATTCTTCTGGTAAGTAATTAAAAACTTCTCAATTCAAACCCCATTCTATAGTGATGCTTGGGAGGGGACTATAGTGTCTCGGTTATTGGGGATTACGTGTTTCAGCCTAGAAAACCTTATTTCTCTAATTACTTGTTTTTTCTTAAATTGTTACAGAATGTTCTTACTGCTGGAATAGACACTTCTGCCCAAACTGTAACATGGGTGATGGCACATTTGATTAAAAATCCAAGAGTTATGAAGAAAGTGCAAGCAGAGGTGAGAGAAGTGATCAAAGACAAAGACCATATCACAGAAGAAGACATAGAACGACTCGAGTATCTGAAATTGGTTATTAAAGAAACGTTTAGGATAACACCTCTTGTACCACTTCTAGTTACAAGAGAGGCTTCAAAAGATGTAAAGATCGCGGGTTATGACATTCCAAAGAAAACATGGATCCATGTCAACATTTGGGCTGTTCATATGAATCCAAGCGTTTGGAAAGATCCTGAAGCTTTTATCCCGGAAAGGTTTATGGATAATGAGATTGACTATAAAGGTTTAAACTTTGAGTTTTTGCCGTTTGGAAGCGGAAGGAGAATGTGCCCGGGTATGGGTATGGGTATGGCTTTGGTACATTTGGCACTTATCAATCTTCTTTACCGTTTCGATTGGAAGCTTCCGGAAGGAATGAATGTAGAAGATCTTGATCTTGAAGAATCATATGGACTTGTCTGTCCTAAAAAAGTCCCACTTCAACTTATCCCGGTCCTTACCCAGTGGACTTAGACTTCACTTTAATGTATAATTTCATAGTTCAAAATAAGAATGTGTTAGACTATTACCATGGATCAAGAAAACAACATATCTTATTCTTGGGACAAAAGTAATGTCATAATTAGTTGCTGCAACCTTGATTATTAAAAAAATATTTGGCTTCATTACAAAACAGACACCTTTCTTAAAATTATTACACGCAGCCACATACTTGGAAGCATTCAACGCAGCCACATCCTGCACATTTCTTCTCACTTATCACAATCCCAAAGACAAATACAATAAGTCACTCCATCTCTCTCTTCCTTATTACAAACTCTTCGACCTCAAACTTGAAGGTAATTTTACGGATGTGTTCTCTCTCTATCTAGTATATCTTTAGTAATCACTCTCTTGTAAAATAATTAATATCACTAGCCGCTACCATCCGTAAACGTTTCTATTACCTTGAACCATTCTTCTTCATATTTTTTTACTTTGTAGGTATATTATTTAGAGAAAATGAGTTTGTGGTATATTATTGTTGCGGTCGTCTTCTTTGCATCGATACTAAATGCAAAGAACACGAGAAAGACGAAGAAGAATCTACCTCCCGGACCACCAAGACTTCCTATAATTGGTAACTTGCACCAACTGGGATCGAAACCTCAACGTTAGATGTTCAAATTATCTGAACAATATGGATCTCTAATGTCTTTAAAGCTCGGGAAAGTATATACCGTTGTGGCATCAACTCCAGAGACGGTAAAGGATGTTTTGAAAACGTTCGACCTAGAATGTTGTTCACGACCTTATATGACTTACGCTGCAAGAATTTCATACAATTTAAATGATCTCGCCTTTTGTCCCTATAGCAACTATTGGAGGGAAGTACGAAAACTGACGGTTGTTGAACTCTATACCGCAAAAAGGGTACAATCATTTCGACATATTCGAAAAGAGGAAGTTGCTTCTTTCGTCGATTTCATCAAAGAATCTGCTTCGTTGAAGAACACGGTTAACTTGAACAAGAAGTTACTGAAATTGTCATCAACTGTGATTTGTAGAGTTGGATTTGGGATAAACCTTCAAGGAAGCAAACTTTAGAATACTTATGAGGAAGTCATTCAAGGAATCATGGAGGTGGTGGGGAGTTTCGCAGCAGCGTTCCCGGTTATTGACAGATTCATCGATAGGATCACGGGGTTACATTGCAAATGTGAAAAAAGTTTTTAAGGGGATGGATGCATTTTTCGATCAATCGATAAAGCAACATCTAGAAGATGAGAGTCTTAAGGATGATATCATTGACTTACTCCTTAAGATGGAAAGGGGAGGGGTTGAACTTGGAGAATATCAACTTACTCGAAACCATTCTAAGGGAATTCTTCTGGTAAGTAATGAAAACCCACATTAGTTTTATTACAATTCTCAATTCAAATTTTTGTATTCTTGTAAATAATGTGTTTTTGGTTATAACAGAACGTTTCAACACAAAAAAAAAAAAAAGTTATAACAGAACGTTCTCATTGCTGGAATAGACACTTCAGGACACACTGTGACATGGGTGATGACTCATTTGATCAAAAACCCGAGAGTTCTGAAGAAAGCGCAAGACGGAGTGAGAGAAGTGATGATCAAAAACAAAGAAAACATCAAAGAAGAAGATATAGAAAAACTTGAGTATCTGAAAATGGTGATCAAAGAGACACTAAGGATAAACCCACTAGTGCCGCTTCTAATTTCAAGAGAGGCTTCGAAAGATATAAAGATCGCGGGTTATGACATTCCAAAGAAAACATGGATCCATGTCAACATATGGCCTATTCATAGGAATCCAAACGTTTGGAAAGATCGAGACGAGTTCATCCCGGAGAGGTTTATGGATAAAGAGATTGACTATAAAGGCTTAAACTTTGAGTTTATACCGTTTGGAAGCGGAAGGAGGATAAGCCCGGGTATAGGAATGGGTATGGCTTTGTAGGAACCGCGAAAACCGAATTGAGAAAACCAAAAGAAATGAGAATCCGAATTAAGAAGAAGAAGGAATTCTCGATGATAAAACGAACACGGAGTCGAGATTGCTCTCTTTCCTTAATTCGAAAAATCGCCCGTAGTGAGACAGTTTGATACGATTACGAATCCCAGGATAAAACCGTGAGGAAGAACGATTTCGCAACACTCAAAATCGTAATCTGACGAACAAAATTCTATGTATACTCTCGAGACTTACTTTGTGGAGGATCGAAGTTTTTCTGAAGAAGAAAAATTTCGCAGAGAAAAAGGTTCATCGAAGAAGACGATGGCGTGCCAATATTTAAAAGATATATAAAGACTTAGGATAACACCCACACATGGAGAGACACATGGACTTATATATCTATATAAAGACATAGATATATAAAAAGTTCCACTTCAACTTATCCCAATCCTTACCCAATGGACTTAGACTTACACTTTATAATTTCAAATCTCAAAATAAGTATTGTGAATTGTGATAAATCTTATACCATAACCATCAATGAAATGTTTGTTCAATCTATAGTTTTCGCGTAAACACAATTTCTTAGGACCATTACTACTAATCGAAATACGAAACGAAAAAAAGGAGGGATATAATTTTGCTTGGACTAGAAGCTAAACAACACTCACAGTTAGTGATGGAGGAAAACATTTTCTTCTCCTTTCCCCTCTTCTGCTTCGTTTTAAAGATTCCCATGATGAAAACGAAGGACTAGGCCGAAATCTACTTGATCTACACCGGAGTTTCTTCTTTTCTGCTTCGGGAATCTTCTCCTCCTTCGATCTCACCTGCCTCACATTCGTCTCGTTTGGTTCCACCGGCAAAACACAGTTGCAAAACAAGCCTAAAGACAAATACAAAACTAAAATTATAAGCTTTTACCATAAAACAGAGTAAAAGCCAATGTACATTGTTTGTTGATCTACAAAATGGGAATGTGATTCTTCTTCCTCTCTAACCCTCTGCCTCAAGAAGAGACTCTCTTAAAAGAAATGAGCCTCAAGAAAAGTTAACAGCCCGAGTCTGACACTTCCTCCTCTGCAACAGCTCAAAAATCTCTATTAGAAAATACATTTGATGCTCTTGGTAATTGTGCAATCACGTGCAGACTTCCATCCATCTTAATCATTTGAACTTATTTGTTATATATAATCAGACCCATATAATCACAAGAGACAAATTGATGAATAGATCATAGAGCTTGATTTCTTCTTTGCTTTCAAGCTCTTCCGCCACACAAAGGTTAAGGTAAGTTTACGAATCTCGCCATGTTTCTGATCTTTTTTTCTAATAAGTATCTTCGTTTACTAGTAAATGATTTCTGTATTCATTCGATTAGCAAATTCTTCTTGTCTACTCTTGAAAGGCAGAGTGATCACTCTAGCTAGTTTTAGTTTTTTTTTTCTTCTGGAATTAATTGATTGAATACTCTATATATATATAAATTAGGGTTGATTTGCTTTATAACCCAAAAAAATTATGAATTGACGTTATATATGGCTAAATCACAACCATTCAATTAATTTTTTTTCCGTCATATAGCAAATTGACCCTATAAATTATGTGTAACTTGAAGCTGATTGTAACTTGTTAGTGTGTGTTTAGCTCTGGTCGAAGTATAAGGAAATAACAGAGTTCTTGTATGTAAGACTCTGGTAAGTTTAGAGGATCTTGGTTTAGTTTGGATTGGGCCGGTTATGTGGAAATTCCAAATTAGATTAGGATGTTAGTTTAAGTCGGCTTATCTCTATTAATATAAAGAGATTAAGTCGTTAAGCTTGTGATCATCCTCTGTAACAAATCTCCTCTTCTTTATCGAGTATTATCTCTGGTTAAGAGAGCTCGTTCTTCCTTTATAGTGAATTGCTGGTCCAAGCCGGCTCCAAAGCAGTAGTTTTACACCATCTCGGTGGCGAAGCTCTGGGTTAACAAATCGTGTGTGTTCTTACTTGCTTTCAGTTCTAATCGGTGTTTAGATTATCAGGATTGATTCTGATAATCAGGTTTTAATCCTCAACAATTGGTATCAGAGCTTTGGCTCAAAGCTTGCGATGTCGAACCCAAGAATTGAGGTGGAGAGGTTCGATGGTTCTGGAGATTTTCAGATTTGGAAGATTAGAATGATGGCAAACTTCGGGATTCTCGGATTGAAGAATATTCTCACAGATGAGAATTTGCTTATGGAGGTTCCTTTGACAAACACGGAAGAAAAGAAACCTGTAGTACCTGAGCAAGGAGCAACGGATGAGTCTACACCTAGTATGGCGACTCCATCGTCTCCGGTGGTACAAGCAGCGCCAGGTATGAAACTCTTACCTGACCCGGAAAAGATAGAACAATCTGAAAAGGCCAAGAATTTGATTATCCTGCATATTAGTGATAATTTTCTGCGTAAGGTTCAACACTGTGACACTGCAGCTGCGATGTGGTCTTTGCTTGATCGGTTATACATGGCTACTACTTTGCCTAATAGGATTTATATGCAGTTGAAATTCTATACATTCAAGACAGATGAGAACAAATCAGTGGATACGAATGTTGATGAATTTCTTAAAATAGTAGCAGAGTTGCATAGTCTTCATGTTAGTGTGTCAGAAGAAGTACAGGCTATATTGTTCTTGAGTTCACTGCCTAACAGTTTTGATCAGCTAAAGCATACTTTGAAGTATGGAAGAGATTCATTGACTTTGGAGGAAGTTATTTCTTCGGCTAAGTCAAGAGAAAGGGAGATGGCTGAGAAACAAGGTGAAAGGGGTCAGGCTACGGCATTATACACTAAGGAGAGAGGGAGACCATTCAACCGAGGTCAATCTTACCAAAAGGGTAGATCAAGAAGCCGGTCAAAGTCTGGTGCTAAAGTGATTTGTTGGTATTGTAGAAAGGAAGGGCATATAAAGAGGGATTGTTTTGCTAGAAAGAAGCAGCATTATGATAGTGATGGGGATGGGGAAGCTGGTGTGTTAGTAGAACAATCAGATGCAGGAATGATATTGAATGTGTCTGAGACTGGTTACAAAGATGACTGGGTAATTGATTCTGGATGTTCATATCACATGACTTCTAGAAGAGATTGGTTCTATGAGTTTGAAGAAAAAGGGTCTAGTAAGATCCTACTTGGTGATTTCAGGACTGTTGAATCCCAAGGCACTGGCTCTATCAGGATTAACACTCATGGGGGTTCCATTAAAGTGCTTAAGAATGTCAGGTATGTACCTAATCTCAGAAGGAACTTGATTTCTACTCCTACCTTGGATAGGTTAGGTTTTCATCACACTGGTGGTGATGGTAAGAAGACTTTCCATAAGAATGGAACGGTGGCTTTAAGAGCAACTATCCAGAATGGGTTATATGTCTTGGATGGTAAGACCATAACCGGTGAAGTATGTCATTTGGAAACTGGTAAAGAACCCGTTCACAGCCGTCTAGGCCATATGAGCTACAAGAACATGCAGGTCCTGGTTAGAGAAGGTGTTCTGACACGGAAAGATATTGGAAAGGAGTTCTTTTGTGAACATTGTACTTTGGGAAAGGCTAAAAGGGTGAGTTTTGAGTCGGGTAAGCATGATTCAACTCAGGTTTTAGAGTATGTGCATTCAGATTTATGGGGGTCCCCAACTGTTGAAGCTTCTGGCTCAGGGTATCATTACTTCTTATCAATCATTGACGACTATTCTAGGAAAGTGTGGATCTATTTCCTGAAGTCTAAATATGAAACATTCTCCAAGTTCAGGGAGTGGCAAGTGTTTGTTGAAAACAAGACTGATAAGAAAGTTAAGTGTTTAAGGACGGACAATGGGCTTGAATTTTGGAATAAAGTGTTTGATGATCATTGCAGAGCTCATGGGATAGAAAGACATAGGACGTGCACTTATACCCCACAACAAAATGGGGTAGCTGAACGTATGAATAGGACGATTATGGAAAAGGTGAGGTGTTTATTGAGTGAATCTGGATTAGATGAGAGCTTTTGGGCAGAAGCTGCTGAGGTATCAGTGTATACTATAAATAGGTCTCCATCATCGGTGATTGGTTTTAAGACACCTGATGAATTATGGTTGGATAAGAAACCTGGATACAAGCATCTCAAGAAGTTTGGATCCATGGCATATGTGCATATGGATCAAGGGAAGTTAAAGCCTAGAGCGGTTAAAGGAATATTCATTGGCTACCCTCCAGGTACCAAAGGATACAAGGTGTGGCTACTTGATGATAAGAAATGCATTGTGAGTAGAAACGTTAAGTTTCAGGAGGATCTAGTGTATAAGGATTTGAATCCTGATAATCTAAACATCAGAGATTTGAATCCTGATAATCCGGAAACTGGTAGTAAAGTTATTTCTGGAACAAAAGAAAGGAATGTAGTGAAGATTATTTCAGAGTTTTATCCTGAAAGTTTCTTAAGTAAGGCGTTTGAAATGAAAGATCTAGGTCCAGCAAGAAGGATTCTAGGCATGGACATTATCAGAGATAGAGAGAAAGAAGTTTTATACTTGTCTCAGTCTGAATATCTAAAGAAGGTGATCAGGAACTTCAATATGGAAGGAGCAAAAGCATCTCAGACTCCTATAGGAGCTCATTTCAAGTTGTCAAAGGTAAAAGAACAAGAAGAATGCATTGATACTGAGGTAACTCCTTATTCTTCAGCTGTAGGGAGTATTATGTATGCAATGGTAGGTTCTAGGCCTGATTTAGCATATGGACTTGGTATGGTTAGTCGGTTTATGAGTAACCTTGGATATTTTCATTGGGAAGCTGTGAAATGGTTATTGAGATATATCAAAGGTGCTCTAGATTTGAAGTTGGTGTTTACTAAGGCAGGAAGAATGGATGTTCAAGGATATTGTGATTCAGATTTTAGTGCTGATTTAGATAAAAGAAGATCCATCTCTGGATATATATTCACTGTTGGTGGAAATGTAGTTAGTTGGAAGTCTAGCTTGCAACACGTAGTGGCTTTATCAACCACTGAAGCTGAGTACATGGCTTTAACTGAGGCGGTTAAAGAAGCCATATGGTTGAGGGGTTTATTGGAAGATCTTGGTTTCAAGCAGGAGAGTGCTAAGGTTTGGTGTAACTCTCAAAGTGCATTGTGTTTGGCCAAGAATAATGTGTTTCACGAAAGAACGAAACACATGGCTACTAAGCTTGGTTTTATCAGAGAAAGGATTGAAGCTAAAGATGTTGAAGTGTTGAAGATTCCCACAAGTAGGAACCCGGCAGATATTCTAACAAAGGTGGTTCCGATCGGTAAGTTCAATGCTGCGTTGGACTTACTAAAGGTTCTCAAGAACTGATTGAGCCGTAGGGCTCACTTGCCGGTGGTTAAGGACTCAGAAGGATTCACAGGAGATCAGGAAGATGCAAAGAAGTTTTGAAGCTTTGTCTTATTGCAGATGCTAAACACAAGGTGGAGATTGTTAGTGTGTGTGTTTAGCTCTGGTCGAAGTATAAGGAAATAAGAGAGTTCTTGTATGTAAGACTCTGGTAAGTTTAGAGGATCTTGGTTTAGTTTGGATTGGGCCGGTTATGTGGAAATTCCAAATTTGATTAGGATGTTAGTTTAAGTCGGCTTATCTCTATTGATATAAAGAGATTAAGTCGTTAAGCTTGTGATCATCCTCTGTAACAAATCTCCTCTTCTTTATCGAGTATTATCTCTAGTTAAGAGAGCTCGTTCTTCCTTGATAGTGAATTGCTGGTACAAGCCGGCTCCAGAGCAGTAGTTTTACACCATCTCGGTGCCAAAGCTCTGGGTTAACAAATCGTGTGTGTTCTTACTTGCTTTCAGTTCTAATCGGTGTTTAGATTATCAGGATTGATTCTGATAATCAGGTTTTAATCCTCAACATAACTCTTTTAAAATTTCAAAATATAGTCGGTAACTTTAGGGGTGGGATTATTATCTAGGATATGAGGTCCGATCCAGATCCGCTCCAAAAATCTGGATATTTGGGGGGCGGATCCGAATATTCTAATTTTCAAGTCCGGATATCTGGATCCAGATCCGGATCCTTTAAATATATTAAAAATATTTATTTTATTAATATATATTATAAAATTTAAAAATTTATACATAAATTTAAAAATTATTTTTGAAATATTTTATTTATTTTAAATAATATTTTTAATAAATTTATATTAATTTTTTTAAAACAAATTTAGTTTTTAATATTTTAATACTTTTTAAAAAAAATTATAATGTTTTTACGAATCCGGAGAGGCGGATATGTTAATATTTGGACGAATATCCGGCAGCCACGGCCGGATCCGGATAGTAAAGACACGGATCCGGGTACCCTAAAACTGCCCAGACATCCAGATCCGTCCCACCCCTATGTAACTTACTAAAATATAATTGGAATATTTAAGGTGTAGTGGCTAGTGGTAACATAAGAAGATTGATTCCTTTGTGCTTCGGATTCAAATTCTTCTTTGGGCCCAAGGTTATTTTTTGAATTGTTATGTTTGTATATCATCAACAATATAAGTCAACAAATATAAGTACAAGACTATATTATTGGTAGACAAACATAACGAATCAAAAAATAAGTGTACTATTTAAACAAATTATCTATTAAATTTGAACCAGTTAGAGCTTAACTAAAGTTATATAAACTCTCTTCTTATGAACGCATTTGTTTTTAACCACTATACTAGTCGTATAAATCACTTGATAACACTTGAAACTATAATCATTCGCTTCTGCAAATATCGGCAAATGCACCAGCACCCACTGTGTTTAAACCAGTTGATACCCTTTAGCCTTAGGCAAGTCTTATGGTCTTGGCTTACGGCATAGTTGATGAGTCTTCATAGGTTTTAGATTCTTTCTTTCTATTACTTTGAATCAGTAAGAAACTTATTAAGCCTATACAACCTCTCTTTTCTATTTTTGTTTAGGGAAAAAATGAGTTTGTGGTATATCATTGTTGCAATGGTCTTCTTTTCATCTATACTCATTGCAAAGAAGAACACAAGAAAGACGAAGAAAAATCTACCTCCCGGACCACCAATGCTTCCCATAATTGGTAACTTGCACCAATTTGGACTGAACCCTCACCGTTCGATGTTCAAACTATCTGAAAAATATGGATCTCTAATGTCTTTGAAGTTTGGAAAAGTATCAGTCGTTGTGGCGTCAACTCCAGAGACAGTGAAGGATGTTTTAAAAACATTCGACCAAGAATGCTGTTCGCGACCTTACATGACTTACGCTGCAAGAGTTACAAACAATTTTAAAGATCTTGCCTTTGGTCCCTACAGCAAATATTGGAGGGAAGTACGAAAGCTTACGGTTGTTGAACTCTACATCGCGAAAAGGGTGAAATCATTTCAAAATATAAGAGAAGAAGAAGTTGGTTCCTTCGTTGATTTCATCAAACAATCAGCTTCGTTGCAGAACTCGGTTAACTTCAACCAGAAGCTACTGAAATTATCGACAGATGTGATTTGTAGAGTTGGATTTGGGATAAATCTTACTGGGAGCAAACTTGAGAAAACTTATGACGAATTCATTACAGGAATCATGGAGGTGTTGGGGAGTTTTGCAGCCGCGGATTACTTCCCGGTTATCTGCCGAATCATCGATAGGATCACGGGATTACATAGTAAATGTGAAAAGGTTTTTAAACAAATGGATTCGTTTTTCGATCAAGCTATAAATCGTCATTTAGAAGATGAGAGTATTAAGGATGATATCATTGAGTTGCTCCTCAAGATGGAAAGAGCAGAAATTGGACTAGGAGAGTATCAACTTACAAGAAACCACACCAAAGGAATTCTTCTAGTAAGTACTGAAAAACTTTTCAATTCAAATTTCATTCTTCTTGTAAGTAATGTGTTTTTTTATTATTATTACAGAACATTCTTCTTGGTGAAATAGACACTTCAGGAAACACTGTGACATGGGTGATGACTCATTTGATAAAAAACCCGAGAGTTCTAAAGAAAGTGCAAGCCGAGGTGAGAGAAGTGATCATACAAAGACGACATCAAAGAAGATGACATAGAACGACTCGAGTATCTTAAAATGGTAATCAAAGAGACATTTAGGATAAACCCACTAGTGCCGCTTCTAATTCCAAGAGAGGCTTCGGAAGATATAAAGATCGCCGGTTATGACATTCCGAAGAAGACATGTCAACATATGGGCAATTCATAGGAATCCAAACGTTTGGAAAGATCCAGACGTGTTCATCCCCGAGAGGTTCATGGATAAAGAGATTGACTATAAAGGTTTAAACTTTGAGCTGTTACCGTTTGGAAGCGGAAGGAGGATGTGCCCAGGTATGGGTATGGGTATGGCTTTGGTACACTTAGCTCTTATCAATCTTCTTTACCGTTTCGACTGGAAGCTTCCAGAAGGAATGGAGGTTGAAGATGTTGATCTTGAAGAATCATATGGACTTGTGTGTCCTAAGAAAGTTCCACTTCAACTTATCCCGGTCCTTACCAAGTGGACTTAGACTTCATTTCATAATTTCATATCTCAAAATAAGTATTACCAGACTTCATTTCATAATTTCATATCTCAAAATAAGTATTACCATGAAGATAAAATGTTTGTTTAATCTATAGTTTTAGCCACATGTTTTCGCGTAAACACAAGTTCTTGTGACCATTACTACCGAATCGAAATACGAAACGAAAAAAAAAGGAGGGGCATAAATTTTGCTAGGGCTAGAAGCTAAACAACACTCACAGTTGGTGATGGAGGAAGACACCGTCTTCTCCTTTCCCCTCTTCTGCTTCGGTTTAAAGAACCCGATGAAGAAAGCGAAGGACTAGGTGGAAATCTACTTGATCTGCTCCGGAGTTTATTCTTTTCTGCTTCCGGAATCTTCTCCTCCTTCGACCTCACCTGCCTCACCTTCGTCTCATTCAGTTCCGCCGGCAAAACACAGTTGCAGAACAAACCTAAATACAAAATAGCAAATTAAAGTTATGAGCTTTTACTAAAATAGAGCAAAAGCCAATCTTAAGCTATTGTAGCTTCTTACCGAAGCGAGCTAGACGGTTAACCCAACTAGGGATAGATCTTCTGGTCAATTGAACACAAACATCATTGCAAAAGTGATTGCAATTCTTTGTAATCAGATGGTAACTGTTTCCACTATACTCTTCCGCAAGTTTCTCCATAAAGCCGCGGACTTTTTGGGGATCTAAATCGGTTCTTCCGATCAAAATAGACTTCCTGAATGTAAAACCTGGACATTGCTTTGGTTCCACCTCGAAAATCCCCGTGCTTGAATGATCATGAGCTCCATAACCATACTCAACCCCATGAACTAACCAAACAATTTCATAACACAATATCAATCCATCAATCTTGTTTCCCTAGCCAAAAAACTACAACTAGATCTAAGTAATAAGTTAATAACCATTCTTCATTTTGGACAGACATATTTAACATGATAAATATTCAATTTAAAAGTCATATAAAACCTGGAAATCAGAAGAGTTGTTCCAAAATTGAGTCAAAAAGTTTCCAGTTTTGGAATCTATTGAAAATGAAACTAGTCTATTTCAATTTCCACAAACAAACAAACAAACAAGCCAACAAAAATCAAACTAGAAGTCTCTTACTTCAACATTAATTCATCAAATCCAAATTTTCCTTTTATTCAAAACAAAAGATGAGTAATTTCAATCCAAGTTGTAAGCTTTTACCAAAACCCACCAATAATTTCAGAGGAAAAATAAGTTTTTTTTTTTTTTTTTTCTTGGAGAAAATTCAGAAACAGAGACAATACCTTCAACACCAGAGTGGTAGATCCCGAGACCTAACCAGTAAGCATAACCATTGATGGGAGTGAGATCGTATACATTCAGATAAACCGGAACTGAACCGGGTTTCTTCTTCCGACCGGTCACCACCACCATTCTGCACAACATTTTCTTTAACCAACGAAGGAAGAAGAAGAAGAAGACTCAAAATTCGAAAGGTTTTAAGGAAAATAATAAAATTGAAGAATTGAAGAATCTTTATTCTCTCTGCTTCTTCTGTAAATCTTGAGAGAAGCTTCTCAAGTCTCCTTTTTTCTTTAAAAGTTACATTTTTTTTTTTTTTTTTTTTTTAAGTTACATTCTTTTTCTGCTTTTTTGTCATCCTTCACTCCTTTTGTTTTAGGGTACATTATTGTTTTGTTGTGTAGCCCCCTATAAAATTATAACTTTTACATTTTACCCCCAAAGTTATTAATTGGAGTTTTTGCGTCAACGACGCCAAAGAGGACTGACTAATTGATTGAGAACGAAGAAGAGTGGAAAGTGCACATATATTTTATAAGTAGTTGTCATATTGTGAAAATTATAAATTATGTGTTGTTAAAAAATAGTTATAAAAAGTAGTGGCAAGAAAATCTTTGTTATATTTAGTATATGAGATTTTTCCAGGGTTTAAGGAAACTTTACAAAAAAAGTTTATAGAAGATTTATGGTGATGAAATGAAAATGTGTTTTTTTGTGTGCCAATTTGCTGTAATAGTCGAATTTTTTTTTTTTTTTTTTTTGAATTATACACAGTGTCCCCAAATGCTTTTTAGGTCCAAGAGACTAATCTGTGTTGCCGGTGATGCCCAAATGTTAATTCCCCGGTGGCCGAGACTCGAACCCGGGTGGCGGCAGTTACAGTTGCAACCCCTTTACCACTGACCACAAGCTTCAGTTAAAATGGTCGTAGTTCTGTTGGTTTAAAGTTTAGAGGCGAAATTTTGTTTTAAAGTTCTGTTTTTCTTATACTAAGCAATATACATACTGATATTACTCGGTTTGGTTCTCATTAACTAGTCTCTTTTTCGGTTATTAATAAATAAATCGAATGTTCTAATTAAATTGTATTAATGTACTGAATTTTTTAAGAGAAATAAATTACTAGACGAATTCAACGTTATGTGATGAAAATGAAACAATCTTATTCAGTTAGTTTGTATATAGTCAAACTGTATTATTAATAGTCATAAAACTTATAAATGTCGTGAAGAAAACAGCTACAATAATTAGTCTTGGAATTATCTTGTTACGATTGTGATCGATCGAACCGGGATTGTACGTTAGATAACCGGTTCAACGGACGCAATGTATCATTCATGGAAGTGGTGGCAAATTGTATAATAAAATGAAAAAATGAGAGTAAGATATGTGTACTAAAAAAAAATAGAAATCGACAAAGCCACGAGCCATGTCGCAGGAGTCGTGTCTTTGTGTACGTACTAAGTAACCGACGACTAGCTGTTAGGGCGTGGAGTTGACAACATAATTACGCCACTTTAATAAATTTACACTGGTTTGTGCTTTAATTGAATAAACATATTTTTCTACTGAGTAAAAGGAGTTACATTATAAAAAGTAAAAGGAGTACATTTTATGCCGAAATAAAAAATAGTACATTATAGGGATTATCTTAATAAAAAAAAAAAAACCATGACAGGGATAAGTTAAATAGTAGTACTTGATTGAAATTTATTTTATATGTCTTACAAACAATCCGCAAAGATGGACTCGGCATTAATGGGGTTAACATACGATACATTAATGGACTCTTCACAAACGTTTTAGCCGTATTTTGTTGCTTGTTTGCTTAATAATTAATACTACTATATTTTACGGTGAAAAAATAACAGATACTCCCTCCGTTTCATTTTATATGATGTTTTGATTTATTTCGCGATAATTAAGAAAGTAATAAATACAAACAAAATCTCATTTAAAAATTAATTAAAACTATAATTCAACCAATCATGTATAAAACTACGGAATTTTAAAGGATAAAATTATCAAATCACATTAAAATCTACATAGAAACTAGTAAAACATTTTATAAAATGAAACTAAAAAAGTTTTCTTAAAAATCCTATATAATGAAACGGAAGGAGTATAGTACTAATTACCAAATAAATTACGGATAAACAAAAAAAAAATATTAGGGATAAAGCTAGTGGAATCAACATTAGACTCAGAAACCCTATTAATTTGGTACTTGGTCATCTTCCTCGAAAAATAAGTTTTTGTTTTCCACTGAATTATAAAATTAAGATATACCAGCATATTAGAAAGGTAATAAAGGTTATTAAATGAAAGATTCGTTTGTTCAATACTCGATATATATTTATTCTAAATGGGTGGTTTTGAAAGGTCAACAAACTATTCAATTTAATGACTTCCGACAGTTAATTAGACATGCCCATTTGTAGAACGACTTTGAACACCAACAAGTTGTGTGCATAATTATATTCTACAGTACTAATTATTTGGTCAATTACCATGTTTATCATAATTTTATTGTTTGTTTGTTGGTTATGATTGGTACAAATAGTCAGAGACTCATACATGAAAAGTTGTTTTGTACATATATATGGTCAACCCAAATTAATGACCGAAAAAGAAATAGAGATAAATCTTTAGAAAACCGGCCATAATATTATGAAAGAAAAAAAGCTCAAAGCGACGACGTTATGGGCCGGTCGATGACTTCTATTTTGCATCTTCCATAGCTTTTTTTAATGACGTCTTTGTTGGAAATACAGTACAATATAGTGCAGCTAAGGTACTTTGATGAATGTGTTTAATCTATTTTGCATCTTCCTAAGCTTTTCTCGGTGACGTCTTTGTTGGAAATACAATATAGTACAGCTATGGTATGTGATGAATGTGTTTAATCTATAAAATCATTTAGCCAACCAAACAAAATCAACAACAATATAGAGGTTTATCCCTTTTTTTGGGTTAAATAGTAAATATTAATAATAAAATGACAATGTGTAGGTTTTACTAAGAGTTTAACAACTTGCCAAATCTAACCAACGTGAGTTGGGCCAGTGACACTTGAAGGGGTAATCCCAATACGGTGCCCGCGGTTCGATTTGCGTCGGCCACGGGGATTTAACATGGCGCCTCGGGCCTCCAGGATCCCACGAAAATATTTGGGCAAGTGGCACCCAGACACCTGGATCATCAAAAAAAAAAAAAAAAAAAAACTTGCCTAACCTATCTAATTGGTCCAATGCGATAAAAAAAACGTGGAACAAGCACCAACCGTTGGATATAATGAATTCATTGTATTAAAATAAAATAAAAAACATTTAACTGCATGTCTTTTATTGTATGGACTTACATATCTAACTAGGAGATTTAATGGACGAAAATTACAGTAAAATCTTAAGTTAAACGAAAAAAAATCTCTATTATTTTTTGTAGTCAACAACCTCACATTGAGTGTGACTGTCTACAATATCATTGGGCCTTCAATTTTCAAAGAAAGACGATATTTGTTTACTCCTTTCAGCTATAAGCCTTGTGGCCCAACCAAATAGACTCATAGTTTACAATATCACCCTATGACAATTTCCTTCTCCGGAGAACCTCCTTGCCGCTTATGTTTTATAATATTAATATGGTGCCTTTCCGGTGACGGTTGGAAAGCTTAGTGGTTTTGTGAAAGTCTATGCTCGAAGATGCGTGACTGAATTTTAGGAAAGTTTTTGGGACCAAACTATGATATACAAGAAGATGAAGGTGACTCGTAGGGCTCCTAGGTTGGTTACATTACATGTTTTGCATGTGTGATTGTCTAAATGTGTTTTACTTGGATTTATTCATGGAATTTTGTATTTTTTTGTTTATTCTCACATTCTTTTTCTGTATGGGTACAAACAAGCATATCTTTCCTCATTAAAATGTTTACTGGTGGGGGAAAAGAAGATATTACGAACTATTTGTGGAAAATACACGTGAATCCTTTTCTTTTCTTTTTTTGAAAGAAACATCTAAATAATTTTTTTAGCAAAAAAAAAAACATCTAAAAAAATTCTTTTAACGTTATCTAACATATGGAATAATTCATTGTCTATGTACACCAATTTTGGGATCTAAACAAAGATAAGCATTGTATGCTTTATTGTTACATGCATTTTTTCTATATGCTATCTCATTAATTAGGCCTCGTGATATATTTCATATTTTTGTTTCAATTTTCTTCTCGTACTCTTTGCCTTTAGTGTCACAATCATCCTACACAGCAACTGACTGTTTTGTTCTGTTTGATTGTCTTGTTAGCAACTTTTAAATAAATAGAATGATTGTTCTAAACTTTTAGGTAACCCAACTTTGACATTATAATATTATTTCCTTTTTCTTGTGACTATGAAATCAAATCTTCCCAGAGATCTTAATATCTTCTCTTTTCTTCTCTTTTCTTCTTTACTCTATACAATTTTCCCTTCCAGTTCTACTTTATACGGTTGTTGGGTGTCTACCTGAAATCCATTTATGTATAGTCTACAAATTTTATATTAATTAGGTAGAAATATGAAGAAACAAGATGTACATATATATTAGAAATCTTTATACTAGACAAAAATATACACACAAGAGTACTAACTCCTGAACAATCATCACATGAGAAAAGACAAGGAATAGACATTATAAATGCAAGAGTCAAGAAAAAATAATCTTAGAGCTTGAGGGACAAGTCAAGCTTAAGTTTCTCTTCTTGATTACTACTTAACAATCTTTCTTCTCCTCGCCATTGTTCAAGAATCGGGGACCCTACTAAAATCCTTCCTATGTTGTTGCTCGATGATTTACCGATAGTTGTGGATGGTGAAGGAGCCATCGTCATCATCTGATGTTGATGTTGATGATGATGATGAAAATTATCCATTGAAGAAAGTTTACCTATAGCTGGCTGTTGATCAAATGGAAGTCTACTTGACCAGTTGATATGATGACCATAGTGACCACCAAACCCGTTATAAGAAGAACTTAGCTTGTGGTGGCTCATGGAGTGCGCTTGAATTCCTAAAGACCTATTGTTGTATTCTCCATGGAAAGAAACCGGAGAGAAACCATAAGGATGTCCAAAAGCTGATGCTACCATTCGTTGTCCTCTCTTAGCCAGCGTCCTCTCTCTCTTGTGTGCGTTTTGGTGACCACCAAGAGCTTGTGAGCTATAGAAAGTTCTTTGACAGTAGTTGCATGAGAAAACCTTTTGTTCTGTTGATGTAGAAGATCCATCATAACTCGTGTCTATGCAATCGATGAGATTGAGTTCCTGATTAGAATCAACATTCTCTAGGCTTTGGTTTAGAGAATTTTGATGTGAGGAAACTATGCAAGAGGGATCTGAAGGAAGTAGTTGATTGTCCATCAAGGCTAAAAAGGGAACAAGATTTTTTTCCAAGTGATTTCTTCTTCTTCTTCTTCTCTCTCTCTCTCTCTCTCTCTCTCTCTCTCTCTCTCTCTCTCTCTCTCTCTCTCTCTCTCTCTCTCTCTCTCTCTCTCTCTCTCTCTCTCTCTCTCTCTCTCTCTCTATTATTAATAGCTATCAAACAAGTTTTTGTATATGTGAAATGGGAGGAGAAGTAGATGGTATTAGAAAGGAATAGACAAAGAAAACAATATACCCTACAGTAGAACATTTTCTTGGGTGGACCAATGTACTATGAAGATGAGAGTGATTGGTAGGTTTGTTTTGATGTCACACCATTTCTCACAAAACACTTAAAAGCTACCCGATTGGAACTCCACCATCTAAATACCTCTCAATAAATTTATATATGATAATTTTCAAAAAAAAAAAATATATATATATATATGACCCTTTCCTTTTTTGGCTGCTTCCTCCGTCAATAACCATTTCCATACATTCATAATGTCATCAGGGTTAGAAAATCCCTATCAGTATTTTTATTATTATTATTATGTATATATAGAATTTTAAAAATGGGATTTAAAATTATTATGGATTCATGTTATTGATCGTTTAGCCGATCGATCCTTAATAATCGAGTATGTACGTTCAGTTTTCGCTATTTATATTAAGATATGGGGAACTTTGTTTTTTGAGAGGAAAAGAAAGATATAAAAACGACAGTTGAAAGCATTTCTCAAAATAGTTAGAAAACTAGTACATCTGATGAAACGACAGGAGAGGAAAATGACAATAAAATGAAAAGGATGTGAAAAGAGAAGTATTACTGGAAATGGACCATCAAAATTATTTCAAGTCTGTTTATGCCTACTTTTTGTAACTCCACGAGGTAAGTGACCATTTCTGTCTCCTTTAGAGCACAATCAACAAGGGTCTCTTCCCTAGTCTCTATCAATTAAAAAAATACAATAAAATAAAAAAACATGAGAGTTGGAAGGAAACGGTCTCCAAAGTTTGCATATGTAGAGACTGTCTCGGCATTTTTGTTGAGACTGATGTGTGAGGTGTCCATTTTTAACTGGTTGATGTTAAAATAAATAACTAAACAAAAGTAAAAATATTAAAATAATAAATGTAGAGCCTTACCGGATTGTTCAACCGTTGATCATGCTCTTAGCTTCTATTGTGGGCCTCTCTTTCATCTTTTCTTTCTTTTGTCTTCTATCGAAGCCGGACCGAAACTCAAACTAACTAGGGAGTATATATAAACCATTCTTCGGATTTTGTAATACTCAAGCAAAATGTTACAACTTACAAGTAAGAAATGTTATTTTTTGTTCAAATTTATAAAAAGGACGTAAAACCAGAATTTTAAAAAGTAATCCATCATAATATTATTCTCGTCTAAACGTACATGTTTAAATGCGGAGCTTTGATGAGATCTAATGCATTAGTTTGATCTTGACAGACAACTTGGTTAGAACTTAAAACATATGTTAATTCCTTTTTTCTTGACCATTTTTTCTTTGTATATGTTATTCTCCTTCCTTTTCACCTTATAAAAGAAAAAAGATAACTTAGTACACTCATAGAACTTGTAAACCACTCAAATGTTTTCAACTCATAGACCAACATGGAGGATAATCAATTGAAAAACTCTTTATTTGGTGAACGAGAAACTGTGGCTGGACCCGGTTCATTATTATTATTTGATCCGTTTTATTTTGTATCTTAGTGCGAAATAGTAGACCATAGTATGGCTTAATTAAGAATAGTTTGTCTTTGTGAGAGACCAACCTTTTCCTTTTGTGTAATATTTAAGGGGGGAAAAAAAGATTTGAAACTTCCACTCTCTTCTACTTTATCATCTAAAGAGTTTTATGGATTAATTTGTCAATAGAAATTTTGGTTTCCCACTTATATTTTCATCATGGAACACAACTAGGTTGCATGACAAAAGTCGCTTTCTTCCACCAATTGGAACTTATCTTTTGGAAGCCACGGGGGTAAAATCAAACCCACTTGCGCGTCGAGTAAAGGTTTTTCTTTCTCAACCATCTTCGGTTGGGTATATGTATAGTTCCTACCAATCTAAGATACTTGCTAACATTTCCAAAGTTTAGCTCAAATTTATTTACCAAAAGAATAAAAGTTGTTTAGCAAACAAACAGCTTAAGTTGGCTTGTGATGAAATCGAAAGAGCTAATCGTTAAATTTTGTACATATGTCGTATGCTACTCGCTACCTAGTTGGTGGGTCTAACGTTACAAATGGCCGACACAGAAATGGGAAAGCTGATTCAGAGTTTTCAATTGCTACTCGCTAATTATTATTATTATTTATAACTTATGATCTGTAATGTACCGCAGGTTGAACGATAATTTTTTAGAAAAATAGGTAAATGGTAATGGTTTGATTTGATAGAAATAAAATTTGGACAATTTAACTTTTCGTTTAAATGTTACAGAACGGATGATTGTTTTAGTAGCATCTTACTTCTGTGGTACGTAACTTATACTAATTTAGTTTTAAAAAAATATCATACTAATTGGTTTATTAAATGGAATTCAAGTTCATAATTTATATATCTAAAATTTAGTTTTTTTTTTGTGAGCTTAGTATTGTTATGACATAATGTGATAAATTATACATTTTAAAAATATGAATATGTTACGGAAAAATATTATGTCATTAACAAAAATCGTGTTTGCTATAACAATTACCTAATTTTTTTATTATTTCTCATTTGGAAAATCCCCCATACACTTTGGTGGGGTTATTTCAAAGTTAATAGAATTTTGGATTGGCAAGTAATGTGAGTTAGCAAAATGTATATTATGGTTGCCCAATAAGTTTACGAATTTACGTAATATTAAACAATATAATTTTCATCAATCCCTATCAAAAGATAGAGAACATTGGATCTTACTTTAATCAGATGGTGACACACAACTATTACAACTCCTGCTTTCACGTAATTGGTTTGTGAGAACTCTTTTCTGGTATAGCTCATGGAACTGTTCTTCTTTTTGCTTCGTTTTCACTAAATGGGATATGTGATCAAGCGTTTTTGGGGACTTTACCGTTGGCTCAGTCTTGGTACTCCGGTGAAAGGCTTCTAGTTCTATGCGGATTGGTTAGTTAAAGTCCTGGGTTTGTTTGGCTCTTTTTCTGCCGCAGGTTCGGTTAAGAACATTCATCATCGTCATCACTTCATCCTGCTCTATTGGCTTTATGCTCGTATTGAGTGGATGGACTGAAAACCGTCTTAGTAATATGTGTTTGTTGGGGTCGGTTTTCACCCTCTCAACATTTACGTTCAAAGTCAAGCATGCGAAGAAATAACCCTCCGGACTCCCAACTAACCAAGCGGAATAGCACCTAGGTCTTCACATGGGGGGAATCAAGAGCCATGGAAAGTATCTGGGCGAGGCATAGGATCACACGAGATGTCACGAGAGAAGATGGGGCCGACAAGCGACCACAGGTTCGGCCCTGGCGACCACATGCTCGGCCTTGGCGAGCACAGGTTCGGCCTCGGCGAGCCACTATGGGTTCGGCCTTGGCAAGCACGGGTTCGGCCCTGGCGACCACGGGCTCGGCCTTGGCGAGCACGGGTTCGGCCTTATGGCCGAGCACGGCCTCGGCCCAGTGGTCGAGCACAGGATCGGTCTCACATTCGACCGCGGACTCGGCCCAGTGGCCGATCATGGCCTCGGCCCGGTGAGTCACCGCGTCTTGTCTCGTAACCGCTAATCACATCCGTGGCCCAACGACACAAAGGTAGCTTGAGGCCCGGTCCAGATACGAAGCCCGCATAAGCATGACCGACTCTGTGAAGACTTAGGAGGCTGTGCCGACTTAGAGAGGCTATATATATATAGATCTTCGTAAAAACCCTAAAGGATATCCGCAATTTTTCATACACAAGCTTTGTACTCAACTTTTACATAGCAATAAACACAACTCTTTCTCAATCTCTTGTGATCCCTAGTTAACATAGAAATCTCTAAATTCCCCTCACGAATCCTTACAAGTTTAATTGTGTTGGTTTCGATCCCCACAATTTGGCGCCGACTAAGGGGACCAGAGAGTTTCTGACTCACGAAAGCTAGGGTTTTGCAACACCGTGAAGATGTCAAGCAACAGCAGAAGCAGCGAAGGATCCTCGTCTCACAGAAACGACGAGGGAAGAGAGAACTCCGTGGAGTACACCGCGCCTCATGCCACTAACAACCCCACAGATCTCACGGAGATCAAGCAGATGCTCGACACTCTCATGAAGAAAGTTGAGGATCAGGAGAGGAACATGGAAGCCACGACGAACGAGCTGCAAGCACTACAGAGAAGGAAGCGCAAGAGGTCCCGCGTCCGACCAACACGTCTCAGCTTCGCTACCCCTCGAACCAGTCGAAGAAACCGAAACGAGGAGCTGCCACCTTGTACCAATCGCACAGCTCCAGAGGACTTGCCTCCGCCACCACCTCTTCGTGAATCTGATGCAACCCCTGAGCGTGTGGTGCAGAAGTCAGACGAGGATCAGCCATCTCAGAGGCGTGCCCGAGTCAACCCGGAGGTTGACCACGCTGCGGCTGCCGCAGAAGGAGATGCGATCATAGCAGAGTTTCACAGAAGGAAACGAGAGCGTAGGGCTCCCCAGGGCTAACGAGACGAAGGAGTCGCTGCACTGAAAGCCCAGCTGGATCAAGTCGTCTCCGATCTGCGGACCACCAAGATGCAGATGTACCACTGTACGGGAAGGGCTCCTGGGGATGCCTACGTGTTGGAGAAGGCACGCAACACCCCTTTCGCTGAAAACATCTCGGGGCCCAGAATCTCTGATCCGGGACGAATCAAACTCCCAAGCTATGAAGGGACCTCCGATCCTGCCGATCATCTAATGGAGTTCGAAGTAGCCCTAGGAAGGGCAAATTTCAGAGAAGCCAAGAAAGACGTCGGCTACTGTAAGCTATTCGTGGAGAGTCTCAAGGGACCTGCACTCTAGTGGTTCTACAAGCTGGAGAAAAACTCCATTCATAACTTCCACCAGCTCTCTGAGATGTTTGTGCAGCACTACAACATCTTTGCCGAGCGAAAGATCTACGACGCAGAGCTGTGGACAAACAAGCAAGGAGAGAATGAGAGCTTGCGGTCTTTTATGACCAAGTTCAAGCACACCTTATCAAAGGTAGACGGAATAAGCAACACAACTGCATTGGAAGCCTTGAGAGGAGCGGTTAAATGTCCATCTCTGTTTTGGCAAGAGCTTACTATTAACCCGCCAACGACGATTCAAGACGCTCTTCACCGTGCGGCTGATTTCGCCCGAAGCGAAGAAGAGCTCAGTGCCAAAAGGGGCGGAAAGACCAAGCAGACGAACGAACCTTCTCAGGTTCCGACCCCAGCTGCAGCAAAGAAAGGCTATCCCACCTTCGTCCAATACGAAGGAGGAGCAGGGGGAGCTTATAACTACCAGGTTGACTCGCCGGGTTACAGCCGAGGTCGCGGCCGCGGTGAAGAAAGCCTTACGTGGATTAGAAACCCAAACGAATACGATGAAAAGTTGTATTGTGAATTCCACAAGGCGACTGGGCATTCAACTGCGAGGTGCCGTGAGTTGGGGCGGCAGCTGGCTGCTAGACTGGCCGAAGGCACCCTGAAAGGGAACATCAGCCTGTCAGATTTCAAACCAGAGGAAAAGATTCAATATACTACTGAGGGACAAACGGATAATCCCAGGCGACAGCACCGTGGTGATAATCCCGAGAGCGGAAACCCCTAAGGCACCATCAACATGATCATGGGAGGATCGCAGTATTGTGCTTACAATGTAACTGCAATCGAAGCTTACCAGAGGCGCGCCGAGGTCTGCGCTAACATCTCTTCATCCCCAAAGGCGAAGCGTGCCAGTAATCCTATCACTTTGACGAAAGGGATTCTGAAGGCATTGACCACCCGCATAACGATTTGCTGGTAATCAACTTGACCGTCTACGATTTCAATGTGGCTCGAGTCCTCATCGACACCGGAAGCTCAGTGGATGTTATCTTTAGAGAAACACTCGAGAAGATGAAGATTGACCTGTCACTCATCACAGGGCAGCCAAAGCCTGTAACGGGCTTCTGAGGTGAGACAACATGGACAAGGGGAATGATCAGCCTTCCAGTTCAAGCCGGAAGTGTCAAGAAGATGGTCAACTTCGCAGTATCCGATCATCCCGCCATCTATAACCTAATCATGGGAACACCATGGCTCAGTCAGATGCGAGCTGTACCATCAACATACCACTTGTACCTGAAGTTTCCAACCAGCAGCAGCGTCCAGACAATCTTTGGCAACCAAAAGGATTCGCGCATGTGCTTCTTAGCAGAGCATAATTTACGCAGTCGCAAAGAGAACAGGGGCTCCAACGCGGGAGCTCACGAAGAGAATAAGGGCGACTCGACCTCACCGGGGCCGCAGAAGAAAGCAAGGATCGATTACAGTCAGGCCAAGGACCTGACTAATCTCTTATAGAAGTCCTTGCAGGCCAATAGGAGTTTCTTGGTCGCGCAGTCAATCACAACGCACCTTTCCCACCCTCTCCCATCAATATCTTTAGTCTTCTCCACCAAATGAACTACGAGGCAACTTGATCCCTGCAAAGGGTACGTAGGCAGCCTGTCTTCGGACAGATTCAGTTGCCCCCCCCCCTCACAAAGGGGGGGGGGGGGGAATTCCACTCTTCATTTTAGTTTCGTTTCGGACGAGATCACAGTCTCTAGACGACTTCAGTTCCTTCTTTCGTCTAGAAGGGCGGGAGTGGGGTACCCATACGCCACTCCTTGAAAAAATCATTGACAACATCATCGTCAATCACAAATACTCGCCACAACACTCATCATGAGAACAGCTTGTCCTTTATGGACTGATCAAAGCTTCAATCGAGTAGAGTCGTTCTGTATTTATTGTTGCTGGCCACAGCAATAATGCGGAAATACGAACACAATGACATCCACAACGGATACAACGCGCTATATAAGTACCAGTGTTCAGTATTGGGTCAAGCCAACTGATCACTCAGAAACCCAACAAACGTCGTTGGTAAAATGCAACTGCTAATGACCTCCATTCGAATTATACCCTGAACGTGTCATTCAGAAACCAAGGATACACTCTGGTCAAATCTAAGGTAAACTTGTTCTCGGACAGACGTGTCTCGAGAACGGCACCATTCCACAAAGCCCAACAGCAACGTTGGCAGATAGAGAGCGTAAACACATTCGCATTCTCTCTACTTAACAAAGCCTCATGCATGAGCAAACAAAGCCTCATTCATGAGCAAGCAAAGCCCCATTCGTAAAGCCCAATATTGATGTTGGCAAACACATGACAAAAACGCATAGCAGCTCAAAGAATTCCTAAGTATAGGAACAACATCAACAACATCTAAAGCAAGTGCCTGAAACTGAAACCATCAAGGTTCATCATGAACAAAAGCTACAAAGTCATCCCGCATTCTCCACAATGCAGGGATCCAAAATAATAGCAAGGATACAAACTATCCAATGCTACAACCGAAAATCACCGAGTCCAACAATAGTTTTCAGAAACAAGAAACTACAAATAAACTAAGTCATAAGCAAAGGAAAATGATCACTCATCAGTCACTCATCCTCATCAGCTGCATCGGCATCCCCTGCGATCTCTAAGGCTTGCTTCACGCTAGAGACAAGCTCATCAAACACGTCACGAGCGTCATAGATCAGGATCTTCCTCTAAACCAAAAGCTTCGCTGCGGCGTCCAAAGACGGACCATCAGACTCACGGAGACGCTCGATAAGCTCCAGACTCGCGTCTATCTCAGCAAGGTCCAGCATGTTGTCCTTCGCTGTCCCCTCAATCCTAGCGAGCGACCTGGCAACCTGTCCGGTCCGGCAAGCAAAACTATGAGCCGCCTCATCCTTGGCCCTAGAAACGGCCTCCTCGATCTGGGCGTCCCTGAGACCCTCAATCTTCGACAGCTTGCTCCTAAGCAAAGCGATCTCCTCCTTGTCCTTCGCATGCCTCGAATACGCCTTCGACAGCTTCCCACTCAACTCATATGACCTCTTCTTCGCAGAGGCTACATCACCTTCAAGAGCTTGGATCTTCTCAGTAAGCTCAGCGTTGGCCCTCTTGGCCTCGCTAAGCTCATTATCATGAGAGCGAGAGTCCTCCTCAAAGCAGAAGGCCATGTGATCCAGCTGAGTGGAGAGATACATACACAAAGGAAAACCAAAGGAACGCAATCAAGACCAAGATAAAGTAAAGTAACAGTAGCAAATGCAAAGGAGAGAAAGAGATTGAACCTCAGCAACTGTGGCCTTCGCTAGAACAAGGGCCCGTCCACCAGAGCCAGGAGTCGGGGAGTGTGGTGCTACAACGCCATGGTCAGTCGGATCGCTAACGAATGCCGGAGAGGAGCCCGCCTTCTGTCGCTTCGGAGGTGCACCATCGGGTGTACCTCCCGCCTTGCCCTCCGACCTAAGAGCTCTCTTCCGCGACTGCTCACGTTGCCTAGTGACCTCATCAGGGGTGAGATCAGAAACACGAGAACGCTGAGCTGGCGCAACAGGAGTCTTAGGCGCTGTGGTCGTCGAAGCACGCATTTGCGAGCCTATCCTCGCTGAGACCACGGTGCTCGTCGACACCGCCTTCGCCTACTCTGCTCGCTGGAAGGCCGAGACTCTGGGGGCACCTCGCCCAAGGACCTTCCCTGGGAAGATCCGAGTGGAAAGCGCCCTCTGGATCCTCTGACGGGTGAAAAACTTCACCCAATCACCCTCTCTGGAGGCAAGAGCACTGTGGATGGCCACTGCATCACTCGGACTCACCACACGAGATGCTGGTTGATATATCATGGTTTTTACCCATTTAAAGCCATGATATAAGTATGTTTTTGGAGTCTTTTGGGTGTTTTCTGTGTCTTTTAGAGTCTTTGCAGGTAAATATGGAATTTGAGCTAAAGGGAAGATTTTGGAACATTTTGGAACATCAAGAAAGAAAATGCTAAAGGATCAAGGCTATGTCGATCGACGGAGCAAGATGAGCGTCGATCGACACGTGTTTGGCGTTTCAAGAAGATTTGGACAGAAGGTCTAATGTCGATCGACAGGCACCTTTGTCGATCGACACGTTTTTTTAATGAAGACAGATCTTTCACGGGCCCAAGTTTCCACACGTTTCTCCTAAAGCCCAATCCGATTTTTACCTCTTGTATATATAGTTTTGCCTAGGTTTTTATGAAAGGGGGTTCTACTCTATTGAGACTTAGCAAGAGAGAGAGATTGAGAGCTTTTAGGGAGACAAGTCAGACTCTTTTCAGAGATTTCATCTTCGAACCCTTTTGTATCTCTATCTTTATCTTTTAATGCAGTATTATTCAGTTATTATGCTTGTTTCAATCGTCATGTCTGAGTAATCCATTAGTTAGGTTTAAGGTTTTCAAAGGCTGATGATAAATTGTTAGAACTTTATTACTGTTGGGATCAATCTAATCTGAGTTCTTCACCTTGATAGTTTTAATTCTATTTTAGGATTGATCACCCTGAATTAGATATGATAGGTTGATGGATAGATGCGATAGCATTATTTGTTAGCTGGAACAATATCATAGGTGAGCAGAATTACCTGGATGCAAAGGAATTTGGTTTAGGAATTCTGTGAACAATCAAACTAGAACTTAATGCTTGTTTAGATTCAATAGATTTGCAAAGGAATTTGGAATCTAGGGATCTAGGGATAGATAGTTTCTGCAACGGAAGTTGATTAGCTTTACATTCGTGTTTGAGTTCAAGAACAGCTCTTAATAAATATCCCGACAGTAATTTAGTGCTTAATTTAGAGTCATGCCTGCGAAATATCCAATGCCTAATGCTTCGTTTCATTGAATTAAACAACAACAACCATCGTTTGCTTTCTTTTACATACTTGCATTTACATTATACATTATTTACTTAGCATAATTCAAATTTAGAATTTCATTCTGTGAATCTTTTCCCTGTGGATTCGATCCCTAAGTACTACTACGATCTCTTAATTTGAGAGAGTAGCTCAAGGTAAATTTGAGCATATCAAATTTTGGCGCCGTTGCCGGGGACTTTGATTTCACGATTAGAATTTCAATATTAGAGTTTTGTCTAAGTTTTTCTTTTTTGTTTTAGTCTACTAACTAGTTTCTTTCCTTTGTTCTTTTTGTTTTGGGTTTCAGGTGTATGCCAAGGCCTGTCACAAGAAGCACAACAGACAAGGAATTGGTTGGATTTGATCTTGATACTTTAGCTCTTCTTGAACGAACGAACTACAAAGCGGCTAGAGGATCTAAGATGGCAGACGCTCAGATACCACCGATTGTCTTGATAACTGAAGCAGACGGGTTCTGCGTGACCCAGAAGGGAACGTTTACAATGCAGCTGGGCAAAGGCTTGATGATGCTGGGAACGCAATTGTGCAACCGCTTGTTCAGGGAAACGCAGGTGGGAGGAACGGACGTGGTCCAACTTTGGGTGATTACAATCGCCCCGATCAGTTCTATGCCAACCGATGTGCTATTCGCCCACCTCCGTTTCAGAGAAACGACTTTGAGCTAAAACCGGCATTCTTCAGTCTTGTAGCTCAGCATCCTTTCCATGGGCTTCCACACGAACACCCAATGGACCACATTGAGAAGTTTGAGGATTTGGCATCAAGCATTAAGAGCCAAGGAGTGTCAAGTGACTACCTGTTCTGCAAGCTCTTTCCCTACTCACTGGGAGGAGATGCTTCTTATTGGCTCAAACAGCTCGAGCCTGGATCTTTGACCACTTGGGAGGACACCAAGAATGCCTTCCTCAACAACTTCTTTGATGATGCAAGGTCTGAAGATTTGAGGATGAAGATTGCTACTTTCCGTCAGCATGATACTGAGGCATTCAAAGCCTCATGGGCTCGATTCAAGTCTTATCAGAGAGATTTCCCTCATCATGGATTCACACCAATCCAGTTGCTTAGGATTTTCTTCAATGGAGTTGATTGGAGGTATCAGATGACCTTAGATGCTGCGAGCAGTGGAAATTTCACTACTAACTCAGCGGAGGATGCCATTGCGCTCATCGAGAACCTAGCCTCAAGCAACAGTAGCAAGAACGCAGATTTCGAGAGGAAGAAGCCCAGTAGCGACAAAGGTAGTGGTCAGTTTGCTCAGGAAGTCAAGGCCAAGATTGATGATGTGCATAACTTTCTAGTGGGAAAGAAATCAGTTCACTTTGCTGCAGAGGTTGAGACTTTCGAACCAGAGGTTGAGAATGAAGAAGAAGGAGTGAACTACGTCAATGGAACTGGATTTCAGAGTCAGAGGTATGGGAATCAGAATGGGAACGGAGGTTATCAGAGCAATTACCAGAAGAACGACTTTCAGAAGCCGTTTCAGAGCAACTATCAGAGACCTTCAAGCCCGAGCTATCAGAAGAATAACTTTCAGAAACCTTTCCAGAGCAGTAACTACACAAGGACATATGGTTCTTCTTCTTACCAACCGCCTCCTGCTAAGACCCAAGATAGCGAGATGAAGTCGATGCTTGAGCAGATTTTAGAGGGTCAGCAGAAGTTGACTGTGAACTTCAATGGAAAAATGGATGCTATGTACCAGCATCTGAACGGGAAGTTTGAGGCGTTGAACACCCATGTCAGGAAGTTGGACACTCAGTTTGCTCAGTCGGCAGAGAACTCCCGAAGACAAGAGGGATTTCTTCAATCTAGGACTGATTCCAATCCCAAGCATTCAGTTGCTGCTATCACCATGAGGAGTGGAAGGATTCTCCAAAGGCCGAAATTGACTAAGGGATTGAGTGCAGAGCAGTTGGACGAGCTTCAATAGGTTGAGGACGAAGAAATTTTGGCAGAAGCTCCACCGTCGATCGACAGGGCTGAGAATCGATCGACAGGGACTGAATTCCACGATTCTGAAATTTTTCCAGAGACTCAAGCGTCGATCGACACACCTACCCCCGTCGATCGACACGTCCCCCGAACAGAGCCTCCTTTGTCAAAACCTTCAAATACGTCAGAGGAGAGGGTCTACAAACCCAAGTTGCCTTACCCTAGGAGGGAGAGGAAGTCTAAGGTCGAGCTAGAGGATGCTAAGTGCAAAGCTATTATGGATAAGCTTGTTGTTGAGCTCCCTTTGATTGATGCAGTTAAGATAAGTCCAGTGATCCGAAGATACGTGAAGAGGATGGTCACTAAGAACTTGGGGCTTGAGGAAGGAGCTTCAGTGATTTCAGAACAAGTGAGTGCAGTGATTCAGAACAGGATTCTAGAGAAACTCACGGATCCAGGGAGTTTTGTGTTGGATTGTTTCATCTTCAAGGATAGGTTCCCAAGATCTTTATGCGATTTAGGCTCAGGTGTCAACCTCATGCCACTGTCTGTTGCTGTTAAGCTTGGAATGACTGATTTCCAGCCTACTAGGATCTCTCTTATCCTAGCCGACAGATCAGTAAGGATCCCAGAAGGAGTACTAGAAGATATCCCAATCAAGGTTGGAGAGTGCTTGATCCCTACTGATTTCGTGGTCTTGCAGTACAGTGAGGAGCCAAAGGATCCACTTATTTTGGGCAGACCTTTCCTAGCCACAGCTGGTGCTATGATTGACTGCAAGGGAGGCAATATTACTTTAAGTGTGGGGGATCTTGAGATGAACAAACTGATGAGAAGACCTACCATAGATGGTCAGACATTCTTTGTGGACACGCTCACTGACCTCGCACAGGAAGTTTTCAATGTGGTGCATCCCATTGATCATCTATCCCATTTCAGACAGTGTTTGGATTAGCCCAGTTCATGTCGTACCGAAGAAGGGAGGAGTTACAGTGGTGAAGAACGACAAGGATGAGCTGATTCCAATGAGAACTGTGACTGGACACAGAATGTGCATAGACTACAGAAAGCTCAACGCAGCCACCAGGAAGGATCACTTCCCGTTGCCTTTCATTGATCAGATGCTGGAGAGGCTTGCAAATCACCCATATTACTGTTTCCTTGACGGATACTCTGGATTCTTCCAGATCCCTATTCATCCAGAAGACCAGGAGAAGACTACGTTTACATGTCCATACGGCACCTTTGCATATCGCAGAATGCCCTTTGGACTCTGCAATGCTCCTGCAACATTCCAGCGGTGTATGATGTCTATCTTCACCGACATGATTGAGGACTACATGGAAGTCTTCATGGATGATTTCTCAGTGTATGGTGATTCTTTCGAGGGCTGTCTTGGGAACTTGGAGAAGGTGCTTGCTAGATGTGTGGAGAAGCACTTGGTTCTGAACTGGGAGAAGTGCCACTTCATGGTGAGAGATGGCATAGTACTAGGCCATAGAGTTTCAGCTGATGGAATCGAGGTTGATCGCGCAAAGATCGAAGTGATGACAAGTCTTCAACCGCCCACCTCAGTCAAGGAGATTCGCAGTTTCCTTGGACATGTTGGATTCTACAGGAGATTCATCAAGGACTTCTCCAAAATCGCTCGCCCGCTCACCGCTTTGCTCTGTAAGGATGTTAAATTTGACTTTGATACTGATTGTTTATCTGCTTTTGAGCAAATTAAGCAGGCTTTGGTGAGTGCTCGCATCGTGCAACCTCCAGACTGGAATCTACCATTCGAGATTATGTGTGATGCTAGTGATTTCGCAGTGGGAGCTGTTTTGGGTCAGAAAAAGGACAAGAAGCTTCACGCTATCTATTATGCAAGTAGAACACTTGATGAAGCGCAGAGGAATTATACGACGACAGAAAAGGAACTGCTGGCTGTGGTTTTTGCCTTTGAGAAGTTTAGGCCATACTTGATTGGAGCTAAGGTGATAGTGCACACGGAACATTCCGCACTCAAGTATCTAATGTAGAAGAAAGATGCAAAGCCAAGATTGTTGAGGTGGATTCTCCTTCTTCAGGAATTCGACATAGAGGTTAAGGATAAGAAAGGAGTGGAGAATGGTGTCGCAGATCATTTGTCGCGCATTCGGATTGAAGACAGCATTCCCATTGATGATTATTTTCCAGAGGAAAACGTCCATTTTCTTGAGATTGGGTCCCAAGCGAGCAAGGATGCGATTCGACAGAGTAAAATTGATCCAAAGACCTACCTGTCGATCGACGAAGACCAGTGTCGATCGACACGGGATTTTAAACTTGAATCCAAGATTTCTCCAGAGACGAGTCTGTCGATCGACAGTACCCTACGTCGATCGACACGAGCTGCGACAATCGGATATCAGGTTGTTTGCGCAGTTTTCGGATCTGATAGGCCTTGGTACGCTGACATTGCCAATTACCTAGCTACAGAGGATGTTCCTAGTGACCTTAAAGGCTATGAGAAGAAGAAGTTCATGAGAGAGCTTAGAAGGTATTGCAGAGAGTGAGACTAGAGGAGTGCTATATCATTGCCATGGTTCTGAGTACGCAGGACACTTCGCCACTTTCAAGACAGTCTCCAAGGTTCTACAAGCAGGTTTCTGGTGGCCTACGATGTTTAAGGACGCCAATGCCTTTGTTTCACAGTGCGATGCTTGTCAGAGGAGAGGACAGATCAGCAAGCGACACGAGATGCCACAGAACTTCATCCTTGAGGTTGAAGTCTTTGATTGCTGGGGCATTGATTTCATGGGTCCGTTCCCGTCTTCTTATGGGAATGAGTATATTTTAGTCGCGGTGGACTATGTCTCTAAGTGGGTTGAGGCAATTGCTAGTCCGACAAACAATGTTGCGGTGGTTATTAAGCTGTTTAAGACCATCATCTTTCCGCGTTTTGGAGTCCCCAGAGTTGTCATCAGTGATGGTGGAACACATTTCATTAACAAGGTTTTCTCTAACCTTTTGACTAAGTATGGTGTTCATCATCGAGTAGCTAGTCCCTATCATCCTCAGACGAGTGGGCAAGTGGAAGTCTCGAACAGGCAGATTAAGGAGATCCTTGAGAAGACTGTGAGTGTTACAAGGAAGGATTGGTCTAACAAGCTGGATGATGCATTATGGGCTTACAGGACAGCTTACAAGACGCCCTTGGGAACTACTCCTTTTCACTTGTTATATGGGAAAGCATGCCACCTTCCAGTGGAATTAGAGCACAAGGCAGCCTGGGCAGTGAAACAAATGAACTTCAACATCAAGCCTGCTGTCGAGAGGAGATTGATACAACTGAACGAACTGGATGAAATCAGACTTCAAGCCTATGAGAACTCCAAGATATACAAGGAGCACACTAAGTCTTATCATGATAAGAAGATCATCTCCAGGAAATTCGAGCCAAATGACCAGGCAGTTAGGCCTCATGGAGCAATCGTTCTACTAAGTCCAAAAGGGAATGAGTTCATTGTCAATGGCCAAAGGGTGAAGCACTATTGGGCGACGCACCCGTCGCCTAGACCTGACGGAGTCAAGCTAACGACTGAAAACAAGCGCTGAGTGGGAGGCAACCCACTGGTAAGTCTATTTAAGTTTTGATTTTCGTTTTGTTTTACTAACGTTTTTTTTTTTTTTTTTTTTTAAAAAAAAAAAAAAAAAAAAAGGATGAGTTTGGACAGAGAGGTCAGTGTCGATCGACAAGCCTCTCTGTCGATCGACACGGGGCACGGACAGCACGAGGTAAGTTTTTCTATAAAACCTAATTTTGTTCTTCACTTTTCTAAAATCCCCATATCGCAAACAACCTCTTTTCCATCGCATCTCTCTCGATTTTTCACCAAATCCAACGATTTCTTACTCTATTCCACACGATTTCTCGCCCTTTTTTGATTCTAGTCTCCGTTTTCACGATCTGCAAGGTATGTGTCTCGAAATCCTCTCCTTTTATTTAGGCGCGAAGGTTTGAAATTCAAATTCCATCTCGATTCACTTGTTTATTTTGTTCGATTCGTCCTTAATAGGGTTTTTGCTAGTGAATTAGAGGAACCCATGTACATGAATTGAGTTGTTCATCAATTGTTTTGGAATTTAGATGATTTGTGATAAAATTTTGATGAACCATTAATTTAGAAAGAATTGGGTTGAATTCGCTGATGCATAGTGGTTAGGAATGATGATTTTGTTGAGATATTGCTTTTAATTACCATGACTCACCAATCGAATCCAGAAATTTTGATTTTCTGAAAACTGTCCTGAAACCAGTCGTGTCGATCGACATTATTATTATCTGTCGATCGACAGGGCCACTTCTGTTTCAAAATTTCGACTGATTTTGGATTTTGGTGTTTGTCTCTTTTGTGATCTGCAGATGGCACCTAAAGTTCCTCCAAACAAGGGCAAACGTGCTAGAACCGATCAGGGATCGAGTTCACAACAGATTCCTTACACCATTACTCGCCACGCATCACCGGTTTGGCCAAGGGATGAGAACACACCATTTGCAGTTGAATTTGAATCAGAGACGAAGACTCTGAAAAATGTTTTGCAAAGCAAAGAGGTTGACAATCGTGAGCTTCGCAGCAAATGGGATGATTACAACTCTTTGCTCTACAATGAATGGTTGAAGGTACCAATGACGCCCACCAAAATCCCCCACCATCTCGCCATGGCTAAGCTGAATATCGAGGATGAAATTGAGACATTATTGGCGAAGGCAGGTTTGACAACGATAGCGACTCGCAACGATGGTTTGTACCCCGATTTGGTCAGGCAGTTCTTTGCCTCGGTGAAGTTGGGTTCTAATGCAACGAATGATGAGGAAAGGAAGGATCCAAAGAATTTCAAGATGACCTTCTGCGCCAATGGGAGCCGGTATGGGATTTCTGCTAAAGAGATTTCCAGGATTTTCGAGTTTCCTGAGGTTCCAGCTGGGGACCTTCCGTCGGATATTGATGGAGGAGTGCAGACACTTTTGCATCTTATTGGTGCCGGTCCTTACATCGTGGGCAGTTCTACGCACTCGGACATCCGTCATCCGGTCATCCGTTATCTGGTTAGGTTGTTCTCCACTACTATCTTGTGCAAGTTGGAGCCAGGGAAGTTGAGGAAGCATGAGCTGGTTCTGCTTTCTTACGCTTTGAGAGACCTCGTACCTAACGAGACATGGGCCACTGGGTATCAACCCAACATGGCATTGGTTTTCATGGATTATCTACACTCGTTGAGGCACACTCCACTCACGGCTACCACTTTCGGTAAGAAGAAATTTACTGCGGGGAACATGCTTACACCGATATTCAGGCGATGCAAGATCTCCTTTGTTGGGTACACCTATGACACCACGCTCGGGTTTGTGGACGAGGAGCACATGAAGAACGCCCACTAGATCAAGACTGAGTATCCTATGAGTTGGGTTTTCCCCATTGCTTTAGGCCAGTCCAGGATGGTAGAGATTCGGAAGGTTAAGGACTTGATGCCAGTCACTACGAATGCATCTTTTCTATCTTTTGCGCCCGCAGAGGAGTTGATTCGACCGGTAGAGGCAACTAGGAAGATAACGACTCGAGGAACCAGTCTTTCACACGCTAGCACTTCTGCACCACCACCAGAGCACCTCCATGTTTTCCCTTCAGCTCCACGCGTTAATCTGAACGAGGAGGAGCGATTTCAGTGGCTTACTCGCGCACTTCAATTGACTTGGGATGTTTTATCATGTAGGTCCAATTGTGTTCGTCCTCGCACTCCATCTCCACGACCATCTCCATCACCAGATTCTCCAGCCACGGAAGAGGACGACTAGATCTCCTTTTCACTCTATCCTTTTTCTTTTTGCTTTTATCTTTTCTTTTTGAACTATTTGAGTCATTTTTTTTTTCTTTTGAGTCCGTTTGTTTTGATTTCTCATGATTTTAGAACTTGATCATCTTTATTTATGGATTACCTTGTGTTTTCCTTTTGACCGTTTGTTTATTTTGATGTAGAAGCAGTTTTAACACTTGATCAAACCTTTAAAATGGTTTGCCATCATGCAGAATTTCGTCAGAGACTCCACTGTCGATCGACGGACTTCATTATACACATCACAGAATTTTGACGGGGACCTCACTGTCGGTCGACAGTCATGTGTATCGATCGACGAAGTCTTCTAAAAACGGTACAGTTGTTCTTCTCAATCACGTTCCATTTTCCTTTGATTTCTTTCGCCAATCTCGGGCTAGATAACACTGGGGACATTGTTGTTTAAGTCTGGGGGAGGTAGTTGCTAATTATTGTGTTCTGTTTTGAGTTTTTATTGAGTCAGTCCGGTTTTTATGTTTTATTCGGGTCGAAACTCCCCCTTTCCACTTGCTTTGAACAGCACTCATGGACCATTATCAACGCGAGTTAGATGGTTTTATTATGTGGGTAACTGATTGTAGATCGGTTTAACGGAGCGAGTTCAGACTTCTGGAGAACGCCAGAAACGATGTTGCAAACCCCGCACCTAATGAACTTTGAATCTCTTGTCAAGGGCATTGGTTATCGTAGGACTTGATTCAGCCTTCAACACTTGAAAGCGAGGAAGGACCGCTCTTGAAACTTCTTCCCAGTGACGGATATAACTGTCCTAGATCTGGTGGTAAAGGACCCTCAGCTGAGGTAACCGCCATCATCAAAAGCCTCATAGAACAATAGTAATGAGAGGTGATCTAGAGAAGTCATAGAGATGCCAAGGAAAGTAAAAAATTTCTGCAGAAAAGTGCAAGTTTCTAGCTTAGATGGTAAAGGACCCTCTGCTGAGGTACCCGCTATCACAATATTCTTGGTCACCAATAAAAAAAAAAATAGAGAAAAAGGCATTGCATCTCTATGATATTCCTTAAGATGATACAGTATCAGAGGGAAGAGAGAGGGTGAAACGCAGGAAAGTGTTAAAGGAGGTGAAAGAATCTAGAAGGTCCAGCGATCGATATTCCCTTGATGAGACCGCACCTAATTGATTAAAGGGGTTTGCAATAGAAGAGTCTGAGATTTTCTAAGGGGTATGAGTTTAATCTGGAGGACTGCTAAACTTTTAGGGACACATCGAAATATCACCGGTTAGCTATACAGGGGTATGTGGTTCCTAAAGGAGTGATTACATCTGTTTTGCTTAGGGACAAGCAAAAAGCTAAGTCTGGGGGAGTTGATATATCATGGTTTTTACCCATTTAAAGCCATGATATAAGTATGTTTTTGGAGTCTTTTGGGTGTTTTCTGTGTCTTTTAGAGTCTTTGCAGGTAAATATGGAATTTGAGCTAAAGGGAAGATTTTGGAACATTTTGGAACATCAAGAAAGAAAATGCTAAAGGATCAAGGCTATGTCGATCGACGGAGCAAGATGAGCGTCGATCGACACGTGTTTGGCGTTTCAAGAAGATTTGGACAGAAGGTCTAATGTCGATCGACAGGCACCTCTGTCGATCGACACGTTTTTTTAATGAAGACAGATCTTTCACGGGCCCAAGTTTCCACACGTTTCTCCTAAAGCCCAATCCGATTTTTACCTCTTGTATATATAGTTTTGCCTAGGTTTTTATGAAAGGGGGTTCTACTCTATTGAGACTTAGCAAGAGAGAGAGATTGAGAGCTTTTAGGGAGACAAGTCAGACTCTTTTCAGAGATTTCATCTTCGAACCCTTTTGTATCTCTATCTTTATCTTTTAATGCAGTATTATTCAGTTATTATGCTTGTTTCAATCGTCATGTCTGAGTAATCCATTAGTTAGGTTTAGGGTTTTGAAAGGCTGATGATAAATTGTTAGAACTTTATTACTGTTGGGATCAATCTAATCTGAGTTCTTCACCTTGATAGTTTTAATTCTATTTTAGGATTGATCACCCTGAATTAGATATGATAGGTTGATGGATAGATGCGATAGCATTATTTGTTAGCTGGAACAATATCATAGGTGAGCAGAATTACCTGGATGCAAAGGAATTTGGTTTAGGAATTTTGTGAACAATCAAACTAGAACTTAATGCTTGTTTAGATTCAATAGATTTGCAAAGGAATTTGGAATCTAGGGATCTAGGGATAGATAGTTTCTGCAACGGAAGTTGATTAGCTTTACATTCGTGTTTGAGTTCAAGAACAGCTCTTAATAAATATCCCGACAGTAATTTAGTGCTTAATTTAGAGTTATGCCTGCGAAATATCCAATGCCTAATGCTTCGTTTCATTGAATTAAACAACAACAACCATCGTTTGCTTTCTTTTACATACTTGCATTTACATTATACATTATTTACTTAGCATAATTCAAATTTGGAATTTCATTCTGTGAGTCTTTTCCCTGTGGATTCGATCCCTAAGTACTACTACGATCTCTTAATTTGAGAGAGTAGCTCAGGGTAAATTTGAGCATATCACTGGTCTCGCTGCAAAAACAAAGCAATGCCGAAATCAGTACACAAAACATAAACATGATATAAAAGAAAGTATTTCTAAGTATAGAATTACCTCTCTTCTCCCAACTCGTCCTGACGAGGGAGATACAATCCGCCTCAATGATCTTCTCCGAGACCTTGACAAAGAAGAATCGGTACTCAATGTGGTCGTCTTTGCTCGGGAACCCATCAATGAGCATACGACCCGGTACCGGAGAAACTAGATACCTAAGCTCTGCGCGGCCCTTAGGCCTGAAGTCCAGAAGGCTGGACAGCTGCTCGGTGTTAATCTCTGCGTTGCACTCCCTGCTAAGCACATAGATACCGATGACGTGCCTCAACCCCCTGGGGTTGATCTGAGCAAGGGAGATACCATTCGCATCTAAGAAGCGAAGAAGGAAGCCTGGCACCGGGAACCATAACAAGCAATGCTCGATGAAGTTCTCGTACACGGTGAAGTGCCCCGGAGGCGGAGCATCAGCTCGCTGTGTGCGATCAAGAACAACCAGCACGATCTCATCCGAAATCTTGCACTTTTCCCAGAGAAGCTGCAGTGACTCCTCGTCGCAAAGAGTGGATCCCGGAGGGTCCGGTCGCGCCTTCTTCTTCTTAACCGCTACATGTCGGTCAACCTCATCACCGTCCTCAGCATCAGAAGGAAGTGACCTGAAAGTAGAAGAAGAATCAAGCGACGCGGCGGCATCGGCTGCGTCGTCCGCGAGCTCCGGGTCCTCGTCATTAAGGGGGAAGGAAAGTCCAACTCCCCCATTACGGGCCATCAAATCCTCGTCACCACTAGGTCTCCTCTCCTCCTCAATATCCGCTAAGTCATCATCGAATTCACCAAGACTAACCCGCGGAACGGTGAGCTTACTACGGAGACGAATCCCGGTGCCCGTGTTCTCAAGACATATGACCACGGGGTCGGTTCGACTTGATGATGCGACCGAGGGCTCGGCGTGGCCTTGGGTCGCGACCACGTGATCGGTCTGGTGCAACGGCGCGAGCACGGGCTCTGATTGGTGAGGAGATGCGAGCATGGGCTTGGCACAACCTGACATCGAGACCACGAGGTCGACTCGATGAGGAGACGCGATCACATCTTCGGTCCGACGAGGAGATGCGACCGCATCCTCTGTTTGGCGTGGACGCTCGATCGCGAGCTCGGTTTCGCGTAGCGACGCGACCGCGTGATCGACCCGATCGGTCGGCACGACCACGGGTTCGGTTCTGAGCATCGTTTCACCGCGATTAACCAGATCGATGTCTTGTGCTCCCATAACCACGATTTGACCTACAACAAGTCAACAACTTAAATCAAAGGTCAATATTTTTATCCTTTATCAAGAACACATCTCAAGCACAAGTTCTATCCTTAAACAAACTTCAAAGGGGAATCTCCAAAAGACTATGCAAATCCAAGGCCAATTCCATCAACAATCAAAGCCTAGAAATCAATAGCAACCAAGGATTCAAGGATTCTCCTAAGCAATCAACAACCCAACATAGTAAAGTTTGGTTCTCCATGAAAAAAACTTAGATCTATGAACTTGGATTTTCAAGAAGGCTATGGAGATCTAGAGGATAACTCACCAAAGAGGAAAGGTGAGCAAAGGATGTGCAAGCTCGGGTTCGGGTTCGGCAACAAGTCGCGAGCCTCCGTTCGGATGTGAGCGAAGTCACGATCGGCGGTGGTGTGGGGCTTGTGGTCGGCGGCGGCGCGAGAAAGAAAAAAAAAAAAGAAGAATTTTTTTTTTTTTAGATCTAGGAGAAAGGAAGAAGAAAGAGTGGACCAAGTCAACACCCTATCTTCTCTTTCTCACACCAAACGGGTCCCGCCTCCGTTCAAAAAAACACAACACTCTTCCCTCCGAAAATCGCCTTGCTATTACCCAGAAACGTTATTGACATTAGCAATCACAACACGGAGTCTTAAAATCTCCATAGGAAATACAAAGTCTTAAAATCTTCGAGAGAAAAAGAAAAAGTCTTTTCTGCAGAAAACGCAGCAGCTTTGACAGAGGAAGCACGAAGTCTTAGAATCTTCACAACACCTATAGAGTCTTAAAACCTCTCGCATAAAGTCACTTTCTACTACTGTGGGATATGCGAACACCTTTACTTCGAACGGTAATGTTGATATCCAACACATCTTTTAACTCGGCACCGTTATCTTTAACACTACCGAGCTGGGGGGCTAACTGTTGGGGTCGGTTTTCACCCTCTCAACATTTACGTTCAAAGTCAAGCATGCGAAGAAATAACCCTCCGGACTCCCAACTAACCAAGCGGAATAGCACCTAGGTCTTCACATGGGGGGAAGCAAGAGCCATGGAAAGTATCTGGGCGAGGCATAGGATCACATGAGATGTCACGAGAGAAGATGGGGCCGATAAGCGACCACAGGTTCGGCCCTGGCGACCACAGGCTCGGCCTTGGCGAGCACATGTTCGGCTTCGGCGAGCCACTACGGGTTCGGCCTTGGCAAGCACAGGTTCGGCCTCGGCCCAGTGGTCGAGCACAGGATCGGTCTCACATTCGACCGCGGACTCGGCCCAGTGGCCGATCATGGCCTCGGCCCGGTGAGTCACCGCGTCTTGTCTCGTAACCGCTAATCACATCCGTGGCCCAACGACACAAAGGTAGCTTGAGGCCCGGTCCAGATACGAAGCCCGCATAAGCATGACCGACTCCGTGAAGACTTAGGAGGCTGTGCCGACTTAGAGAGGCTATATATATATAGATCTTCGTAAAAACCCTAAAGGATATCCGCAATTTTTCATACACAAGCTTTGTACTCAACTTTTACATAGCAATAAACACAACTCTTTCTCAATCTCTTGTGATCCCTAGTTAACATAGAAATCTCTAAATTTCCCTCACGAATCCTTACAAGTTTAATTGTGTTGGTTTCGACCCCCACAATGTTCATGTTTTTTACCTTTTTTTGCCATGAACTCATAATCTTAGGTTCATCGTTTTTCGATTGTAACCTATAACGTTTTCATTTTAATGAAATATTTACCATTTAGCAAAAAAAACTATTCACAACTTTACTTGAATATATAGTTTCGACTTTAGATTATTCTCTCAGATTTTCATATAATAGTCAAAAATGCTTTCAAATTTGTATGTATAATTGTTGTGTTTTTGTTTTTGGCTGAGATAACTCTTAGAAAATTCGGACTTGCGCCAAAATCTCTCCAGATCCCTGACGAGAAGGTAAATGTGTGTTGAATGAGCCCATCGCATACTATCCCTCGTACCAAGTAGAGTTTGAAACTTTTAAAGGGCTTTAAAGTGATAGTTAGAAGAGCTTTCACAATATTTGTAACAATCGACTTACCTATTCAATAATAGCTTTTTAAGTGATAGTTACAGTTACAGATTTCTAATGATTATTTTGTCGAAGTGGAATTATTTTATTGGTAAAACATAACTTATACCATTGCATAAATAAAATCCAATATGAAACAATCTCTTTTGAATTGCTTATAACAAATTTGTTTTTTTATTAGAGATGATGAATTGATATTTGATGGGATGTGGCGTAATAATGGATGCGTTATTTCTATTGATCAGTAGTTTATTTGTAGTGTTCAGTGTCCCACATGAAAAAAAAAAAACAAAGAAATGTGTCCATTATTACGCCACATCCCATTATAAGACATTTCATGTGGCAGAATACGAAGCCTTATCGCTGGCCTCCGACTCACCGAGGTTGTAAGAGCAAAACGTTTGAAAGCAAATTGCGATTCTCAGTTGGTGGTTAGCCAATTCAACAGAGAATACGAAACCAAAGATACTAAGATGAACACTTATCTTCAGGTAGTAAAGAAACTTGCAGCTCGCTTCGATGACTTCGAGCTCAAGAAGATTCCTCGTAACGAGAACTCGGCGGCAGACGCTCTGGCAGAGCTGGCCGCAAAGTCGGATATCTGACGAGTTATCCCAGTAGGTAACATACCGATCTCGAGCATCGATCCGATCCATCATAATAGTCGATGATTCAGAACCATCCAACGAAATCTCAGCCGAAGCCGAAGAAGCACCTGAAAAAGACTAGAAGGAAGATATTACCGCGTATATAAAGGAAGGAGAACGCCAGGAGAATAAATGGAAAGCTCGACGGCTACGGGCTCGATGCACTCACTACACTATCTTCAAAGATCAGTTATACCTCTGGAGCGCGTTAAGAGTAATGATGTGATGCATTGCTGGAAATGAAATTTACAAAGTACTGGCTAACACTCACGACAGGGAGGCAACCATTATGAAGGTTGATCTTTAGCACTTAAGCTGAGGAAGCTCGGGTTCTTCTGGCCAAACATGATGGCTAATTATCAGGAGTTTGCGGACAAATGCGAAGCTTGTCAAAGCCACGCCCCGATGAAGATGGCCCCAACGCAGGAGAACTCATCCGCGACCATCGCATATCCATTCATGCGATGGGCAATGGATGTCGTGGGCCCATTCCACATCTCGAAAGGAAAAAACATATCTTGGTAATGACCAACTACTTCAAAAATGGGTCGAAGCCGAGGCCTTCGTGACCATCAAAGGAACAGACGTTCAAGACTTCGTTTGGACAAACATCATATTCCGACACGGGATACCTTACAAGATCGTAACGGATAACAGTCTGAACTTCGTGGGCGATGTGTTCGACACATTTTGTCAAAAATGGAGGATACGACTAAGCACCACGACTCCATACTTTCTACAGGGGAACAAACATGCTAAATCTACGAACAAGTCTCTCATAAGCGGACTCAAAAAGAGACTCGGTAAATGAAGAGAGTTTGGACCGATCAGCTAGACAGAGTTCTTTAGTCGCACCAAACTACGCCTCGACGTTCCACCGGGCAAACGCCTTTCTTCATGTCCCACATAGTAGAAGCCATGACACCCGCCGAAGTAAACGTAGGAAGCTTACGTCACGTACTCATGACCCGAAACCAGGACGTCAACGACTACAAAATGGTAGAATGGCTGACAAGATGGAGGAAAGTCGGGACCAGGCCCTACTACGAATGCAAAATTATCAGCAGCTAGCTGTTAAGTATTAAAATAAGAGGGTCCGCAACCGATTCTTCGAGGTGGGCGAACTCGTATTACGAAAAACTTTTGCTACCAAAAAAAGAAGACAACGCAGGGAAGTTAGGCGCACAATGGGAAGGACTCTATCGGGTGTCAAAAGTTGTTGACAAGAAGTTTACAAGCTCCTCGAAATGAATGGCAAGGAGGTCAGCAACTCGTGGAACGCATAGAACTCAAAAAGTACTACTACTAGCAAAAAAAAAAAAAAAACATGTCGGCATTTCTGCCTTCTTCATTTTTTGTATTTGAACTACGAGCGACTTGATTCTTTTCTCAAAAAGAAGGTACGTAGGCAGCCCCTTATAAGGGCGCAATTGCAATTTCAATAAAAATATAAAGTTATTATTATACTTAGTGCATTCAATCACTATACCCCCAACATTGGTCTATTAGAATCGCAAAAACAAGCATTTTATAAACTTCTAGCAAAATATCGGCACGACCAAGTCGTCCATATTCATAACTAAGGTGAAAGCCTCTCACATCGGTGCCCTGGCCATGTATCTGTTCACTTATACATACTTTCCATAAGTATAGTGGTACATAAACCCATATATCTAAGCCGGCCTCAGTTTCGCACAACCTCTATGATTGTTAAAGTAACAAACCCGACTCAGATCGCATATTTTTCAATGACTTAGAAAACAACGAGGTAAGCCGTACATTTCTGTGCACTCATAGGAAAAGTTCGAAAGAACAGGAAAACCAAAGGGACTATCGACCCCGACCTCTGACATATACGAGCAGAAAGAGCAAAATTCTTTATAACAATGTTGTCTTATTAATAAGTATCAAAACACTTGGATTACATATAAGAATCTAAACAAAACAAATTTCCTAATATGGAAAAACAAGAACCACGAATGAGGTGCATTGGCAACAACAACAACAATTGCTCCATAACAATCCACCGAGGAGGCAATCGCAGCAACAACCTCGAAAGAACCGAAGATGCCCTAAGAGATATGTCTCTTTGAGGCTACTCTTGATTCTTTGTTAGCCCTGATTCGCAAAGCTTTATTAAGCAATTCTTTAACGGTCTGAGGTGACATCGAAGAAAGTAAGCTCAGTGGGTCGAAGGCAAACTCTTCAGCTTGTTCCATGTTCTTATCCCTGACCTCGGCGTATTGAGAGTGCAACGTGCCAGGGATATCGACCCCGAGCTTCTCTAGCTCGTCAAGACAAGCAAGGGAACCGATGGCCTAGCACATTTTGGTCACATAGTGGTCGGGACGATCCCATCGACCGATCCAGAGTTCCAGTTCGTCTGCGCGTTAAGCCCAGGAGTCCATATGCTTATGAATAGTCTTCTCTGAAATCTTGGCCAATTCTCTCCATGATTCACACAAGAACTGAAGCTTCTTTTTCTCTTTTCCAACCACGGCAAGATGCCCTTTCAGCGACGCAACGTTAGCACGTTCTATTTCGAGGCGTGATTTCTCCTTAGACATGGCCCTGTTAAGATCTGTAATCTCTTTTGCCGAGCTCTTCGAAGTGGCGAGGGCCTCTTGGTCCGAGTTTAACCCGGAGGACATCATGTCCCCCACCACGGTCTCATACGAACCGACGAGATTATTGATCGATTTTAACAACTAAAAGGAATACGAGAAAGAATGAGAACCAAGGATAAAAATAAAGAAGGAAAACGACAAAAGCATTATCAAACCTCGACGGTGTTCGTAGTAACCGCCTTATACTGCGAAGGTAGTACTATATCTTTTGGGTTGGGAGCATCCCCCGGGATCTTGACGATTGTCTTGATCAGCGAGGGGTAATTCAAAGGTTTCGACATTAAAAAGGACACTGTCGGAGAATCAGATGATTCGGCTATCTCATTTGCCAAAACCTGAACAAGATTAATTTCAGATTTTCTCTTTCCACACAACCGGTGGCCGTTATTCTCCATGCTATAACCCGAAGGAAATATTTGTCAAGTAAAAAAACAAAGAGAGTTAGGGTTTGCTAAAGACATTATGAGAGAAGGAGAAGACCTAGGCCATGTTATTTATAACCTAGTTGGGAGAGAGAAAAAGGAAATCGAAACGTCTTTATCGCGATTCGCCAAAAACGGCGGTTGTAAGTGTCACATGGAATGTCAATGCATTTATTCGATGAAGGTGGTTTTGATTATTTGGCTTAAATGAGCGTAGCGGTTTCACATTAAAAATCGTCATGTTCATTCATTGCCCTTCGGATCGACGGTCAGATGGTCGCTACGTGGAAGAATCGAACGGACGTGTCGATTCAATCTCAAGACGGATCAGTTTCTTTTAACACGCTCAGAGACCAATGTGAAGATAAAAGCCCATCTTGTCTAAACAAACGCCGACCTCGGCTACTTGGAGAAGAAGTAGAGAATATATTGTGTAAATCTACCTAGTTAGGATACTTTCGATGCATTTCTAGGGTTTATTCTCTACATTCATTTTTGGTATAAATATGTAACTCAGTCCGCCCCAAAAGGGATCCACGACTCACTTGACTATTATACTTTCTTGGAAACACTCTTGATTCTTATTAGCTTTTCTTATAATTTGTCCCAAATATCTAAAACCCTACTCGTTTAAAGAGATCGAGTTTGTTCTCACGAACCTGGTACCTTCAGGCGGTGTTGAGGCGTGGTCTAGTCACAGCGGCGATACAGTTTGGTGGCTCATGAAGCTTCATTATGGACTCCTAGGGCACTGATATCGATCTTGTTGGTTTTGAAGACGGTCGGCGAGATTTGGAGGAAGGCTTGCATAGATCTCCGTTGAAGCTTCAAGGTTGCAGATCTGTGGCGGAAGTCGCCTTTCGGCTTGGAGGGTTGTGTCGTGAGTTGAGGTAGGTTAACAATGGTTGCTGTCATGGCAATACATGTTACTTCCGGTGTATTGGCGGCGGTGGAGATGGAAATCCTCATCCTTAGTCGTTTCCGGTGACTAGAAATCTCCTTCCTCAACCGGATGTAAGGTAAGGTTTGGTTTTGGATTCCAGACCAATAAGAACCGTCTCGGATTTTGCTCACGTGGGAGGAGCTTGAAGGACGGCTCCACCGTCGGAGGTTCTGAGATTAGGTTTGTTTTGGTTCCGGTTAAACCGACTTTTATCCGAAGTTGATTTTGTAAATCTCACACAATTTCTGGTTTGGGTCATATAAATTAAAAAAAAAAAAAAAAAATTGCAAACATAATATTTAAAGAATACTTTTAAGATCATATATTAAACTTTAATTTGTTTAACCAAAGAGAATTGGTCCGATCAACCTGAAAACAACCTCGTTCTAACTTCTTCGTACTAGTTTAGTAAATTTTAACATATAGGTTAATATGGTTGAATTATTTTGAACGCAAATTAATTAAAATGTAATCTAAGAATATCTAAATATTTTTTTAATAGTTATAATATTCAGAAAATTCTTCGAAATATCCGGGTTAGTCTAGGTAGATTCCGGGAGATAAAAAGAAAAAGATTCTCTTGTTGCTTCTACTATATTTAGGAACTACATTAAACTAATCAGATTTTGATTTTTTGTTCTTAGGGCAGAGATGAAGTGGAGTAAGAACCGTGACAAGCTGTTTGAGATAGCTTTGGTGGAATTTTCAGAGAAATTTCCGAATGAATGGCAGAATTTCGCTGCCGCGAAACCGGTGGAAGAAGTGATCAAGTACTACGAAGAATTGGTCCATGATATTGAGCTGATCGAATCGGGTCGTGTTATTGTACCTGAGTATGTTGATTACTTGTCACCAACGGAAGCACGTCAGATTTCATCACAGTTCGTAAAAAAAGAACGAGAAAAGGAGAGGAATCGCTTGGACAGAAGAGGAACACGGATTAGTCGAAACACGTTTCGAAATATTACTTGAGATGAAGATCATTAAGGTTTTAAGAGTTTTAATTTTGTGTTAGGTTGGTAATTTAGGGTTTTTGATGGTTAGAAGAGAAAGTTAGTTTTATTAGGTTGGTTAGGGAAACTTATAAAAAAAAGTATTGCATTTGTCACGTTTTGCTAAATATATACTTTTAGCATAGTATCGATTTTAATGATCTTTGGTTATTGACATTTGATGTGATTAACGTTTTCAAATTGTATGATTGTATCAAATTTTATGTTTGGTATATTTTCAGGAATTTTCTAAAGGGATTAGAGAAGTTTGGGAAAGGAGATTGGAAGAGCATATGGAGGCAATTTGTGCCAACGATCAACAGTGTAACCAACGTCCGGGGAATAAGGTGAGGAAACGCTGGGTAGCTCTCGACAACAGTGTAACCAACGTCCCTGCATCCGAATTCGACTCTACGAGCCTGACACAGTCTGGTGAGCAAATTCCTCAGCAGTATTTTGACAATAACTAGAATTAGTAGATGATGATGAAGAAGATGGAGAGGCAGTAATTGGTTTTTTTAGTTTGGGGGGGGGGGGGTGGGGGGGATGATGACACAGTGTGATTTGCTTTTATTTTTGAGAGGATTTATAGTGATTTGATATTCCTCTTATTCATAATACTCTTATATTCAAGAGATTATTTTTCTTCTCACATCATTTCTAGTTTTACTTCGTTGTAGTTCATATAAACTAGAAACAAAAAGAAAGAGAACTATAGAACAATATCTAACACCCAACAAAAGAAAGTAATCTAAAACCCAAGGAAAATAACTTTAAAAACAGAAAAAAAAAATCAAGCAAAAGATAAAACTAAGTAATTTTTATTATGAATATTATTTCACAATATAGAAACACAAACTCATGAATATTATAATGATACAAATCTAATCGCTAATTCATAGAGAAATCCTAATAAGAAGAACACTTACTGTGGTGGAGGTGAAGAACCCTAGATCAATAAGAGAAAAAAGTGAATAAGGATTGAATGCAAACAAATGTATTTCTTTTTTTTATGTTTTGAGATGATGCGGAGAGTTATGGTTGCCGTGGTGGAATTTTTTTTTTTTTATGTTTGTTCAAATCACACCTTAAGCCTTATTTATAACTAAAAATGAATCTTAAATCACTTGAAATCCTTTTTTTAGAAAACATTGTTGAATTTTGAATAACAGGGGATTTGATATGAGTTTAACAAATCACAGGTTGAATAACACGGGATTGTATATTATTTTGATGTATTTGACAAAAATTCCATGTTCAATAGCACAGGATTTGGAAACGGATTTTAAAAATCATTGGTTAAATAATAGAAGATTTTAAAAATCATTGATTGAGATGCTAACGACTCTTTTCTTTTCTATACAACAAATATACAAAACCCATTTAGAATATAGTATATATTTATTAAATATATTTATTAATAGAATACAAATATGATTCAATAGAGATTTATTAATAAAAAAATAACTAATTTAATCAGAGATAAAAACTAAAAAAAGAGAGAAATATATATCATTATTATTATTATTATTTCTTTTATAAGTTAGGCTTTGACAATTTTATCTCAACCATAAGCAGGTGAAGGTGAACTTATGCGTTTACGAACTTTGATGAGCGTGTTCAAAGTTTAAGTTCCGTACTAGGAGATGAAGAAGTGGCAACATCATTTGTGGTAGTAGATTGTTTTTTTTTTTGGACAACCATCTGAGATAATATTATAAGTAAAAAATGAATTTAAGTGAGTTGACAAAAAAAGGAATCTAAATAAATATAATAATAACTAACTCCTTAGTAAAGATGAATTTATTGTGGCTCCAAGATAACTTAATTTTATCGCCAGTTTTAAGATCTCTTGCATCTCTTATTTTATTCCATCCAATTCCGAGACAATTTATATTAACGTTTTTGTAAAATCTTGTTGAATAAACATTGTTATTGTCTTCGATTTTCACTTGAATACCATTTTTAGGTAATTTTGTTCCCATCTTTTTTATTATGTTTTCAGCCTTATCTTTTGGTACTACCATATAACCTAGACTCGAAATATCACTGTCTGATAGAGTTTTTTCAATCGTCAAATTTGGATCCATTTTACTAAAATCTTAGCCTTAAAAGTATGTAGCTAAGAATGTTTTCAGAAAATTCAATTTGAGGAGTTTCGGGATCTCACACATATTTAAATATATGGGCAAATAATGTTGGAAAATCGATCTATTTCCCCACGAGAACTATTATATCTAAGTATATATCCACCAAACTCTGTCTAAATCTCCACCAATTGAAAGTTTTACACCTACATCTCCACGAAAAAAAAATAAAAAACCCCAGAACACACAAACTCAATTTTATCGGTTATTGATAACAAACCGACCAATCCGATCCTAAACCAAATATAAATTTGATTCTAACCAAACCTAACCAAAAAACCGACCCATAAACAACCCGACCGAACAGACCCAATTCTTCATCTTCTTCACCCGATTTTTTTGTCCAAATTATTGACATTTCATTCAAGTTCATGAAACCTCAATTCCAAACAATAACTGCAAACTAAAGATGATTCACTCCAAACATGCATTGAATCTAGAATATTTTTTATTTTCGTTTGTCTATTGATTCATTCGTTTCTACGAAAAATGAGATTCGGAGAACAAATTTCATAGCATATCTCATTCGTAAAAATGTTCGGAAGTTTTTTCAAAGGAAGAATCGGATCTCATTTACAATTATGAATCGAACAGAATAAGAACAAATCTCCATGCATATTCACTAACCCATAAACTTTTATCAATCGAAAACTACAATTCTTCCTCACAAAATCAAAAACAACCAACCGTTACCACTGAACCCAGAAAACTCGAAACAAAATAATGAAAGATATAAAAACATAATCGAGGGTTTTTGAAACTCAAAATCGAAACAGAGAGACGGAGGAGACGAAGATGACTAGCAAAGAAGAATCATCGTTGATCAGAGAGAGAGGTGCGATCCGATGCGCAAGAGCTACGATGCTTCTCTAATCACTTGCATTGTCCCGTCGCGATCTGACGGCCACCATTGATTCCGGCGACGAGGTTAGATTATTAGTTACTTTTATCTCCTACTTCTTCTTCTGATCGGATTTGGGTTTTTTGCTATAGTCGATTCATGATTTCAAATTATCTGGTGTTTGTTTGGAAGCAGAAGGAAGGAGAGACGCGAAGAGAGATTGAGGATCTGAAGAAAAAGCTTGCGACAGAGAAGAAAAGGAGTAATCGAATCAAGCTTTGCAGCTATATGGAGATGCTTCTACTCGTCATTCTTCACTTGATTTCCACTTTCTTACTGGTCTTCTTTCTCCCATCTCTTTGATTCTTCACTTGGGAAGCAGTGTTTGTTCGTATGTAAAAGGCTCGCTCATCATCACAATTTCAAATTACGTTGCTTATTATCTCAACGACAAGATCCATCGGATTCGTTTCCGTCGGATTCGTCTCCGTCGGATTCGAGAGATAAAGGAATTCAATTTTTTTTAGGGTTCTTTGATGAGAAAAGAATTGGGGATTTTTTTTGGGTTGTGTTGGTTAAGTATGTAATCGGGTTTTTGGAGTTTAATCGGATCATAACCCGGTTTACTGTTGGTTAAGAAATCATTACGAAACAGTAAACCATCATTACCGACATTTGTGTGTAATTAGATTTGAACATTTGAATTCATGTGTATATGGGTTTGAAACTTTCGTTTTGTAGGGATTTAGATATAAAACTTTCAATTGGTGGAGATTTAGACAGAGGTCATAGTTTGGTGGATATATACTTAGATATCATAGTTCTTGTGGGGAAATAGATCGATTTTCCTTCTGAATATATACAAAACTACAAAAACAAACGAAATAGTGACCTTACAAAATTATTTTATAATTATGTGATATGCTTTTTGAATACACATTCATACTTATCCACAATGTTCTTTCGTTCCCTAACCTCAGTATGCTACATGAATCTTTGAGCTCTCATATTCTCTTCAATAAATTTGTACACTCTAATTTCTGTTTCAAATTTTTCAAATAATTAATGTAGAATTACATCAACTAAAATAAATGGAAATTTCCAATTTAAGAAAACAAACACGAATCGAAATTACAATCGAGAGAAGAAGAACGAAAATCTTTTCGTCTATACAAAAAAATGAAATAAAAAAAAACTCAGAAATTCAAGAGAAAAGCGGCGTAGTTTGGTGGAGCACATGAAGATGAATTATCGTTACGAGGCAAAGACGAATCAGCTCGACTGCCGCTAGTCGGAGCTCGTACGGTTCGACGGCTATTAGTCGGTGGTGAAGGGAGGAGTGTGGCGGTAATGCGAGCAAGCGCCACCGTGTATTCTTCTAGCAACTCGGCGGCGATGGCTACTGTGATCATGATGTATTGAAGATTCTCTTATTGCTTTTTTGATGTTTCGTTAAAAATGTCTCTAATAGATAACCTTTTTATGTATTGCAATAATTTGCAACTTGCAAGACAAGACAATGTGGTTACCTTTTATGATACGTATCGTATTTATAGAGTTATATGGGCTCTAAAGCTAATAGCCATAAATTGAATTCTGGTAGGTTCTGATCATAAATTATCATAGCCGTCAGATCTACCGACTTTATTGGATTGATTTATTTTCCACTATTTTGTATGCATTCTTGAAAAAAAACTGTATATATATTTGTATATAATTCGAATTATCGGGCTGAAACTTGACTATAATATAATTTACGTAAATGTGTTGAGCATACTATGTGAAATATACAATTGTATAATGGCCGAAGCTCAAAACAGATTTATACAATTTTGTCTATTTATTAATATCACTATACCCTAACCCTTCGATTCAATAGATGGTCGTGATTTTTATTATGTATGTATACAATTGGTCGTAATTTGGATATTTTGCTGAAGTATGGCAATACTGTCAAATAGATACTATATGGTATTATTACAAAAATTTATATCCGCATAAGTTCATGTCGTTAAGAAAATATTTTTTAATATGATGTTGCTCTAGTGCCCAATGATAAATTCGAACCAGAACTGAATGGCAGAAAAAAAAAAAAAACGAACCAGTAATAGTTTGCGACGTAATCGTTACCGGTACACAATTTATTAAAACCGATTTCAATAAATCGTTGCTAATAATTAGTCCAACGACTTGTCTTATTGTAGACCCCAGGAAAACAAAGACATCATGGGTGCCTGGGTGGTGTACAAGTATTATTTTAGGGGGCCAAGTAATAATATATGATATATATATCAACTAGGTGACTCGCCCACGCTTTACGTGAATATATAATTTAATTTAATTTTAATTTTAACAGTATGAAATTTTTTTTTTAGTACCTTGTTACGGTTGACATTTTACTTGCTCATGTTTAATATTGCCAAAAAGATTAAAAGAAAAGGATGGGTTTTTTTTTATGATCAACATTGCCTACGTTTGTGTATTTGGTATGAAATAAATTATTATAGATGACTATTTTTTTTTTTATAGAGGAAAACCATTTGTTAAAATTAGAGGACTAAGTGATAGAGAAAAACTATTTGTTAAAATTGGACTAAGTGATAGAGAAAAACCAGTTTGATGATAATTGTTGTTCCAATACACGTTCTAAAGCTTGGGAAAAAATATATATATATATATATATATATATGGAGGCATATTAGGGCTTTACGTTTTATTGTTTGGAATTTTTTTTCTTTTATAGTATTAAGTTTACTTGATTCAAATGTTTAGAAGAATCCGTAAACAAATATTTGCAAAGATTTTGCGGTGACAATCAAGATTTTTAAAAGTAAAAAATAAATATTATTTTAAGGGTCATATCTAAAAATATTAACTTGTAATTTAAGCTAATTAGTGAGCTAAATAAGAAAATTTTAGAAAGTATTTTGCCATGTCACATTTTAGAAGTTGTCATGTCTCATTTAAATTGTGAGAGTGAATGTGAATATGACATGTAAGATTTTTTAGGAAAATCACTTCTCTAATAATATATAGGGGATGACTTTTTTTTTTTCCGTCATATCAATGACTAGAAGTACAAATATATTACTCTGAAATCAACAAATTTTATATACTTTGCGTTAGTATAACAAGATTAGATGGAAGGTTTTGGGAGTTATATATCAGACACAGCTGTAACAGTGTAACCCATTTAACATGTTCCTAAAAATAATCACAATCTTGATACATGCATCTCCCATCTCGATATTTTAAGCCATCAACTGAAGAAAAAACACCCATCAAATTTATGGTAGAATTTCATAATTTATATTTGTCCATAGATCCATCATAATTTTTCGTTAGCATTTTATTATTTTTTATTTTTTATTGCTAGATTTTCCCTTTGACTCAAAGCTTTAGGTTAAGGCTTTGATTGGAGAACGTGTGCTGGGCGGTTTTATAGGGAGTTTTTAAGAAACGCATTTGATATCACCAATCAAGCAATTTTGCATATTCAACATCACATCAATTAAAAAAATAAATTAAATAAGTTGAACCGTATGCGGTTCATTTACATGAAATTTTTTTGAAAACCGCACTCTATTATTGATATGCATATTTTAGGTGCGATTCATTCAAAAAAATTTTTAAAAAATTATATATATATATATATATATTATATTTATTAACTTTAAATCAAATAGTCACTTGAAATCTTACAAAAAAAAAAATTGCTGAAATTTTTTTAATCGTTATGAATACCACTTTTATTATAATCACCAATCAACTTTTATTTTATTCGTCCCGCACCGCTTATTCTATATCATCCGCTTTTCTGCATGATCCGCAGTTGTACCGTACCGCACCGTCTAAATTTTTGATCCGCACCGCTCAAATAAACGTCACCATTCGAAGCCTAAATGACCAAAAAATAGTATCTAAAAAAAACATCGGAAACAGAGAATCTAGAAGAGACGAAAATCCTGTAGCCGATAAATCTTACTCTATTAAATTATGTTCTTACGTTGTATTTTTGTGTGTGCCAAGATGGGCTAAAGATTGTATTGAGAATGATAAATTTATTCTTTGTCATCTGAACTTTTATATATAAAGAGACCGAAGGGCAAAGAGGAATAGAGAATTACACATCTCAGGGTTTACCATACCAGAGAAATAACACAAACAAAACTTAAAACTTAAAAGTCTAAAATCAACACAACCACAATGGACACAAGAAACCTTTTATTACGAATAGAAGATATACATATATACCTCACCTATCTAAGACCACGGTTTCACGCAATGACAAGACACCAAAGACGGCGGGAAGAGACGCATTCCTATCTAAACCGGTCCGAGGAGTAGAGAATGATGATATAGTGCAAAACATTTGGATAAATTAGGCATGGACATTCGGTTAACCAATCGATTTTCGGTTTGGGTAATTCGGTTTTCGGGTTTTCGGATTTATGAATATAAAAACCATTCGGGTTTTATAAAAATTTGGTTCGGATTAGGTTCGGTTAGGGTTGGGTTGGGTTCGGTTTTCGGTTTTGGGATTGAAAACCGAAATTAACCGAAATTTATTTGGATTCGGTTAATTTCGGTTTTTGAACCCGAAAAACCCGTACAAACCGAAAATTACCTGAAAAACCGGAATAACCCGAAAATACCGAATATAAATCGGAATACCCAAACTAATACGAAAATAAACCAAAAAACCGAATATAAATCGGAATACCCGAACTTTAAGAATATTAGGTGTTATGAATTTTCGGGTAATTCGGGAAACCGCGGGTATTTCGGTTAAACCCGAACCCGAAACCCGACACCTATGGAAACCGTTCGGATTTTGATCCTAAACCGAAACCGAACCGAACCCGGTTTTTTCGGGTTGGTTTCGGGTTCGGTTTCCGGTTTCGGTAAATATGCCCAGGCCTAGGATAAATGATAAAGAAAAGTCACCCGGAAACATTAGGCTAGACCGCTAGACCAACGTAACTCTCTCGTGGACTTGTGATCTACGGCCCAGCCCATCGAATCTCCTCACTCGATGTTACGGTGCTTCAATCAAGTGCCGCTTTACCAAACTAAGAATCAAGTTTACAATTTGTTTCTAATTAATTATGTGCATTACAAGTTTAGAACTATGTAAATTTTTTTATAATATTAACTCTTTTTCTTTTTCTGGTCAACTAATTTGTAAGAAATTCCAAGATTCTGCTAAAAACCTTTTAAACTTTCATTTAGCAAAAGAAAAAAAAAAATTTAAACTAAGGATCATATTGATGAAGGAAATGTTGGAAATAAAAACTTTAGGGTGGTGGATAAAGTGTTTGAGAAATTTGGGAGAGGATAAAACTTTTAGGTAGTAGAAGCTTTTTATTATTAAGAAACTTTTGTTGGAACAACTTTCTTGTTTGTTCTTCTTATCTTACAAATGAGAGGGGTGGATAGCTATTTATAGCCTCCCAATAGTCTCTTACAAAAGTCTAGATTATTCTACACTAATCTTCTTACTTCATAACTAGATAAGTTTCTAGATTTCTCTACAACCTCTAGATTATTATCTTACTATCTTACAACACTCTAGAATTTTCTACACAAATATTTAATTAACTTATCTAATAGAATTCTCTAGAATCTCAAAGAAGTGATAACCTTCTAGAGAAGTTCTAGAACTTGGATAAGTATTGGATTTGGCCCAACATAAGATTATTGGGTTATTAAACCAATAATTAAATTTGATCCAAAATCAAGTTTACCTTTCAACACCCCCTCTTAAACTTGATTTTGCTACTCCAAGCAAACTCCTCATCTTGATAAAGTCTTCGCGCTTGAGTGGCTTTGTGAAAATATCAGCTACTTGATTATTCGTCTTCACATACTCTAATTGCACTTCCTTCTTGGTGACACACTCTCTGATGTAGTGATAGCGCGTGTCAATGTGCTTAATTCGATCATGGAAGATAGGGTTCTTCGCCAAAGCAATTGCTGACTTGTTGTCCACAAAGATCTTCGTTGGCTCTTCTTGTGCCAAGCTCAACTGCTTTAAGAGATTTCGTAACCAAATGGCATGACAAACACAAGAAGTGGCTGCTACGTACTCTGCTTCGCAAGTAGAAAGCGTTACAATCGGCTGCTTCTTTGACATCCATGTGAAAGCCGTATCTCCAACATAGAACACGAAGCCACTTGTGCTTTTTTGATCATCTATGTCGCCACCTCAATCGCTATCGCTATATCCAACAAGCTTGTAATAATTAGAACCAGAGTAATACAAGCCAAAGTCTATAGTACCTTTGATATAGCGAAGGATCCTCTTAGCCGCCTTAAAATGAGTTGTTGTTGGATGCTCCATGTAGCGACTAATAACTCCGACTGCATATAAGATGTCAGGCCTTGTACACGTCAAGTAGCGTAGACTTCCTACCAAAATTTTAAAGAGTGTTGGGTCCACACTTTCTCCCTCTTCATGCTTTGATAACTTGGCTCCACATTCCATTGGCGTACTAACTGGGTTTGAGTCATCCATCTTGAATTTCTTAAGTACCTCCTTAGCATAGCCTTCTTGAGTAATGAAGATTCCATTGTCTTCTTGCTTAACTTCAATCCCAAGGTAGTAAGACATCAATCCAATGTCCGTCATCTCAAACTCTTTCGTCATCTCCATCTTAAACTCTTTGAACATGCTTGGATTGTTACCGGTGAATATCAAGTCATCTATGTATAAGCATGCAATCAATATATCTTTGTTTTGAATTTTGATATAGAGTGCATGCTCATATGGACCCTTGATGAAGTTTTTCTCCTTGAAGTATTTATCAATCCGAGTATTCCAAGCTCTTGGGGCTTGTTTTAAGCCATAAAGCGCCTTCTTTAACCTTAGGACCTTGTCTTCTTCTCCCTTGACTATATAACCTTGTGGTTGCTCAATGTAAACTTCTTCTTCGAGATCTCCATTTAAGAAGGCTGATTTGACATCCATTTGATGTATCCTCCAGTTGTTTTGAGCCGCCAATGAAATTATTAATCGAACAGTTTCTAAACGGGCAACAGGGGTGAATTCCTCATCATAGTCAATACCAGCTCTTTGACTATAGCCTTTTGCCACTAATCTTGCCTTGTGCCTTTCAACTTCTCCATTAGAGTTTTTCTTTACTTTGTACACCCACTTCACACCGATCGCTTTGTACCCTTTTGGAAGTGATGCTAACTCCCAAGTATCATTTTTTTTGTATAGCCTTGATTTCTTCATCCATTGTATTTCTCCATGTCTTCTCTTCCATAGCTTCTTGGAAGCTCATGGGCTCACAGTCCGCAAATAGATAGAATAAGGTAATATTATCTTGATTTTCGGTTACTTCATAGATCTCTTCAAGATTTCTAAAACATGGAGTCCTTTCACTTGAACTTTCATCTTCTTGAGAACTCGGTGTAGGTGAACTTGGTGGTGTTACGGGCTCCTCTCTTGGTTTCTCCACTTCATCTTCTTCAACACATGGAAAGAAATTATACTCTACATCATTTGATCTCCAATCCCATTCTCCTTCTTCATCAAAGATGACATTTCGGCTGGTGATTGTCGTCTTTGTATCAGGATTGTAGAGCTTGTAGCCTTTGGAGTTAGCGTCATAGCCAATGAAGATGTACTTCTCGCTTTTTTCATCTAGTTTACTCATCTTCTCGTCCGGCACATGAGCATGAGCAATACTTCCAAAGACTCTTAGATGAGAAACACCGAGCTTCCTTCCACTCCAAGCTTCTTGTGGTGTTTTCCCCCAAACACTTCTTGTCGGAGATCGATTTGAAATATAAACCGCATACACAACTGCTTTTGCCCAAAACTCATTTGGTAATTTCTTACTTTTGAGCATGCTTCTCGCCATTTCAAGAATTGTCCTATTCTTCCTTTCTGCTACTCCATTTTGTTGAGGGGATCTTGGCACCGTCAATTGTCTTCGAATACCATTATCTTCACAATACTTCAGAAATTCTTTGGACGTGAATTCTCTTCCACGATCAGATCTCATGGCTTTGATCACAAGGCCACTTTCCTTCTCGACATGGGCTTTAAACTTTTTAAAGTTTTCAAAAACTTCTGATTTCTCCTTTAAAAAGTAAACCCATGTTTTTATTGAAAAATTATCAATAAAGAGAAGGAAGTAGTTATTTTTACCGAGTGATCTTGGCTTGATCGGACCACACACGTCCGTGTGTATGAGTTCCAGCGGCTTCCGAGCTCTTGTACTTGACTCCTTTGGAAAACCCATTTCGAATTGTTTTCAAAATAAACACCCTTCACACACTTGATTTGGATGGTTGATGTAAGTCAAACCTCTCACCATTTCTTTCTTCGAAAGTAGCTCTAATCCTCCAAAGTTGAGATGCCCGAATCGAAGATGCCAAAGCCATGACTCCTCTTTGTAGCACATCTTGAGACATTGTGCGATGTCACTTTGAATGTTAAGAACAAACATTCGGTTTCTTGACATTGGCACCTTGGTAATGAGATTGCTTCCTTTGTCTCTTATAGAAAGGTGATTATCTTTTAATCGAATATCATAACCTTTCTCTAAGAGTTGTCCAAGGCTCAAGATATTGGTCTTCATGCTTGGGATATAATAAATATTTGATATAAATTGGTGATCTCTATTCTTCAAACGGATGAGAATATTTCCTTTACCTTTCACCTCCATCTTTGATTCATCTCCTAAGGCCACGTTTCCTTTCACCGATTCATCAAGCTCCACGAACATGCTTCTTCGGTCGCACATGTGATTGCTTGCACCGCTATCAAGGTACCACTTGTGATTCACTTCTCGATCATCATTCTTGTAAGCCATCAACAACATATCTCCTTCTTGATTTATTTCTTCAACATAGTTGGCCTTTTCTTCAACTCTTTTGTTATTAGGAGCTTTACATTTGGAAGCATAATATCCAAACTTCCCACAATTATAGCATTTAATGCTTGACTTATTGTACCTTAATTTTGGACTTCCTTTCCCACGACCTCTTGAAGAGCTTTCTCCTCTTTGGTAGGTATTTTCTTCATATGGTCTCCAATTTTGTCCATTTTGATATCCGCGACCTCGTCCTCGGAATTGGCCACCACCACGCCTTTGTTGGCTTCGACCGCTTTCTTCTTTCGTTTCATCAATCCGCATCTTGAGTACTTGGTCGGCGATATCTTCCTTTTTCTTCTTCTTTTCTTCATAGCTTGTAGGGATCCAAGAAGTTGCTCCATTGTCATATCTTCCAAATCCTTTGTTTCTTCGATCACGGTGACTATATGCTCAAATTTTAGATCCAACGATCTAAGAACCTTCTCCATGGTTCTTACTTCGTCTAACTTCTCTCCATTTCTTTTTAGGTTATTAGTAACCGTTAAGACTCTTGAGAAATAGTCGGAGACGAGTTCACCTTCTTTCATTTGCAACGCTTCAAATTCTCCTCTTAGAGTTTGAAGACGCACCTTCTTGACTTGTTCTGCTCCCTTGTAAGAGGTTTGAAGCTTGTCCCACGCTTCTTTGGCCGACTTTGCTCCCGCGACCTTCTCAAACGTGTCTTCATCTAATCCTTGATAGATTAGACAGAGAGCTTTCTTGTCTCTCTTCCTTGAGTCTCTCAAACTATCCTTTTGAGTTTGAGATACACTAGCTTCGTTCTCCGGTTCATCGTAGCCTTTAACGACTCTCTCCCACACGTCATGTGCTCCTAGAATCGCCGTCATCCTTAGACTCCAATTGTCGTAGTTGCTCTTTGTAAGCATCGGGACTTGGAAGGGAATGCCGCTACTCGCCATTTTTAGGAACCTAACGCTCTGATACCATTTTGTTGGAAATAAAAACTTTAGGGTGGTGGATAAAGTGTTTGAGAAATTTGGGAGAGAATAAAACTTTTAGGAAGTATAAGCTTTTTATTATTAAGAAACTTTTGTTGGAACAAGTTTCTTGTTTGTTCTTCTTATCTTACAAATGAGAGGGGTGGATAACTATTTATAGCCTCCCAATAGTCTCTTACAAAAGTCTAGATTATTCTACACTAATCTTCTTACTTCATAACTAGATAAGTTTCTAGATTTCTCTACAACCTCTAGATTATTATCTTACTATCTTATAACACTCTAGAATTTTCTACATAAATATTTAATTAACTTATCTAATAAAATTCTCTAGAATCTCAAAGAAGTGATAACCTTCTAGAGAAGTTCTAGAACTTGGATAAGTATTGGATTTGGCCCAACATAAGATTATTGGGTTATTAACCCAATAATTAAACTTGATCCAAAATCAAGTTTACCTTTCTAACAGGAAAATGGTACAAGTTTTTCAACGATAAAAAAAACTGTTAAGATGTGGCATACAAAAATTGATGTTGGTGCAACTTTTCATTGACTACCGCTATTTATTTACGTACTGTTTTTGTTGAATTGTTTAGTTTTCCAAGTTTAATTTTGTATTCGTTTGATTAGTAGCCATTCAAGTGGTACCTGTTGAATAATTTCCTCCCCTAATCTAAATCATGATCTCAAAAGTGACGAAAAATAAATAAAAAATATGGATAAGATTGTATAAATATGAAGAAGAAGAAATTTTTTTAAATTATCATCATAAGTTGTTTTAAGATAAAGGTTAGAGATAATTTTAAATATGATAATAATCTATCGTAAAAAATATATACTTGTATAAATAGAAATGTTTGGTGACAATTGTAAAATAAATTGAAGAGATCAACTAAAATGTTCACATATAAACTAGTCTTGTACTAACATCTTTCTTAATAGTAACAAACAAATCCGGCTTGTATACCTAAGAGAATTTTTAAGATATGTTATTTTTGACATGCCACTTTACAATTATTTCATTTTTAAAAAAAATTTACAAGCGTGCCACTGTTTACAAACCTTTGTTTTTACTTAAATTTTTCATATTGTTTTAAAAAAATACGGATTGTAAGGTTTTAAAATAGATTATAAATTTTTTTAAACAAGGTTATAAAGTTTTAATAATGAGGCTTTTTAAACAAGATTATAAGATTTTAAAACAGATTATAAGGTTTTGTAAAATCTTATACCGCTTTTAAAAATTTATAATTCTTTTTTTGTTTTAAAGATAGTATATTCGCAAATGTACATGTGATAGTGCTATGATTAAAAAAAGAAATTCAATAATGACATTTTTAAAATTGTCCAATCTAATTGTTTCAGACTTTCAGTCCTATATTAATCACACAAAAGAATATTTGGTAAATTTTCTAACAAGAATTAGTAATCAACTTTTTATATTAAAACAACATTATTATTATTTTTAAATGAAAAAAAGACTTGCTATATTTCGAGAGGTTGAGAAGAAATAGACAAGTTTTAAGCTGGAAAAGCTGCCACGTCCGAAAAATGGAAATTGACGTAGCAAAAGAAAAAGAAACCACACACCATGTGCGACCCACACGGATCTCCCTTTCTCACTAGATTCTTTTGTCTCTCTTAACTCCTTTTTAATTACCAAAAGCAAATTTTCATCCAGACCATATACAAAACAATTCTTAACACACACACATATGAATAGATTCCGTATCGATCGTTTATCCCGCTAAATTTACGTATGTACCAAAGCGTAAACGTATCCATTGATAAATACTGATACCAACCATAAATTACATATAGTTTACATTCTTTTCGTTTTTGCATCGAACCTATTTTCTTACGTAATTAAATTCCCCTAATTATATATATTTTTTCCCACGGCCATACTTAAAATAATAAATTAAGAAATGCAACAAGCGTTAGGGTTCTCGTCGCTAAAAAGTTGGGGCGGAGGAAGATGACGTATAAAGGCTGATAATAATACATCATTCTCTTCATCCCTTCTTCTTCCGCCGTCGTCACCGTCGCCATCTCACCGTCTGTTCTCTCCTCTACCGCTGCCTCTTCTCCGGCACCATCCTCTTTCTTTCCTTGGTCTCCTTCCTTCTCTTTCTTCTCCTCCTCTCCTGGCGGTTTCTCATCGCCTTCGCCGCCCTCCTCCTTCTTCTCTTCCTCTGCCGGGGGGTTCTCGGGTTCCGGTTCAGGTTGGGGTACGATTCGGGCTTGTTTTCTGGTACGACGGTAGACGTAGTCCAGAAGCTTTTTGGCGTCCATTGTTCCGGTCACTATTACTTTTCCGGTGGTGTGCTCCGTCACAGTAGTTTGGACCCCTAAATAACAATATGTATTAGTCAGTCTAAATGTATTAAGTTTAATTAAACCAATATATGTTCACTAAAGTAGAAAATGAGCCACGCGTGTCGCCACATATTTTTGGGGTGTCATCTTCCAATCACAATCACTGTTAAGTATTATATGAACATCATCCAAACAGAAAAATTACAATAGAAAGATAAGGACTGACTTGTCAAAAAAAAAGGCCAAAAAACAAAAATTAAACAAGAAGTGCTTCTCTATTGTCGCCAAGAAAAAAATTGTATGAACAAATGGGATTTAAATTTGGGTTAATTTGCTAGATAACCAAAAAAAAAAATTATAATACAAAATCTAACTAAAAACCCTAAATCTAATGGTTAGAAATTGGCCACATAGGTAAATTTTGGTTAGATTTTAAATTATAATTTTTTTTGAGTTATACAACTAATTATCCTTTTAAATTATATATTAGAAATACGTAAAAAATATTAGAAATCAGAACGCTCTCAAAAATCCATAACCCCTGACCAATCAAATGTCTTCAACAATCTTTAGCTTAATTAGATATGCTTAGAGATGTCAGACGGGCTAGCCCGCGTCCATCTGGGCCAACCCGTGGCGGTTCCATTTTTTTAATAACCCAAACGGGTTAACCCATCGCGGGTTGCGGGTTGTAAAAGTATGTCCAAGTCCAACCCGCATAAATTATCGGGCTAACGGGCTAACCCGCGGGTTATGGTTGTTAAAAACCGAGTTAATCTATGAATACTTTAGTTAAGCTGATATATCTTTTTTTTGTTTGATTATCAGAAGAAAAACTCGATTTTCATGAGGCTAAGATTATATAAGCGTAACATAAATAGCCAAGTGTAATATAAAAATATGACTTTGTATTTTTAAAGTATTCGACCAATATATACAACCAAGTTGAGAAAATGCAGAAGTTAATCTTAGTAGATCCCAATGACAAAAAAAAATGATACTTTTATGTTTTGTATCAAGTAGTTTAACTTCTCAAAAAATATAAATTACTTAAATATTATGGTCATTACTCATTAGTCCATACATAAAATGATTTTATGGAATTACATAAAAAAAATTACATGAAAGTTATAACAAAACAATCGTGTATCATGTTAGCCAAAAAACAAAAAGAACATTCCAAACTCTCTTCTCTTGCTTTTGTTAATATATATATATATATATTAGAAATCAATAGAATTTGTAATTAAAATTCAAACGAAATAAAACAATAACACATAAAAATATCAAACTTAAAGTCATTTAGTCAAAATTAAATATAGTCTTTAACTTGAAATTGAAACTCAACCGTCTAAATCTTTTCTTCAAAAAAATAAATAAATTAAAATAGGTATCAAAGAAGCATTAAAAACAAACCAAACATGAATTTTCATGAACTCTCATCTTCGTAATCGCCTTCGTCATCGCTTTCGTCGTCAAGATCATCATTGCCTTCGTCATCGCTTTCGTCGTCAGCAACTTCATCATCGTCTTGATCGTCATCGGTGACTTCTTCATTGACAATAGATTGGAAAGATGGTAAGGTCTCATTTTCACCATCAAATTTTTCATTCTCCTCTACATATGTCACATAAATTAAGTTAATTAACATAATAATTCATAAGCTATGATCAAAGATAATGTAAAAGTTTAGAATAACTATTCCTTTACCATTTTCATATGCTTCAAATCCCCTTAACCAATTACGACTACATATCAAAGCTTGAACGTTTTTGGGAAGGAGACGGCTTCGGTATTTGTTCAAAACTCGAGCTCCAATGCTAAAAGAGGATTCAGAAGCTACGGTTGTGATAGGTATGCTAAGAAGATCACAAGCCATGGAAGCCAATTGACCATACCGTTCATAATTGTCTTTCCAATATTTCAGGATATCCAAACTCTCAAACATCATCATGTCAAGTGGTGGTTCATCAAGATAAATTTCCAATGAAGACTTTCCACTAACAGCGACATTTGCTTTGCGAAAAGCAAAAAAATCCTGCAAATTCACAAACAAAATTTAGTAGACTAAAGAGTGCAAATTCAGAAATCAGAAGAAAGAAAACATACTAAAAAAAAAAGTAGTAAGTAACAAACTCACATCATAATTTATGAAAGTTCGTCTTTGTTCTTCCTCATCGCTATTCTGGCGAACAAATTCACGTGTTTCCGCATAAGAAGATGTTGACTTCTCGTTGCTATCATATTCTTTAAACAAAGTTTGCAATTTACCACGCAAATGTTCCACCTTTCTTTTAGAAGAAGTTGGGTCAAGTTTTCCAAAGCAATACTCGGCAAGCGTTAGCTTCAAACGTGGATCAAAAATGGTTGCCATTGCAAAGATATCACTAACTTCTTCCCAATATTTTTGAAACTTCTCCTGCATTGGCTCAATCATTGCTCTGACAATATCATCTCCACTTGTTTCATTGACGGTGAGCCAATTTTGGATCTTCCAAACCTGCATGAAATACAAGTTGGAAGTAGGATGTGTTGAACCTGATATGAGACGAGTGATAGCATCAAACGGCTCCAAGAATTCACACATTGCTTGTACTCGTATCCATTCATCTTCACTTGGGAAAAACTTGTAATGTTTTCCATCAAGAACTTTGAGGTTACCGAAAGCTGCTCGATACTTGATAGCCCTATCAAGCATAGTGTATGTTGAATTCCAGCGTGTGGACACATCCAAAAGTAGACCAGCCTTAAATTGAACACCAACAGACTCCACACATTTTGCGAAGAGTATCTCACGAGCTTCAGACGCTTGAACATACTTGATACTCTCTCTAATCTTATGCAATGAATCACCAATAACTTTGAGGCCATCTTGAACAATAAGGTTAAGGATATGAGCTGAACACCTAACATGGAAAAACTCTCCTCCACACAACAAATCATTCCTCAACAAAAGCTGAGATTTCAGAATTTCTTGCATTGAATCGTTGTTAGTGGCATTGTCTAATGTAATTGAGAACACTTTTTTATCAATTCCCCATTCTTTCCATGATTGAAGAAGCTGCATTGCTAAGTGCATACCTGTATGTGGAGGGGGTAGAGCACAAAATGCAAGAATTTTGTTTTGAAGTTTCCAATTTCTGTCAATGTAATGTGTTGTCAGACACATGTAGCCCTCATGAGTAACTGCCGACCACAAATCAGAGGTGAAGCTAATCCGACCAGGAAGATTAGTTAGTTCTCTCTTCAAGTTTTCCGTCACATTCTGGAAAAACTTGTAAACATCGCCTGCAGCTGTGTTGCGGCTGATAAACTTCACATCAGCATTCAAGTACTTCCAAACTGATCTTACTCTTTCATATTCAACATAAGCAAATGGGAGATCATGTTGAATAATAGTCTTAGCTACCATCTCACGAAAAACAAGGTGATCAATTTTCCGTGCTTGTAGTTTCGCATCTCCATTGATCAACATTTGACCAACATCACCATTCCTAATGGTAAGATTACATTTCATACGATGGCGACGATAGGTGTTCGTACCATTCTTGTTAGAGCGATACTTATATTCCTTCTTGCAATGTGCTTTTTCTTCGCCATTTTTCTTAGTAATCACTTCAAAATCCTCCCACACATCTGAGTACTGCCTTCTTTTTTTCTTTTCTGTTGTGTTTTTTTTACCAACTTCATCTTTAGCCTCATTATTCTTTTTATTTTTCTTACTCGACTGAGCTGGTTGCGTTCGATTACTCGGATCAGATGAGTTTCCAGCCTTATTAAATACACTCTCAACATGTTTTCTCTTCCTCGAATCATTTGAGTTTCCAGCCTTATTAACTTCACTCTCAACCTGCTTTTTCTTCCTTACATCATATTATTTTCCAGCCTTATTAACTTCACTCTTAGCCTGCTTATCCTTCCTCGGGTTAAAAAAGTTTCCAGCCTTAAGTGTACTCTGAACTTGCTTCTTCTTTCTCAATGAGTTTCCAACATCATCAAATGACGCTCCATATTGCTTTCTCTTTCTCGGATCAACTGAATTTGCAGCCTCATCAAATAAAGCCTCAAATTGCTTTCTCTTCCTCGGATCAGATGAGTTTGCAACTTCATCAAACGCAGCCTCAAAGTTCTTTCTCTTTCTCAAATCAAGGGAGTTTCCAGCCTCATCAATGTCATCATCTGATTCTTCTTTAAGCTGAACGATCCTTCTTTTAAAACTTTTAGATCGTTGTAATCCATCATATTTCGCTAGTTCCTCTTCTCTGTTTAGAGTTTCAACAAGTCTTTGAGACTCAAAGTCTAAGGATTGCAAGTTGTTGACATTTGATTAATTCTGTCAAGAAGAAAATAAAAACTAATGAAAATATGATTCTAACACAAGAACTAATAATGACTCATAAAAAAATGCAGAGAAGAGGCAACAGAGGTTAGAGATCAATTTTGCATTCAATACGTTTAGTTATTGATGTAATGATGTGAATTTAATTACTTTTCAGTTACCACTTAGTATAGTATAGAATATAGACATGATCAATTTATCACACAAAACCATCAATAACCAGAAGTGTAAAACGAAGTTTGAAGTTTGATTATAAAGTTGGAAGTTTGCTATCTATACATTATAATAACATATAATGATGAAAATGTGCTTTTCAAACCACGTATGAATCAAATTACTAAACTTACAAAGTCCATGATAAATCAAGCTCACATATATTATATAATATAGACATGATCAATTTATCACACAAAACCATCATTAACCAGAAGTGTAAAATGAAGTTTGAAGTTTAATTATAAAGTTGGAAGTTTGCTATCTATAAATTATAATAGATGAAAAGGTGCTTTTCAAACCATGTATGAATCAAATTACTAAACTTACAAAGTCCATGATGAATCAAGCTCACCAGTCACCACGCCTCTTCTATAACTTTTGTTGCAGCAAATTAAAAAGTAGGGTTTACATGTAAAATTATAAGTTATTAATAGTAGAGGTTCCGTAACAATGACTCTAGTTGATAGCAAATGTTCCAAAATTTTGGTTTAATTATTTAAATTAAAATCTTTATTTTCCAATGTTTAACCCGCAGGCCAATCCGTGTCCAATTGGGCCAACCCGTGGCGGTCCCAATTTTTTTTAACCCATATGGGTTGGCCCGTGGTGGGTTACGGGCTATATAAGCATGTCCAAGCCCGGCCCATTGCGGTCCTACTTGAGCCTGACCCGCGGGTTACAACCCATATTGACATCTCTTGTGCACCCATAAGGTAGTATCATATGCTTGTGCACTCATGATACTAATCGTGCTACACGTGATCCATAACGAAATATGCAATGAATTTAAAAGTGACAGATCGAAATAAAAAATCAAGATATATATAAATTATCTTTATATGGGTCCGTAAGTTTAAACAGTTGGACGAAACCAACCTAGCTAAGACATTTTTGTGTGAGTATTGTCATTCATTAAAAAAAAATATATAACCAAACTATATTTTTGGAATGACTAACAGAATCCGAATATACTACAGTAACGAAAGGGAATATCTTGGTCGTAACAGTTATTATAATTTTAGTCCAACAAATATAAATGTACCTCTCATTTTGAGAATCTTCTTCTTGAGCTGATCAGCACAAGCTTGGCAGTGCATGTTGACTTTGAGTTCAACGGTTGTGAGGCCGGAAACTTGAGAGGTTATGATCGGTGGCAGAGGCTCTCCCTCGGCCGCCGGAAGCGGCGAGATGACTTTAGCCATTCTTTTAGTCTTCTTCTTGATTTTGTTGCACACTGCTTGCCGATCCAACACTCCCTTTATAGTTACTTGGTTCGCATTCATATCCATCACCACTTCTTCAACACCTACACATTTTTCATATTCAATAACAAATAAATTATTTATTTATTTGCTTATAGAGCATTATACAAATAATATTCAGGTAGTTGGGATTTTGACAATAAAACTGCTGATTTTTTTTATTATTGAAAAAGAGCATATACTCATGAAGTTTTTCTTTTAGAACCGCGAAGTTTGGACCGAATCTTATATTTTTCTCTCTATTTATATATCTCGTTTACCTCTAATTTTTAGTATAAATCTTTCAATCTTCTGAGCACATCCTACACAATGCAAGTCCACGTAGAGTATGAAAGGCGGAGGCGGCTGCTCCTCTACCGCTGGTTTCTCCTCCTCAGCCGCGGCTTTTTTCTTTTCCTCCACATCTTTCTTCTTCTCCTCCTCCTCTGCCGTGGCCGGAACGGCCTCTGGAGCTGATGCTGCCTCATTTGCCTCCTAATAATGAAAACATGAAGCATTAGTTAATGATAATGTATTTTTGTTGCAAGTTATATTATTGTAGGAATTTTGAATATAACTTACTAGTTTTACTTCTTCTCCCATTTTTAAGAATATGTGGTTATACGAGGACTATAACTTATAAGTAAAGCGAAGAAGGGCGAGATGTTTATATGGAGGATTATTAGAGAGAGGGAGTATTTATATGAAACACTTAGTTGTAAAAAGACGAAGAAGGAATTTAAATTATTGATGAATAATGGAAGTTATAGTATAAGGTAGGAACTAACAGAACATAAAGCATAAGAGGATGATTCCATAGCACATGGCAGAAACTAATCATCCAACATATATAGCCACACCCATTCACCCTTGTACCCTATATATAGATTATTTCTCACTTTCAATTCTTTTAATTTTTTTCTTAAAACAACTTTTTTGGTTTTACTTTTTGGCAATTTACCATTTTTTAAAGAGGGCCGGGAACAAGAGATGGCCCGAGGTTGGTACGTTTTATAGACATAGAATGTGCATATTTTTTTATCATTTACCGGCCATTGATATACATGATGATCGTTTGATTCTGACATTTTAATGCCATTGTATTAATTATTGAATTATGGTTCGTTCGGTTTTATGTTTGGAATGAATAGTGTCATAGTGACTATGGGTGAATTCAGCTTTAAAATATTGTTCGTTTCTGACACATTTGTAAATTCCTTCCGCTTGACCCATTTTTTTTATCCATGTCATACAATTGAAACCAGTTGCAAATTGGTACTGAAACTTTATTATAAATTTTGATTTGCATGGGAGAGAAGTATATTCTTGATAACGATGAAACTTATAAATAAAAGGAGTGTGGGAACAGGAGAGACTAATATTTGGCATCGAAAAGGACAATACTTTGCATCATACTCACCGACTTTATTTTGGCAGCACATTTTATTTATAAATTGTTCATCCTACTATTTTATATTTTTCTATGGTAATTATTTATACTTTTCCAAATTATCCTTTTCTAAAGTCTACTAACCCAATGTTAGTTCGAGAAAAGAATGATAAGATGACGTGTCATCATCTCCACCCACTCCTCTTCTTCTTTTTGACTAATTTTCATTTGTTAAGAAAATATAGTTACAACTTACACTATACAGTTGAAAATTTTAATGAAAGTAGATATTTCTATCTTTAGTTTTGTTAATTTGGTGATAAACCTCGATCTATATAATCTTTTTACTCATGACTACATTAATAGAATTTTAATGAAAAAAATCGACTCCAAATTTTTAATAGTGGTGCATCGTAAATCGTGCATTTGTGAGTACTATGTAGTGATATTATAAATGTTAAAACTTGTCTCATACTCAAAGACATGATTAATCCAATCGAAGACTCTTGGATTGATCACATGTGGCTCTTCGATCTCCGATTTTGGGTTTGGGTAAAATAATTGAATCTAATTTAGAGTGTTACGGTTAACCGGTAACACACACGCTTTTCTGCCTTTTTAATGTCGGCAATGGTAAATCGACATCGTACGGGGAAAACCGAAGAAGAACGTATCAGGAAAAGAATAAGAGAATATGTCATTAAATGTGAATGCGCAATACATTATCCTTATATACTAACTTACACCTAAGCTAATACTCTTTGATATATACATGTATTCTCTTTCTATATAGACTCTAATTTGTAAACTGCACTTATGTACATCTATTAGAACGTTTTCAGATAATCAAAACATTAACCTACTATTATACTCTCTTCAAATTACATTTTACCTTAATCATTTATATTGTAGAACAACAATATATTCCCTCCGTTTTAATTTAAGTGTCGTTTTAAGGTTAATCTTGTGTTTTAAAATAAGTGTTGTTTTATGGTTTCAATGCAATTTTTAGTGTAAAATATTTAGTTTACCCTTACGTCTAACCAATAGAATATAATTCCAATAGTTAAACTATTTATTATGGGCATAATAGAGTTTTTAATATATTTTTTTAATTTGAGTGAAAAATGTCAAAACGACACTTAAATTAAAAGGGAGAGAGTATGCACTTTATTGGTTGCTTTTAATCTTGATTATTTCAAACTTAAATGTTTGGCCAACATTGTATTTCCCTTGCTTTTTAATGTTGACGGTGATGAATCTTTACCGCGTCGATACAGGGAGAAGCATAGGAGAAAAAAAAAATTTAAAAAGAATCACACGTCCTTCATTATTATGTTGACTTTTCAAAAGATAACATTTCTATTTTAATCAGTTAGGAAATTATGTCTTCTTTCCATCCATATATTTTCGAATGGTTCGAAGTGGGTAGAAAAGACAAATCAAACTGTAGTTGTATTCATTGTAATCAAACTGTAGTATCTTGTTCGTTAAAGCGGACTTGTTGACTTTTTCCTTTTAGAAGAAGCATCAAAATCCTTTACCAACAAGTTTCGGTTAATTGTATTCTCAATACTAAGAACAATCTCATCAGTATAAAAGTCATCAAAGTATGTGTTCCATATTTCACCCCAAAAAAACAGAAAATTGGCAAACCCATTTCTGAAAAAGCAAATTGCTAGAGATGGATGCAACGTGGGGTGCACAAAAAAAAACTGAAAAGAAAAATATTAAAAGCTTTTGTGGATTACACTACAAGAAAATAGTAGTATTGCAAGAAAAAATATTGTTGTAATATGTCAATAAATTGTTGCAAATATGGAACTTGCAACAAAATTGCAACATATTATGTAATGTTGCTATTTGAAGGTTGCAAATTCGAATATGTTGCACATGTGTAGCAAAAAGTACAATGAGTTCACTCGTTGCTTATTTGTCGCATGAATGCAACAGAAAATTCGAAACAAGTTCGTGGTATAGTTACAACAACAATTGTAACTCTAAAGTGTTGCAAGTCAATTCTACGTAAAATAAATAGCAAACAGTGTTGCGATTATTGGTTTATTGCTATATTTGTTATAAAAATGTGATAAATATTGGCTGCAAAATTGTAGTATAATTATGATATATATCCTTGCAACTTTAAATTTTCATTATATTTGTTTACGTAAAAGGAAAGTAAATATTATATCTACGATATTTATTTATGAATAATTGTTTCATGATTTATTAATTTATCATAATTGTTTTTGGTCAGCAATAATTTCTATTTTTTTTTCTATATAATATATATATTCAAAAAAAGCCACCAAAACCTAAGAAGAGCTAATTTTTATTAAATAATTAAAATCTAACAATACATAAATAATAAAATCGTAAAAAATAACAAACGGTTAATTGTTGGTCTCGATATCCCATCATTTTCTCCACACCTTCAAGTTTATTGAGTCCTTCTTTGAATTCTACATTCTTTTGCAAACATCTCTTCAACCTTTCACTTGAGATATTCATTGTTGTTGATTGAATTTCAATGGTGGTCAAGAATCAACCGTAGATTGAGAGTTTACTATGAAGAGATCCTAAACAAAACACACAAAATTTTGTTGTATCGAATAAATCTAAAAGATATAAAAATGTAAACAAGACAACTAATTTATAATAATAGAATATTAATTTTACCATAGTGTATCATTCGGTTTGGCTTGATTAAGAACACATTTGAGAGATATTGGTTGGGCTTTTTCACCTTGATTTTGAATTTCCTAATTTGCCTCGGATCTATCTGATTTCTTAAACTAAATAGAAAAAGAACTCATAGAAGATTAAAAAAAAACATTAGCAAACGATTTGTGTTATCATTTTCCTTGTGCAAACACTAAGCCTCCGAGATCAACAACACTTCTCCTATATATAGAGGATATATATGTATATAGCAATTGTATTTATTATATATAGGAACAATAAAATCTAATAGTATCTTTGATTTAGAATGTATCCGAATCCAAACAATATTTTTATTGAAGCGGAAGTTACTATCTTTCTATAAAAGGGGGATGCATCTCTAATTTGGTTCATTAGCAAATAAAAGCCATAAACATTAGAATTATTTATTTGAAAGATTAAACTTTTAAATCTGCACGTAATATAGTAAACTATATTAAGTATTAGAACTTGAAGAAATCATTAAAAAAAAATCGTGACCAAGTACAAAAATCAATAACTAAAATAAACTCTAAAAATATGTCAACATTGTATTTTAAACGAAAGAGAGTACATATGATTAGCATAAATAATTTTTTTTCCAGAGTTTTTTTTATTCCTTTCCTCTCCTATAGAGGCATCGTTTAGAAATATTACAACAGAGGAATAGAAAAGAGTAAAAAAAAAAACGCAGTTAAGTAAGGCATAGTAATACATAAAATATTATGTGAGAAATTTTTTTATTTTTTTTTCGTTAGATAAACTTAAACCAATTGTGTATGTAGCTTTTATGATCCGAAGTTAAGGAAGTTGAAACTCTCAAGGATGACAACTTGTCGAGGATATCCAAGACGGCTTGCTTCGCTCTTAAAAGGAGTTGGACTGATAATCTTGGTTAGAATCATTGGATACATAGTCATATTCTGGATTTGAATCTAATTCATCTTTAATAACATTATCGAGATAATAAAATGTCACTCACTTCAAAATTACCTTTTAATCATTCTTAAATAAATGAGCATAGAGATTTGAATTTGATACATTTTCGTAATAATTCCAGCTGTCGAAATGGTGCAAAAGAGTTAATATATATTTCAAAATGTATGAAAAATATGTCACTTATTTGTCACATATTTTTAACATAATTATATTGCAAAATAGATAGGTTTTACAACCATTGTATCATTCTTGCAAATTTTGCAATGAATTTTCACATTTCGTAAAACAAAGCAAATTGGAAACAAAAATTTGCAACAAAAATTATTTGTTGTGGTTTTGCAATGAATTAGTAATAAAATTACAACTATATTCACCATTGCATTAATATTGCAAAAATTGTTGCAAAATTTTAACAAAAATGAACGTTGCAAATATTATGCTGCAATAATACTATTTTCTTGTAGTGTTAAAATTTGTAATGCGAAAACTTTTGGCATGCATGATGGAAAGAAAGTAAACCACGTGGGATGCTTTAGTATGAGTATTTAGGCAGTTGAACTAAGTTACTTAACATAAGATAATTAAGTCATACAGTTAGATGATTATAATTCGAAATTAAATTTAAGGTGATCCCTTTTAGAGTTTTAGGCATTTTGCGACTATAAGCACTAAGATAAAGTGGATGCTATAGGAAAATGATAGAAATGTGTGGGGAGAGTTCTATCAGATTCTTAAAGTATATGTAGTTGAGCGGTTTACAATCCGTGTTAGGTATCCTAATTTAATTTTTTTTTTTTTTAAGAGAACCATTACTAAATATAATTTCTTGTTATTTTTGTGATCCTTAAAAAAAAAAATTAAGACATGATCCATATAAAGTATTTTGATTCAACAAACCATAAATCTCGCCTTTATTTATGATAATTGAAACATATATATATTGTTGAACAAAAAAAACATATATATTGCTAATTATTTACAAATTTTAGTTAATTCTTTACTATGTTTTTCTTTTAGAATTTAGTTTATTTTATATTGCCCATGTTTAAAAATGTAAAAAGGTAAACAGTTCGGGTCCATGTCTACATGTGCCCAAACACCTGGAGCTGACTCAGCTTAATTATACAACATGCTGTATGCATTTCTGTGCGTATCAATGTTATCTTCCTTTTTTTTTTTTCAACATCAATGTTATCTTTTTATCAAAATATATAACACGTAGATCTGAATCAACAAAAGACATTTATCTCCATATTATTATTCTTGGTTATTGTGTATCTACATATTCCTTGTGGGTTTGGCAAGAATTTCTAAGACTGTTTAGGATTATGAAAAATTTGAAATGATAATACTCTACATGAGTAGGACAGACATTAAATTCGGTACCCATTTTGTATCTGTTTTGGAAAGAAAAAAAAGTATATGCCCTTAACAAATAAAAAGTATGGATTATTAAACAAAAATGAAAATATAATATAATGTTTGGTGTTTATCTATTTCTTTTTATCATTTTAGTAAATATTAGTTTTTATTCCTTCAACCTAGAAAAAATTGGAAACTAATTTTTTTTTTTTTGCTAAAGTGTTTTGGAAACTAAATCATTTGGATAATTCAACAAGTTGAGGAGAAAGACACGTAAATTTTATAAATTGTGCTAAAAGACTAAATAACAATATGTATGTCCGAAATCAAGAGGTGCTAGGCTATTCGTTCCAGATGAGAAAAACGTTGTTCTGTAGTTTACGTCAAGATTCCATTCTTCTCACACGTCGAATTACCTAACTAGTAAACTACATCCATTTGACCAGTCGAATAGTATCACGCTTTAGATCTATTATAAAAATTTGTGAATAGATTACTCGACACTTACATTTATTTTGAAGAAATTAGTCAAAACTCATATATCTTATTTTTTAATAACAATGTGTATGTCCGAAATAATGTGTATTTATCTTGTGTCCACTATTACATTAACTTTTACTTCTACTTTTACTTTAGTGCTGTAAAATCAATTTTGTGAAGAAGTTTTAGTCGGTTAGTTGAGAATCATGACTAAAGTTTAGTAAAGCTTTTCTATAAAACCGTGAATTTGGACATAACTTTCTTCTATACCTATAATTGAACTTTCAAGTCCGAATAATTGACTAAGTTATTGGATCCAATTGACGATTATTTTTTGTGTAACTCAATATTATTTTTATTCGAGATGGACTTGCAAAAAATAATCAATTTTGAATGGTTTGTTTAAAATTAATCAGATTTCATAACGAAACAAAAACGTAGACAAAAGCTTTCCGGATTTTATATTGGTTTATGTTTTACCTATGGTTTTTGTATTTGTTAATTTATATGATATACAAATATAAAAGATGATTTAAGAAAAATATTTTGCAGATCGTTCTGGAAATAACATGAAGTTCCTTTTATACCAACCGGCAACATGAGACTTTAGTCTGATTCAAAAGTATATCCAAAAAGTCGAAAAAGCCATATTGACTAAACTAATAACCGAAATCGTTGCTCGAATAAATAACTTCTTTTTTTCTATAACAAAATATTGATTATCGAATAAATAACTTTAGTTTTATCCAATGTTAATGTTTACTAGCATCGAGTCATTCATATCCAATATTGTATATGAGCTAAATAATATGGTTAATTCTAAAAATAGTTGAAATAAAGTTAGTTGGTGTTCGGTGCATCGTATGTGGTGACATAATTCCAACTGCAATAGCGTTAAGATTCGAATGAAAATATTCTATATATAATTCTATACGACAGATATCGAATGAAAGTATGTGGAAATCTTCTTGTTCCATTGGTTTTGATAGTGAATTCACTAATGGTTTTACATTAGAAGTATAGAATTTGAATCCAGGAGAATGAAGACAATGAAAACAAAATTTACATTATTTTTTTAACGTGATGCAAATAGAACCGTTCGCCATAATCTCACATGCCGAAATAAATATTGTTCATTGTAATAATATTCATATAGTTATTCTCATATTTGTAATAATTTAATACTCCAGGTTAAAAACAAATATGTTATGATATATCATGGTTTTTACCGGTTTTTAGCCATGATATAAGTCCGTTTTTAGAGTCTTTTCGGTGTTTCTTGAGTTTTTAAGGATAAAACACGTTTGAAGGCAAAAGAGCAAAGTTTGGAAGAAAAGGAGCAAAAAGAAGGTCAGAAGTTTGGCATTCGTTGAAGGACTTTCCACCGATGGATCGGCATGATTGTTTGACACAATATAGATCGTTGAGTTAGCTTTCATTTGGAAGTAATTTGAAGATATTACAACGGTGGGATCGAGAGTTATTAGAGTTTTAGTGAAGACAGACGAATCTGTCTAAACCGACCGGTTTGCTGGAAAATAAAGAAATTGCAGATTTTTCTATTTTGACTCGGTTTGAACCAAAAACGTGATTTAACCTATTTATTCTAGTTTTCAGTAGTTATTTAGGCTATGCATTATTTTATTAAGACCTTAGAGAGGGATCTGTAGCAGAACTTTGGAGAGACGAATTAGACTCTTTCAAAGAAGATTTTGAACTCTTTTAACTCTTTTCTTTTCTCTTTTATGAAATCTATTTCATTCATGATTTTTGTTTCATTCACCATGTCGTAGTTTCCTAGTTAGATTTTAGGGTTTTTAAAGGATGATGAAAAGTTGTTAGGATTTATTTACTATTTGGATTGCATCATTTTTATTCTTCACCTTGATTGCATTAACTCTAATTTAAGATTGATCCCCTTAGATTAGAAATATTAGGTTGTTTAATAAATGCGACATGATTATTAGATTACTGGAACCAAATCATAGGTGAGCAAAGACTATCTGCAAAGAAATTTGGTTTAGGATTTTTGTGAACAAATCGAACTTGATTTTAATGCTTGTTTAAATCAATCTGAATTCGTAACGACAGTTGGCTTTCTAGGGTTTAGACAGATAATATTTGCAACGACTGTTGATTTATTTTACATTAGTGTTTCGAGTTCTAGAATTGCACTTCATAAATATCCCGATATTAAGTTTATTTTTCAATTTATAATCATTGCTGCGAATTTTCTAAAGCCTAGGGTTTGTCTTTTATTGAATTTAAAGCACATCAACCATCATTGTGTACATCAACCATCATTGTGTACTGTTTCCGCAACCGTTTCATTTAATACCATTATTCTCTTAGCATAATTCAACTATTGAAAATCTATTGTGTTAATTTAGATTCCCTGCGAATTTCAATACTCTAAGAACTGCACACGATCTCTTAATTTAAGAGAATACCTCTAGAGATAATTTTTGCATACCACGTCATATAAACTACTAATAGCATCCAAGAATACAAAATATCAAAAGCGATTCATTTCAGTTCGGAACTGATCACAACGCAAAAGTTGTCTCTGGAATAAACCTCTAAAAGCTTTAGATTCTTTCTTACATCTAAAACATATCAACTTTAAGAAAATTATGAGCGATACATGTTAACTACTATTACTACCCTCCTAAACCGGCCTTAGTTAAAGCTTAAACCAACCACATAAAACAACAACAACAGATGTGGAATCCGGCCATACCACCCTATTATACACACAAATCCCGCGGTCAAGCCACCACCTTTATTCTCATCATAACAAACACCGGATTCTGCCAAATACTGCGGTTAGACTGCAAACCGACATTACCAACACAACCGCTACCACGCCCACCCTGATAAGCCCTCCGTATGAACATCCCATAGCTGCAATCTTCTTGGATAAGAAACCGGTCCTGCTCTTTGATCTGATGAAATTTACAAATCCCTTTGTTGTGTTCTTGACCTGTACAACACATTTTATCGGGTCAAGAACAAATGATCGAAACTATAAGGCATGTTAAGGATTTTACTCATTTGAAACATATGAAACAAACTTATTTCGCACCTCTTTCTTAGGTTGGGGATTGTCTGTTTCTGAATTGTGACTGTTCAGGTTAACCTGAAGACGCAACCTTCTCGATGCGTCACCTTGCATAGCAAACTGCTCAGCACAAACCGGTGCCCGTCGTGGCCTAATCTTGATTCCTGTTGCAGATGCATCATTATTGATCTTGTTGTTTGTGTTGAGGAGATTCTGTTGACAGTATGGAATCTGTTCTGGCATCATTTGCATCATCTCTTTCTTCTCCGGAAGCTCATAGGGAATATCAAGAAAAGTATCCAAGAACTTTGACATATATTCGTCGGCATCGTTTGTACCATACTGAGTCTGAATTTGAGCCCCGTTGTGGTTTATGAATAGTTCGCTTGACTCTTCAGACTGAAAACCATTGAAAGACGATCCAAGCTCAGATTGCACCTGAGAATGCAACGGAGAAAACAGCTTGTAGTTTAAGGACTCCAGCTCCGGATATGAGAGCCAATCGATATCGTCAAGCTGTTAACAAAGACAAAAGTTTATAAGTTTACAAAGAAGAGCTTATATCCGAAAAGACTGGATTTTGTTCAGTTTTTTTACCTCGGTGTTTGTAACCTCAGGGGCAGAGATTTCACTACGGCATTCGCTGGAAACTCCAAGAGAAGATTCTGCGTTCTCCGAATTCTTCATGTCTTCTGTTCTAGGGAAACCCGGAGATACCTCAGAAAGTTCAACATCAGACTTCATCCCATCCACAACAGTTGGAGACGAGACAGCTGGTTCGACTTCATCTTCCGCTACAGCATCGTTCACGACGTCTTGCTTCTTAAACAATTTGCAAATAACAAATGGATTCTACAACCAAAAACAATCCAAGAACCACAATGAGTAACTCAATAAGATCCAAAAAGCACAAGTAAATAATATCATTTCCCAAGTTATTTTACCTGGCCAGACTTAGTTCCATCAAGATCCTTCTCGGTTGCACGGTACTCGTGTATAATCCAACCGGTTCGTGTTCCTTTAGGTGCACGTCCTGTGTAAAACACTAGAGTCCTCTTCACACCTATAATCTTGGTGTTCCCTGACTTAACCTTACGGTCTTTACCAGTGGCCTTCCAGTATCCAGCCACAGTAGCACGATTCATCCTACTTCCACTAGGATACTTCCGATCCAATGGACAGAAGAAAAGCCACTCTGAATCTGTAGTCTTCACCACAGAAAAATCTGCAATCACAATAAGCAAAATTTTCAACTCTTTACTCAATCACAGATCAAAACAAGTACCCAAAAATTCACTATCTATTAGAACCCAGATCTTGTGAATGTTGATGAACGATTGTGAGAGAAAGAAAGAGAGTGAAAGTAAAGTTTGTTATGAATATTATGATCTGAATTAACCGTAAACCAGTGTTGTTACAAGATATATATACTAGTCCGGTTTAAGAGATAAGTTAACCGGAAATAACATTATCCATATGAAATCTAATACCCTCCCCTCAAGATGGAGTATATAGAGAATGTATACCCATCTTGGATAGTAAATTCTTGAACAATGTTGGTTGAACTGCCTTAGTGAATATGTCAGCCAACTGGTTATCAGATTTCACATGAAGAGTCTTGAGAAAACCACTCTGCAATCTTTCACGAACAATGTGACAATCATTTTCAATATGCTTCGTTCTCTCGTGGAAGACAGGATTGGAAGCAATATGCAAAGCAGATTGATTGTCACAAAACAATGTAGCAGGTGGATTAGGCTCACATTGTAAATCCTTGAGAAGATTTGTCAACCAAATCAACTCACAAGTAGCATCAGCCATCGATCTATACTCTGCTTCTGAACTGCTTCTTGAAACTGTTTGTTGTTTCTTAGCTCTCCAAGAAATCAGTGAATTGCCCAAGAACATACAGTATCCAGTGACTGATCTTCGAGAATCTGGACATGCAGCCCAATCTGCATCTGACAATGCTGTAAGATGAAGATCTGAAGATGCAGGATAAAATAAACCCTGACCTGGATCACCTTTGATGTATCTAAGAACTCTGTTTGCAGCTTGGAGATGAGCAGTTCTTGGTTTTGACATATACTGACTAAGCTTATGCACTGCATAAGTAATATCAGGCCTAGTATGTGTCAAATACAACATTCTTCCCACAATGCGTCTATATACTGAAGGATCAGGTAACAAATCACCACTGGATTCAGAAAGCTTGAGATTAGGTTCCATTGGAACTGATAATGGTTTACAACTCAATAATCCTGCATCCTCCAATAATTCCAAGGCATACTTGCGCTGATTAATGGAGATACCCTGTGTACTTCTAGCAATTTCAAAACCTAAAAAGTACTTAGCAAGACCCATATCTCTAAGTTTGAAAGACTCCTTCATGACATCTTTGAAAGCCGCAATAGCATCATCATCATTACCAACCACTAAGATGTCATCTACATAGATCAGCACAATCAAATATTGTCCATCTTTGTGTTTGATAAACAGAGAGTGATCTGATGGTGCTTGAACAAACCCTTCAGCTAAGATAACACTGGAAATCTTCTGATTCCATTGTCGTGATGCTTGTTTCAAACCATAGAGTGACTTATGTAACTTGCAGACAGAATTCGGAGGATAAGTCTTGCCTGTAAGCTCAGTATATCCTGGAGGAATGACCATATAGATTTCCTCATCCAAGTCCCCATTAAGGAAAGCATTACTGATATCTAGTTGACAAATACTCCAGTTCTTGATAGCAGCTAAACCAAGAATCATCCTGAAAGTACCCAATTTAGCCACTGGAGAAAATGTATCTAGATAATCTAATCCTTCCAATTGTGTATACCCCTTTGCAACAAGCCTTGCTTTATGACGCTCAATACTTCCATCGGGGTACTTCAACGTAAATACCCATTTACAACCAATAGGATGTTTCCCTTGAGGAAGCTCACATATTGACCAAGTTCCAGTAAGCTCTAGTGAAGTCATTTCAGACTTGGAAGCAATTGTCCACTCCACAGATTGAACAGCCTCTTTAAAGGTTTTAGGTAATGTTGTGGTGGTAATGGATAAGGTAAATTGCTTATATGCAGGGGAAAGTTTATCATAGGATAGGAAGGCCGAAATAGGATATGAAGTAGTAAAAGAAGGGTGAGCAGGAAACTCTATATCCTTATGTAAAAGGTAGCAATGGTATTCATCTAGATAAGATGGGACTTTAGATTGTCTTTTGGGACGAGGTGGTGGGTTGGGATTCCCTGATGGACTTGAGTCACTGGAATCATCATGATGAAGAATGACACTATCTGAAATAGAAGAAGAAATGGAAGTAGGAATTGAGTAATGAATAGGTTCAAGAGATGATATTTCTGGAGACATTATAGGTTCAGAAAGTAAAGAATCATCTGCTTCAATAGGAATATCAAATGAAGCAGGAAATATTGATTCAGGATCTGGAAGAGGAAGTAAATCCTGAGAGAAGGGATTAGGAATCACAGCATCTTTAGAAAAAGGAAAGACATTCTCATGGAAAATAACATTTCTAGTTATTGAAATTTCTCTAGTCTTGATATTCAAGACTTTATAACCTTTGTATCCAGAAGGATAACCAAGAAAGACACAAGGAAAAGCTCTAGGGGAAAACTTATGTCTATCTTTAGCAAGGCTAGAAGCATAACAAAGACATCCAAAAACTTTGAGATGATCATAGGAAGGAGTTTTGGATGTAAGAATTTCAAAAGGAGATTTATTGTTTAACAAAGGAGAGGGAGTGCGATTTATAAGATAGACTGCTGTAAGTATGCAATCTCCCCAATAGACCAAAGGAACATTTGATTGAAAGAAAAGGGATCTTGCCACATTAAGAATGTGTTGATACGTTCCACCACAGAATTTTGTTGTGGTGTGTAAGCACAAGAAAAGTAATGGAAAATTCCTTTGGATTTCAGAAGATCTTTGAAAGATAGCTCAGGAGCATTATCTGATCGAATTGCTTTAACTGAGACTTTGTATTGTGTTTCAATGAATTGAAGAAACTCAGGAATGACAGTGGAAACAGAGCTTTTATTATTCAAGAGATAAACCCATGTGACTCTAGTAGCATCATCTACTAGAGTAAGAAAATATCTATAGCCTTCAGCAGTAGGTTGATGAAATGGTCCCCAAACATCAAGGTGAACCAGATCAAAAGGAGAAGAAGACATATTATTATGAGAAGAAAAAGAAAGTCTTTTCTGCTTAGCCAAGGGACAAATAGAGCAGACTGATCCAGATGCTGTGTTCCCAGAAGAAATCTTTAAAAGTTTTGAAAGAATATGTATTTTTGATGAAGAAGGATGACCAAGTCTTTGATGCCAAACTTCAGAAGAGACTTGAAGGGCAGACTGATCTTGGATATGAGAAGAGATGGAATTAGATGAATGAGGAGAATCCAGAATGTAAAGATTGTTGTGGAGGTTACCCCTCCCAATCATCAAGTCCTGAGTATATGCCTGAGATAAGAAGGGATTATAAGGGAAAATGTAGCATGAAGAAGAAGAGAATAAGACTGATATAGTGCTATTCCTGGTAAGAGCACTAATGCTTAAGAGATTAAATTTGAAATGAGGAACATAAAGAACAGATTTGAGAGTGAGCTGTTCAGAAAGAATGATAGTGCCAGAGATAGTGACTGAAATGTGAGTGCCATCAGGGAGGGTTACAGAGGTATCACTAATCGGGTCAGTGGTAGTGAATAATCCTAGATCAAAACAGACATGACAACTAGCCCCTGTATCTATTACCCTGTCATGCTTTTGAAAAGTAAGGCCTTTCTCAATTCCCACATTAGAAATGATATGATTGAAGTTAGTACCTGATGAAGGAAGAGTTTGGGGAATAAGATGGGGTTGTGGTTTAGAGACAGAAGCTGTTCCATCTGCAAGAGTGAACGTACTACCAGAGACCTGAGCAATATTGTTCATCACACTAGGAGGTGTGTTCAGAACACGTAGAATCTGCTGAAGTTGATCAGATGTGAGACTCCCCAAAGTATCTCCCTGTTGGTTGTGCACAGATAATTCATCATTCTTTTCTTGAATAGCCAAATTAGCCATATTTTCCTTCTTTGGTGGCCATGATTACTGAGACTTCTGATTAGCAATACTGTTGTTGTTGTTATATTTCACAGATTGAGGAGGAACCTTATAACCCTGAGGATATCCATGAAGTTGGTAACATCTGTTAACAGTATGACCAGCAATCCCACAATGAGAACAAATAGGTCTTGGCTTCTTCTTGTTATATCCACTAGTATAAGCTGCCACCATTGATTCTTGTAAACTTCCCATTTGAGATGCTTGGAAAGCCACTGCACTACTTGAATTCCCAATCTTCATTGATCTGTCTTTCTTCTTGAGACACAAGATTAAAAACCTTAGAGAAAGAAGGCTTTGGCTCCATCATTAAAATCTGACCTCGAGTAGCAGTGTAAGAATCATTCAAACCCATCAAAAACTTCAAGACTCGATTCTGTTCATCTCTACTCTCTAATCTCTTCATATGAGGACAATCCAAACGACCACAACAACAACTATAAGGACTCTCATGATTCTTCAATTCTTCCCACAACTGTTTAAGCTTAGTATAGTATTCACTAACACTTTGTGAACCTTGAACTTCTGAAAAGATTTGTTGTTTGATTTCAGCTGTTCTAGGTCCATCACTCTGCTTAAACTGATCATGAATATCAAGCCACATCTGCCTAGCAGTATCCAAATACATTATACTCTTCGCAATCGACTTATCTACTGCATTCACTATCCAAGTACACACAATGTTGTTACATCTACTCCAAGAACCATAATCTGGATGATTTTCAGCCAATTCAGGAAAAGATCCATTCACAAACACAGCTTTGTTCCTCGCACCTAAAGCCATTAACATCGATCTTCTCCAAGTAGTAAAATTTCCTAATCCAGTCAATTTTTCAGATACAAGAGCAATACCAGCATGATCGGCACTATGAACGTATAATGGATTCGAATTTGGATCTGACAATGAAGCGGTTGGATTATTGCTCGGTATTGAAGTTGACGACGGCGGAATTGAAGTTGACGGTGGCAAATTCGAATGCACCGGTGAAACCATTGATGAAATCAATCGATAAACGAAGAAACAAACACAGATTTGTGTAGAAACGAAGAAGACGAAGCTCGAATCTGAAGATTACCAGAAATACGAGAAAATCGCCAAGAAATTGAAGAAAAAAAATGGCCAAATCACAATGATTAGTTCAGCGAAGATGAAAACGATGAAGCGGGAGACGAATTTGAGCTCGAATCTAGCTGATTCTTAGCTCTGATACCATATTAGAACCCAGATCTTGTGAATGTTGATGAACGATTGTGAGAGAAAGAAAGAGAGTGAAAGTAAAGTTTGTTATGAATATTATGATCTGAATTAACCGTAAACCAATGTTGTTACAAGATATATATACTAGTCCGGTTTAAGAGATAAGCTAACCGGAAATAACATTATCCATATGAAATCTAATACTATCCAAGTTCAGAATCTAATATAGACGAAATCAAGAGCTAAATCATGATTCTAAAGCAATCAAAGCTCGATCTGAGAATCGATTGAAGAAAAGGATAAAGTGGAATACCAGGTAAATCCCATGGTTCCCATTTGCAGATATCGACTTCACGGATTACTCTGACTTCATCATCGCGACCGTTGATCTTAAGCCGGAGATAGTACCGGACTAATTCCTCGTCCGTCGGACTAAATCTGAACCCTACCGGTAGTGAAGCCAGTGATAATACTTCCATGTCTTCTTTCATAGGTAATTCGAATTCTCAGAGCAACGATGGTATCAAAAAATTCGGATCGGAGATGCGATTCAAAGGTATCAACAAGGAAACGTAAAAAAAAACCCAGATTCCGGAGAAATACGAAAAAAACCCTAGAATCGATGCGATTTGGTAAAGTGAAGAAGAAGAAGAAGAAGATGTGACACGATTTGGTCAGAGAAGAGGCAAAGATGATGAAAAAGCAGCGCGTGGAGATTATTTGTATGCTTAGACACGCGCCACTTTCCCAGAAACAGAGAAACCACGTTCGTTATGCGGAAAGGCAAAAAGTAATGAATTACCTGTTTTACCCTTGAAGCTGAGGCGTAGAATAATTGTATCATGAGGAAACAGGGGGTACATGAGTAAAGTGAGGATGTCTGAAAGGAGATATTAGCTACCGAATGATATATTGACACGTAGATGAAGTAAAGTAAGCTTCACTCGTCTCCAAAGAGGTCTATGGAAATATTTGGATACTATTTAATTGCACTTTAATATGAATGTGGCTAGCCCATCTCACTATAGAGATTGTTACTTAAGCCCAATAAAAGAGAACCACATTGAACCAATTATTGTCAAAGAAATTGACTTAAAGGTTCATAGGTTCGGTGTAACTGTAGAATAACTGTGGTAGAATTTAGTCTGTAGATGTTTATGCTGCTATAAATTTTTTTGTTGTGGAAAAAATTAGCCATGGAGTATTTGCTTTAGAAAAAAGTAAAACATGAACAAACAAACAAAAACAAAGCTATAGAGGATGCAAGTTTTATATGAGATTCATTAAAATACTTAAAGTCTGATTAGTAAACAAATGTTGTCAAAATCTTTAAAGAGGTTATAGGAAATTTTTAAAACCCAACCAATCACTCTTAGATTAATAGAAGTAGAACAAACTTAGTTTTTTTTTGGTCAACGAGTCTATTTCATTAGGAAATCAATTTTATTGGTGTATATAGAGTCTGTATATAATGTTGAGTCTTGTATAGAAAGAGTCTCTAGTACATACATAGTCTTTCCCTTTCTCATCTTGTATATAAGGAGAATGTACATCATTTCACTAATTAATGAATTACTTGATGTAATGAATTTATTGGTGTATAGAGTATGTATGTATGTACTAGAGACTCTTTTTATACAAGACTCGACATTATATACAGACTCTATATACACCAATAAATTCATTACATCAAGTAAGTTTTTCATCACATTTTTTGCAAGAGTATCTTGTAAAGTATTCTTTGAGCGATGTATATAACAATAAATTCGACATAGGAAAGCAAAGGGATCAATTTCTTGATATCTTGAAGAATCCCAAATATTTTCTTGGTAGAGCTAGAAGAGTTGATGGCTCCCATTAGCACTTGAGAATCCGAGTGAAGGCATATTTATGATTAACAAATTTTAATTAGAAAGAGACGGATTTAGTGATTTATTAGCGAGTAAAATTTATCTATAGAAGATATTATTCAATTCATTTTTATATTTTTTTTTATACGACGTGTGTGTATATATATATATATATTTGCTAAACGGTAAATATGTGTGTATTTGTATGTTTACGTAATAATTTTGTTTTTTTTTTTGGTAAAATGTTAATTGTTTACGTAATAACTAGGTGATTTCCCGCACCGTGTGCGGGTGTGAACATTATTTTCGTTACGTGATTAATTTTAGTATTGAAACATATTATCAATTGCGAATTATGAAAAACTAAGATGTCGTAACATGTAAAAGTAAATTGAAAATATTGTATACGACTTACTCAATGATATGTTAACTAAAGAAAGATGAAAAAAAAACAATAATCTGGTTCAAGAAATTTAAATAAAAAAAAGTTAAATCTATAAAAACTAATAAGGGTTTTGAAACACTTTCTTGTAGAAGACATTTATTGGTGATTATAATTTTCAGCTCAGTCTTAAATTTTGGTATTGATAAGATTTAAATTATCATATGAATAACTAACTTATTTATCCAACCAATGCCATTTCAATCGTATTTCAGTGGACTTCAGATATTTCCACAAAACAATGATTTGAGCTTTGATGTTTTGGGTTACGGACTATATCAAAATATTGTCAAAGAGTACGAATGGTGAATCTTGTTTTGGTGTGATCGGCATTATGATAGTCATAGAAAATTAGAAGAATGTAGATTATTTTTTTATCTTATCATATATTATTTTGTGATTTTATTAGATATTACATTAGTCAATATATAATGGTATATCATTGGTTTTAGAAAAACCAAAAACGTAATATTCCTAAGGTAATTTTGTTATGTGTTTTGATTTAGACATTGATTTAAAACTGGAAAAACAGGAAAAAAAATTATACTATAAATAGCTAAATATTATAAATTCATAATAAATTAAAATTTTCTTGGTTGTAACAAATAAATAGCTTCCTAAATAAAAGAACACGATAACAAAAAATTAATTAAGAAAAATATATATTTAGTTAGCTTCATGACACCATTTTTTCAAGTTATTATTTGTTCACGACATGACACATTTTCAAACCAATAAATTAAAACACATAAGTGAAACAAAGAATAACACTATCTTTTAAATAGTAAGAAAATTTGATATTTTATGAAAAAATAATTGAGAATTAATAACAAAATTCAAAAATATTTCGTTGGATATTTAATTTAAAGGGGATTTCATAAACAACTAAATAACTATAAATATATATATCCTCACGACCAAAAATAAATAAATATATATCCTCACCTAATTAAAGAGGATTTTACTTAAAGATTTCGTTATGAAATTTAAATAAACGATTTTATTACCTTCACCAAATTATGGTAATTTAAACATGGTCACACTCATACTTTACTGTTTGGGTGACAATAAATCTTAGTCTTGAATGCATACTTATCTTTTTTGGAGATATAATCATAAGTAAAGTTTTGATGTGTATATCAGGATTTTCAAATCTATAATTAAGAAAATGCAAAAACGTAAAAGATATAGTCGGTAAAAAAATGAATGGCTAATTTATTATTGATTATATGATTGTATGATTTTTTAATAATCCCAAAATTTCATATTTATTATTGAAGATCATTTTAAAGAAAATTATATTAATTGAAATTTTAAATTAGGTAACCAATTATTATTTAGATAAATTTTTAAAAGTATTTAAAATAAAAGATTCAATTAAAAAAAACTATCTATTTAATTAGCTTAAAGTCATGTCATTATTCCATGTCATCATTTATTTAAGAATCAATAGATAGAATTAAAACACCTAATCTTTCATAACTAAAACAACTTTGCATTTAATAGTAAGGGGATTTGTTTTCCAAAAGTTTTGTAATAATTTATTTTTCGATGAACTTTACTTCAATCCGATCACGACCAACTTTCTGTTTTTGTTGTTGAAGATTGATCGTAATAATTAAAAAGAAGTTGAAAAAAACAAGGGGACATCAAGATTTTATTACAAAATAAATACCCACTCTAGTCAAGCACACTAGAAGTATCAATTACCAAATTTGTTTTCGATTCCATATTAACACTTTCCAGAAAATCAGGACAATAGTCCAACTGTGGATAACAACGTCCCTCAAGTTGGGTCCAATTTGCCGGCACCTTGAAGTTTGTTTTGATTTCCGATTCAGCCGATGCATATTAATCTACTCTTCAATTATCTTTAATGTTATATTAATAGTTCAAAATATACTATTACTAGCAATGTACTAAATCCAATCCATCTTCTTATAAAATCTCTTTTTTAAACGTATCAGAAATAACAGTGTAAATTTGTAATTATGATCATTGGATTTCCATTTCCATTGTTTGACTATCCTACATTTTTTTTATGTGTTTCTTATCAGTTTTGTGTCTTGTAGCTTGAAAGCGAATTCTTAGTTCAAGATAACGCAAGTAGTGTTACTCGAGATGGATGTTTTCAGTCGTATCTAGCTTTGGGAGGATTGTTATGGCCTCGTAGCTAACTTTTGTTTTCAAATCTGTTTTTACCTTTGGTATGTTTGTTGTTAGTATGAACTTCCCCTGTTTTCTAGCTCTTCATAGTAAAATTCATGACACAGAAAAATAAAAAAAAACAAAATTTTGAATTTGTTGATTAATTGTCATAAAATTAAACTACCATGGAAAGGTTTTGATAGACTCCTCGTGAGGATCTATGCCCGAAGATCTCTTTGAACGGTTTTAAGGATGCGGAATGATGATGATGGATGAATTTCGAAAAAGAAGATGAACGGTTTGAATGTGAAGGATGAAGAGATAAATGGATCGATGCGTACTTCCGAGAGATTTGAACGATCTCTAAGACTACAAAGCTTGCCCTTTGTGAAGGATAAAAATCCAAACACGATGAACAAGAGGGGGATTGATGTGAAACTTCCAAGGGATGTGAAGAGATCCTTAGACTTTCGGCTCTTGAGTGAAATGGGATGAAGATCCAAATTTCGGGTTCAAGAGGATGATCAAACGAGTTTAAGAAAAAGACTTATGATTTAAAATGTTTGATGATTGAAATGAGAAGTGGCAAGCCACTTATATAGGAAAAGAGAAGTGTACATGCACACTCTCTTGAAAAAAAACAACATAATTAAAGGTTTGACTAATAAATGAAAAATGCATGCAAAACACATAGGAAATGATGAATTTTGACTCCAAGATCTCATAAAAACGTGATGGGCCTTTGATGGGCTTCCAAAAAGTCCAAAAATTAGCCTAAGTATGATAATGAGGAAATGGTGAAGTATGTGGGCTTGCCTCATTAAAAACCTACTTCGGAAAACCCATTGGGACAAAACCGAAGATAGGGAAAAAGAGTACGAGTCCACATACCTCTCATTATCATCCTTCCTTGGCTCGGATCACAACCAATGCGGTTTGATGAGCAACTAAAGGAAGTTGGCCGTTTAGTCTCAACACAAGCATAAAGACGGCTTTGTTGAGTTGTCTTGTACGTGACCTCGTCATCGGTCCACTCGGGATTTCTAATGCCTTAGCGTTCATGAGAACCTCCACGGGTTCAAGCTGCTCCTCGGGTTCATGCGGCTCGTCCGGTTCCTTAGTCTCTTGATCCAAGCCGGCCAGGGTTCTATCAGGTTTACTTTTCTGTCAATGTCATTGTTGAAAGTTTTAATATATAGTACTAATTTTTAATTAAAATTCAAATAAAGAAAGATTTTTTAAGATGAAATATTGGAATTTGTTTCAACAGATATGGTAAAGAGATTAAAACAGTTAAATGTTTTTGACAGATAAACAATTAAATTGGGATCATAGTATCAAGCTCAGTGGAGTGGATGACCAAGAGTTTATTTCACAGTATAACTTTACCAATATTAGTACTAGAAGGAGAAGAACTATACAACTTTAAGTAGACATAGTTTTCCATCTAAATAAACATGTTATATATGGTCCATCTTCATATAGTTCAGAAGTGCAACCAAATTGACAATTTAATTAGACAAGCCTGTGAATGATAACAATTTTATTCACTAAACATAAGTTACATTTTGACACGGTTCAACGACCATTGAACCTGAATCACTACAATTTATAAGATGAATATGTTTCATAAAACAAACTCTCCCCAACCATTGTTAGTTTTAAAACTATTACACATTTTGAGCAAAGCTTCTAATTTCCGGCTCTTCTGCTTCTGCTACCCCAACGCTACATTCCATCAAGTCAAACGTTAAATCAAGGAAGTACAACAAGAAGACTAGAATGCAACAAGTTATGAACATTGGGATGGGACCAAATATCCATAGGAACAATGGCGATGAGAAGTAGAACGCTCTTAGTCCTAACGACCAGAAGTAACTCCCACGATTAACCGTTGCAGCCACATAGTCTTGGTTTATCATGAGACTACCATGGCTATGACCACCCGAAGAAACCGCCATGAGGTGTTTAAAGGGGACATTGATGAGGATGCTTGCATGGCTGTAATAACGGATTGATTGGACGTTGAGAAGAAACGCTACTAGGAAACACACTAGGATTGAGAAGAACTTTAGCGAAAAAGCGCGGTCGCTTTTGTCCCCGAATACGAACCAAACCGATCGGTCTCCTGTACCGCTTGTCATTAGTACCGCGATTAGTGAACACAACATTATTGCAGTTGATGCCAGTAGAGTTGACGCCATTATGTTGTTTCTTAGCGTTTGAACCGCTAGAACGCCGTTTTTAGATGAGTCCTGTTCTCATTAGTTGTAAACGGATCCAAATAGTTAGTTGTAAATCTAATCAGTGTAAGAAATCTGAAAACTAAGTAAGTAGAAAAAAGGAAGAGTATTAGACCATCATTAACGCAGGCCCGAAAGGGTTTAAATGAAAGTGTTCCAAAAATAAAAAAATAATAAACTTTGAAAAAGTTGTTCCTAAAACACTGTTAAATGTACAATATTAAATTTTTTTCCGGTTTTAAACACTCAAGTGTCTAAAATTTAATATATTATTTAATTCTAAAAAGTGGAGAAAAAAAGTTTCTATTGACATTTGATAAAGCATTGGTTTTTGCCCAGAAATGCAAAGCATCTTTTTAGTGTTAATATCTTTCACACTTGAGGACTCATTTATTAAGTAAATTTCCAGAAACTGACATTTACGTAAAGAACTATATTAAAATTATTATGTTCACAAATGAAAAAGAAAAGATATTTCCACCAATAAAAGAAAAACAATGGTGAGGCGCATGCATGATGATTTACACACATAAATAAACATATACGCATGCACATACAGATTCTCAACCTTTCATTTTCCAACAGAAAAGGAACTGAAACCAGGAAAATCTCTACACATGCATCAAAGTTTCAAAAAAAAAAAAAAAATTCTCTACACATGCATACACTTATCATTTATCACATCTTCATTCAATTAATTAAATATTTATCGTTACGTCAAGTAAAAATAGTATACAATCAATACATATAATTATATGCACGGGATTCTCGGATTCTCCTTAATTATCTCCAACAACTAACCAATGAGCTGAATCAACTTTTTCCTCAAGAAAAAAGTTCTCATTTTTCCAGGGAAATGTTCATATCGACACATGCAAAAAACTTATGAAGAGATCTATAGGAATAAACACCCTCACAAAAAAACAAATTATTTATATAAAATATCATATAAAAAAAATTATAATGGAAATACCTCCATCATGGCTTGGACCCAAAGGCGGCGATTGAAGGCGTTGAGGCCGACGATGGTGGAGGAAGGACGGTGGATGATGCGGTGGAGAAGCCATAGATGATAAAATAACATTAAACCCATCCCTAAAGGCACAAGTATGTAATCCAAATACTCAAGCTTCATCTTTTCAGATCTTTTTGATTGATATTGATCCAAAGTGACGCAAGAAAATTAAGGAAATGAAGATATTGAGAGAATCAAAGTAAAGCACGGGTCTTACGTGGACCCTCCCGTATCTAATGCTTCCCACTCTCTATTTCGTTTTGTGATTCCCGGATTCTCAGCCGTTTCCTCTCACTAGTCTCTCTACCTCCTTTTATAGATATGAAGCTTTATATATAAACGTGTGTATGTTAATATATGTATGCAAGTCCACTTGTAAACGAGGAAGCCCTAGCTGCTTAGTTTGGACCGGATTTTGCCATTTGGCATTTGCATTTGCCAATGTTTTACTCCCTCCGTTCCATTATATAAAATTTTTAAGAGAAAAATATTTTTGTTTTATTTTATAAAATGTTTTACTAGTTTTTATGCAGATTTTAATATGATTTGATATTTTTGTCCTTTTAAATTCCGTAGTCTTTTATATGATTGGTTGAGTTATATTTTTAGTTAATTATTAAATGAGATTTTGTTTGTATTTATTATTTTCTTAATTCTCGTGAAATAAATCCAAAAATCTTATAAAATGAAACGGAGGGAGTAATAACCAAACATTCATTTATAAAAGACTTTTAAAAACAAAATATAGTATCAACTACTCGAATGTGTATTCAATTCACCTCTACTCCAATTGAATCACAAAATACAGTATCAATTACTCCGTTCCTTGAAAATTGATTTTCAAGGATTGATATTCTAGCTTTTATAATTGTTCCACAAAGATTGATTTTCTAGAATTTTTATATATTTTTACTAACAAATTGTAAACTTCAAAAAGTATTAAATAATAATATTTGAATTAGTAAAATAAGTAATGGTTTTTGGTTATAAGAAATTGTTTATTTCAAAAATGTGCATTTATAACTAAACACAATTTATTGTTTCTTAATTTGTGTAAAAAACCTAGAAAATCAATCTTGAAGGAACACATAGAGTAAGATTTTTTAAAATTAAATACATTTAGGACCCCCTTCCATATTTTAAGTTTTTTAACACCATATATAATTAATACTGTGAAAGTCCTTTAAATTTTCATGTTGACCATTTGAAAACTAAAATCGAAGGAGCTACTAATGAATTAACAAGAAAAGACAAATTTGAAAAGATTTTTCTATTTCTTTTTTCAACAACTATTACCCTAAAAAAAAAAAAAAACATCACTCACAACTCAAAAGTATGCAAAAAGTATGCAGAAGATAATCTTTTTTTTTTAACAAACCAACTTTTTCATTACACTTAATCAACATTACACAAAGGAAACAACGAAGGGCTTCTTTTGCCAGGTTATCTTATCAGCAACCAAATTATCCTTAGAAAGAGAAAAGGATCGCAACATACAACGAATGTCGAAGATAATACTTTTCAATTCATTCATCACATCTCCGGTGCATTGGAGGGTGACAAGAGATTGAGAGTCGGAGAACACGCAAAATTCTCTCATCTGATGTAGTAGCGGCAACAATTGCGGCTTTAAGATCTCTCATATGTGATCACGTCTCCGGTGCGGCAAAAAGACAATTTAATAGTATATACTCACATAAAAAAAAAATTCAGATACGAACTTCATTCGCAAAAGATATATTTGCTATAATAACAACATATATATCAATAAAAATGAGAGTAATAAATTATTTACATGATACATCATCAGTGTATCATACTAAGTAGTATGAATTCAAATTTTCTTTTAAAAAAAAAACAAAGAATTCAAATTTTATAATTTGCGTTTGTGAATTGCAAGGCAATAAATTTAAATAAATTTCTAAGTAGCTAATTTTTGACCGATAAAAATAAGAGCATAAATAGTTGTGGCTTTAATTGAAAATAACCAAAAAAAGAGAAGAAAGTGGGGAACTTTTCAGAACATCGAGGGCCCGCTAACGGCCCACCTACTTCTATGACGTCTACCTTTATTTCACAGCTGATATGGCATCGGTATATTCCTCGAGGGTTCCCCACCACAACGATGTTGCCATTTTTCTTATTATTACTAGTACAACAAGTCAACAATTCAATGACAAAATCTACACAATTTTTTTTGGAAAACAAAATCTAAACAATTTTAACTTTTACAATGGAAGTGATCAAAACGGTTTTCAAGGCTTTTTGTAAGATTTTGAAATTTCCACAAGCACACGGTAGGGCTGGGCAAAAAATCCGTTAAATCCGATTCTATCCGTGGTTCGTTTCGATCCGAACCGAAAAAATCGAATATCCGTAAAGTTTCGAAACAAAGCAAATATTAAAATGGGCGATCCGTAAAAAACAAAGCAAATCACAAATCATATTTTTAAAAAAGTCATTATATGATTTGATCCGTATTATTATATACATATATATATATATATATATATAATATGTCCATAGATATAGATACATGTACATCTAAAATTGTTAGTTATTGATTTTTGGTTAGGTACAAACGAGAGGAATTGTACTGGACCAAATCATAAGCACCAACAAACATAAGAATATTAAAATGTTAAATGAGATTTTAATTTTTGAGTTTTGGGTTTCTAAAGTATTTTCAACGAATCGGATCGCGGATCGCGGATATTCGTGGAATTTTTCGGATATTCGACTTATAACGGATCGGATCGGATCGGATATTCGCGGATATTAAGATTAAATTCGGATTAATACGGATATCCAAAATCTAACGGATCGGATCGGATCGGATCGAAAAATCAAATATCCGTGTTGGACGGAGCGGATCGCGGATACCGGATTTTTTCCGGATATCCGCTCCGTGCCCAGGGCTAGCACACGGTCCTAATTTTCAATGCAATTAGAGTGGTGTCACTGGTTGACCCTTGACAACTTCCGATGGAAGGTTAGAAAATTTTTTTCCTAACCACTTTGTAATTACTTTCGATAAGTAACCATTCATATTTTATTAGAATATGCAGTGCTATTTCTTTTCGAGTATGTTTCAATTGTTCTCACTCTCTGTTGTGTCTACCGAAAATCTTGGCTGTGATTGGTTGTTAAATGGGTAGAATTGAGAAGAAAAGAAAGTAATAGAAAAAAGAGAAGAAAATTTACTGTTGGATGAAAACAAATTCTACTGGAAAACTGTAGAGGAAAAAATTCTTCACTTTTCAACTTGGTTTCATTTTTAAATAATAATGTGGTAGAAAAATTATTCCTTTCTTTTCTTCTTGATTGGTGTACATTGGTAGAAAAATAAAAAATTTCTATTCTTTTCTTCTGGGAACGTTTAACAGTCACAACCCTTATTCCGTAGTATATCAATCTTAAGAAAACTTGTATATACGTGACTTTTAATGAATCTTGAACACCAATTTTCTTATCTTGTGTAACTATAGTAGATGATTTTTCTGTACTCATATATTACAATGTGATAAGATTTGAACAATTTTAAGGGTGAACCAAACTCATTCACATTTTTATAATTAGGCAATTAAAATTTGACATGTGTCCTTTAATTAAACAAATTAATTAAATCTTTAAAAAATTTAAAACTGATTTTATTGTGGGACCACAACTAATTATGTGACCGAAACTAACAAAAATTAAAAGGAAAATCTTATTCACAAAGAAATTGTCTTTTAAACATTTTTTAGAAAATAGATTGATTTCACACGTGTTTTCAGAATTTTTTTTTTTTTTTTTTGTCATCTAAGTTTTTATTCATTCAACATTGTTACACATTCGAGATACAACGAAGCCCGGCAAAAGACAAGTCTTTTCCGGGAGGACAGCCAAGGCTACAAAGATCCCTTGAAAACAAACTTAAACTACTAGAGCACAAGGATAAAAGAGGAAAGCATTGTCATCCCCCAAGCTCAAACCATAAAGCCAAAAACACACCCACAATCAAAGCCAAAGATCACGACGAAGCCAACTCAGAGCCAACAAACATAAGCAATGAACTGAACCTAAACCTTAAAGAACACCCAAAAGAAGATAGGACGACCAAAACGCGGCTCAAGAAACACCTTAACCGGCAAACAGAGAGAGCGTACAAAGACACAGGGGATAATAGCACCATAGCAAAGAACCAACGATCAAATGGCCTTACAATAGACACCGGGAGACAGAGACGACAGCGATGCCAAAGCAAAAATAATCTGACCACCGAGTCCAAACCTAGCTCTGCAACCAAACAAACGCATAGACCACTACAAACGCTTGGGACAAAATACCAGCACATCTCTTCGACCAAAAGAACCCTAACTCAGCCAATACCACTACAAGACGATACATCCACTAACAAGAAGAGCAGAGCAAAACGGACCAAAGAGGAGTCAAAGATTGGGAGTAATCAATACAACCCGACAACATCAATCCAAAACCCGAGTCCATCAAGGACCCAAATCGATAAACGCTTAATCGAGCCATCCAAAATCATCGCAAAGATGAAGATGAGAGCAAAGAAAACCGCCATAAGGATCCCGAACCCAGCCAACTGACGAACACGGATCCAAACAGATCAAATTACGACCAAGTCTCACACCAAACATCCTCAAACATCTTCAATTCATAACAAAACGAAAACACCGCAAAAACTTAACACACCTCATGATCCGAAGCTAGCCTCCAACCTTAGAAGTCCTCCACAAGCCGTTAAGCCGGAGAGAACCCAACACCATCACCGAAAACTATTGCAGAAAAGACATAAAAAGAGCGGAAATAACAAGCACTAGGACCGGATCCGGCGCTATCGGAGCCGCCGCTCACCGGTCCGGCCGGATCTGAACGAATTTGATTCAAGAAAAATTCACCTCTTTTCTTTCTGTTATCACCGACGTTTCTTTTCCCTCCGATTACATATAAACTTCTCGTTTTCAGAAACTCTATTTATCTAATGTCGCACTATTTTACATAATATTGTGTATTATTTTAATATGCACAACAAAGTATACTATTTATTTAGAGAAATTCATATGTTTTTATTATTTGTTTTTCCCAAATAAAGTTATTTCAGAAAATAAATTTTTTTCCTTGCAATCATCTGGATTTTGAAAGAGGATTCAAAAAATTTCAAGAGTATATATTGTTTTTATTAAATTATTTGTTTATGTCGTGGACCTCGTGGTACCACATGCTAGAGAGTAGAGCCGTTTATTTGTCACTTGCATGTTCTTTCCACAACTACCACCACCGGAGTCCTATGGGAGGCTTTGGAGGTAAGAAAATGTTTAATTTAGCATTTAATTGGGAGGGAGGGACATGTTACCGTTACCATTACTAGATCCTTTCGTTGACTTTAATTTTCAAAGAATTTAATCAGTCTTTTAACATCTGATTCATTCATAGATTCCAAGCAATATACAAGAGTTGATACATCCATAGTACATCAATAAACATATTTAAATACACATTCACATATACATACCAATCATTAAAAAGAACGATGAAGAAGTGAATTTCCACGATGCTTTCGATACCGAAACGTTACTCGCCAACATGGTTTTAAACCAGTTTCTTTCCTTCTCCAGAATCAATCCCAAAATAATGAGATCTTCGTTCTTGATCACCTTTTGGATGAAAATCCATAGTAGTCCCATATTATTGATGATACTCAATATTTTCTCTTGCATTGAATCGTTGATTCTCCATGAATATGCTATACCCAGATCCCACAATTGTTGATTGAGAAACTATCTACCAAGCCCGCCATGATATTGGAAGAGCGAAGAATAAATAACAAAAAAAGATAAAAGCAAGAGGTGAATATCAAATAATAAGCACATATGCCATACAAGTTTTTATGACTAATATTTTGGTATTAAGCTTCTTCTAAACTCTAACCGAATTACAACAGAATTTTGACACAGTTTTTTTTATCAGAATGTTGAAATCTCATCAATGACTTTCCCCCGAAAAAAGTTTTACCAAGCCGAGGTATAAGACAAGGCGATCTACAAATTTTTGACACTCATGTTTTGATATTAATAAACACAAATGCCTTGCATATTTTTAAGCACAAAAAATACCTCATAACTTAAATATAATTTAATGAAATATTTCTGATTATTGGTTCCAACATAGCCATTTCAATTTAAATTAAACCTTCAATCAGAAATCTGAGTGATGCAAGTATTATAATATCATACTCTAGTTGGTAAATAAATATGAGGTCCATTATGACTAAAGATTTTTTTGTCTTGTAATTAATTAACTTTATAATATAAAACTTTGAATTTATATTCACTAATTGACTCTAAAGAGAAATTCCCTACCATTTTGAATATACTAATTGACTCTAAATATCACAAATTTTTGTTAAGATAAATCTACAACTTTGACGAAGAAAAGAGGATAAAATCTATAACTTAAAAAATGTAATAGCTGATAATCTAGCTCAAATAGGACAATATCCCTTTCGTTGTATTTATAATTTCGTGTCGAATGTTGAGATTGAGATTGTCCAAAAAAAGTTTATCAGCTATTACATTTTTAAAGTAATAGCTGATAATCTAGCTCAAATAGGACAATCTCAAAGCTATTAATAAAAAAAAGTTTCTAAATGATAAAGAAGGGTTCCTAAACACCAATAAGTGATGATTCACCAAAAAACAAAACACCAATTAGTGATATGTTGAAATTTCATACTTTTGATTGTAATTTTAAAACATTAAAATGGTTTTTCTTTTTAGAATTATCCAAATCTAATATTTGGCACTTTTAATTTTCCCTTCAGAAACAAATTTTGAGATATATAGGACTTATATCATATGTAAAAAATTATATGATTCAATGCAAAACCTGTAATCTTCTACTCTCCTTTTTTGGCAACTTGATAAATTTCACCATATTGAAGATCAATTTGGTCAACCATTACAGATACATTTACATATGTCTCTTACGGTATATTGGAATACCATATTTGTTAGTTTGTAACCATAAATTATTATTACGTCCTCTCTATAAAAGATAGTCTTTGTCTTATATATTGAGAATTAGCAATGAATAAAAAATCATACTTCGAAATTCCTCTAGCAAATGGAACTCTTCCTCAGATTCAACTTTTTAAAGGTGACTACTTTTTGTTTGATAAAGCGCCATTGTTTAATAATTTCTTTGGAAAAATTATCTAAATTTTTCGTCAAAGGTGTTCTTCTTTCAGTGTATTTTTTTCTTTCTAAGATGATTAGAACATCATTCTTCATATTAGTGGTTTTTGCTCTATCCGGTATTCCGGTTATGGAGTCTCGGCATCGTCCGCCCTTGGAAGCACAAGCCGGTATCCAATATTCAGCATTGAATTGCCAAAAACATAGTGCGGTTCTAACCGAGTTTGGAGCAGTCGGGGACGGAAAACCTCAAACACAAAAGCGTTTAGAGATGCCACTAGCACGCTTAGCCCGATGGCGGCTGACGGAGGAGTTCAGCTTATTGTCCCACCGGGGAAATGGCTCACGGGAAGCTTCAACCTCACCAGCCATTTCACTTTATTCATCAAGAAAGGAGCAACGCTCTTGGCCTCTCAGGTATTAACTAGCTTAGCCCTAATCTCCAAAAACTAAACCAATATATAAACCAAAAGAAGAAAATGACATATACATATATATGATTGAATTGAAACGGTATAATATGCTGAATTTCGGACATGTTGTGTAAAGTATAACACATATGCTCAATGTCATTTAATTTACAAATATATTGGTTAAATCCGGTTTGAATAAACCAGGACGAATCTGAGTACCCCGTGGTTGCACATTGCCATCGTACGGACGAGGAAGGGACGCACCAGGACCAAGGTACGCTAGTTTAATCTCGGGCACAAATCTGACGGACGTCGTTATCACCGGTAACATACTATCTATATATCAATCATACCAGGACGATAAATTAACAGTGTCATATTAAAAATTTAAAGCATTGATTATATTTAGGTAACAACGGAACAATCGATGGGCAAGGGAAGTACTGGTGGGTGAAATTCAAGAGTGGTGGATTCAAGTCCATCACGAGACCGTACCTGATCGAGATCCTTTTCTCCAAAACGTTCAGATCTCAAATGTTACGTTGATCGATTCACCTTCGTGGAATATTCATCCAGTGTATTGTAAGAATGTTATCGTCACGAGTGTAACCGTTCTGGCTCCTATCGATTCTCCTAACACCGATGGAATCAACCCCGGTATGTTCACACTTGTGCTAGCCCGTTAATTAGTTGTTGTAGGGGTCGGATTCCACCCTACGAGATTGATGTAACGACAAGAACAATTCTGTCAAGTCCAGATGAAATCCTAAACGGGCTTAAAAGGGCCCAATGTGTAACTAGGCCCATAATAGAATTAAATCCATTTTTAAAATGGGTTTAATGATATTATGGGCCTAAAAGCTATTAAAATGCTTAATGGGCCTGACCCAAATGTATTATTAGCCCTAGTCTAAAAGCTATAAATAGCTCATTGTATTCACCCAGAAAGGGGATCAGAATTTTCGCATCAAAAGGAATAAAGCTTTCTTAACAGCAAACGCAAGTGTCTACATTTTCTGCATTGTGATTTACTCAGGAGTCTCGCATTTCCTCTACAACCCTACAAATTCAATTGTTTGAGTTTCGACTCCTACAATTTGGCATCGACTAAGGGAACCGCAAGACATTCTTACACAAGAAGATCACAGTGCAAACTACGCAAGCAAAGATGCCCGGAGACGACAGTCAACAACTCACTGCCGAGGAGCAATACATCGCAGAAGAACAACGCATCGCTGAAGAGCAATGCATCGTCAGTCAACAGAATCGCAACAACACCAGCGATGGATCGAAAGACGACAACACTGGAACTGGGGAAACGACAAACAACACACTGATTGTTCCTGATACTCCAGCAACAGCAGCCACAACGGTGACGTCTGAGTTCCTCACTGGTATGAAGACAATGCTAGAGACACTACTCAAGAAGACATAGGAGCAAGAAAAGACCAATCAAGAACTACGCGTTCTCGCAACAGCGAATCGGGTCGGCAACAGAAGAGCAGGCATGATCAGACAACCCGCGGCACGTATAATTCAGACGTCTTTAGATTTCGTAACTCCAATCAGGCCACCAAGAGGGCAGCGTCAACCTCTTCCTCCGCCAACCCCGCAACGCGAGCAAGGCGCGACTGCCCAAACTGAAACTGAGCGGCCGAATGTCACAACAACTGTTACGAATAATTCGGAGAATCTGAGAACCGAATGTAACACAAGGAACATCGCTACTGGAAGAGCGACAACAAACGCTGAGCGAAGCAATGCCAACGCACAGCAAGAGCAAGGCTTCAACGACGAGGAAGACGACATAACCTGGTCAGAGCAGTCTGAGTTCGAAGAGGAGCGACATGCAATTTTCCAGGCTCAGAAGGCTGAGCTGGATGAGATGCGACGTAGCATAGAGCGAGCGGCCTCCGAAATAAGGGACATTCGGTCCGAGCTGCACAAGGCAGTCAACAAAGCACCTGAACTTGATCGAGTACTCGCGGAGGTCCAGAACACCCCTTTCACAAATCGTATCAGGCAAATCAAATTTTCCGATCCAGGACGACTCAAAGTGCCTTTCTACGAAGGCAAAACGGATCCTTCGGAACACTTGACGGCATTCACAATTGCGCTAGGACGAGCTAACTTCAGGGAAGACGAAGAAGATGTTGGGCGCTGTCTTCTCTTCGTGGAGCACCTTAAGGGAGCAGCCCTCCAATGGTTTTCAAAGTTAGAAAGGAACTCAATTGATAACTTCAAGCAGTTGTTTGCAGCATTCCTAAAGCACTACGCCATTTTCATTGAGCCTGAAACATCGGATGCAGATCTTTGGAATCTGCAGCAAGGTCAAAATGAAACATTAAGAAGCTTCATGGAACGCTTCAAGACAGTGCTCTCTAAGGTTAAAGGTATAAGTAACAAAAATGCGCTCGAGGTGCTCAAAAAGTCGTTACGACACGACTCTGAGTTTTGGAGAGAAATGATTTTGAATAAACCCGTGACAATTCAAGACGCTTTGCATCGATCAACTGACTTCGCAACAGTCGAGGACGAAAAAAGCATTTTCGCCCAAGCTCAAGGGAAAACAAAGTCCACGCCTCACCCTCCACCTACTCAGAGTCAGCCGCAAGCTAAGAAGAATAACCAAGGATCAGGATTCGTGCATCACGAATCCAAGGGCGCTCACAATTACCAAGTGGAAGCCCAAGGTTACAACGGAGGAAGAGGCCAAGGTCGCGGCCGTGGTCGAGGCCGCGGTAGCTGATCAAACACATTGACACGAGAGTAGAGCAGCTTCGACGAAGAAGCATACTGTGAGCACCATAAATCCTTTGGTCATTCGACGGCAAAGTGTCGCGTCCTTGGTTTAAAACTTGTTGCTGCCCTAGCCGCTGGGAAGCTTAAAGGCAACATCGAGATCAAGGACTTCGAGATGGAATCCAACGAGCAGCAACCTGCGCAAGGTGAGCAACCTACACCTAGAAGGAGAAATGACGAGCCAGCAGGAGGCGGAGCTCGTCGAGATGTACTAATGATCATGGGAGGATCTCGCTATTGCTCGGATACTGTAGCTTCTATCAAAGCTTACCAGCGGAGAGCTGAGGTCAGCAAGAATCTATCTGAGCTATCTAAGTTACCAAACGACGTAATCTCTTTCGAAGAAGCAGAGACAGCAGGTATAGACCGCCCACATAATGACCCCCTAGTACTCAAGCTTGTTGTAAACGACTGCAACATGTCGCGCATCCTCATCGATACAGGAAGCTCGTTGGACGTCATTTTTCGCGAAACTCTCCTGAGGATGGATGTTGACCTCTCTACGCTAGAGGGAGGACCGAGGCCTGTTACCGGTTTCTCTGAAACAACTCTAACAATGGGAACCATAAAACTTCTCGTCGAAGCTGGTGGAATTACAAAAATTGTAGAATTTTGAGTTGCCGGTCACCCTATCATCTACAACGCGATCTTAGGCACGCCCTGGATCAACTCAATGCGCGTTGTGCCATCTACCTATCACCTCTGCCTCAGGTTCCCAACCCCAAGTGGATGAAGACTATTTGGGGATGTCAGAGAGAATCTCGAAACTGCTTCGTCGTCGAGCATAAGCTCCGTAATCCGGTCACAGAACCTAGTGCCAAGACACAGCGTAAGAAGATGAAGACGGATCGAGAGCCGGTTAAAGAGCTCTCTAAACTCTTATAGCAACTACAGCTCAACGAGGATCGCATAGAAGAGACCCAACCCACCTGCGATCCCGTTATCTCAATCTGCATAGACGACGATCACCCGGAAAGATGCGTAGAAATTGGCGCTAAACTTGGCAAAAAGATCAAGGATGACCTTATCTCATTTCTGAAGAAGAACATCAGCACTTTTGCATGGGCAGCAGAAGACATGCCAGGAATCGATATCAACATGGCTTGCCATGAGTTGAATGTTGACCCAATCTTCAAACCCGTTAAGCAGAAGAGACGCAAACTCGGGATAGAGAGAGAAAAGGCAGTAAACGACGAGGTAGAGAGGCTCCTGCGAGTCGGATCAATCACCGAGGTGAAGTATCTCGACTGGCTAGCTAATCCCGTCGTTGTAAAGAAGAAGAATAGTAAGTGGAGAGTATGCATGGACTTTACAGACTTCAACAAAGCTTGTCCGAAAGACAGCTTTCCACTCCCCCACATAGACCGATTGGTGGAAGCTACAGCAAGTAAAAACGCTGGAGCGACGTACCAAAGACTTGTAAACAAGATGTTCGTGGAACAACTCGAAAACACCATGGAAGTTTACATTGACGACATGCTTGTCAAGTCGCTAGAAGAAAAGGATCACGTAGCACATCTGGAAGAATGCTTCAAGCAACTGAATTCGCACAACATGAAGCTAAATCCGACAAAGTGCAGATTTGCAGTCACATCAGGTGAATTCCTAGGCTACTTAGTGACTCACCGAGGCATTGAAGCAAACCCAAATCAGATCAACGCCCTGATCAAGATGACCTCACCAAAAACGCAAAGGGATGTGCAGCGGCTCACTGGACGACTAGCTGCGTTAAATCGGTTCATTTCGCGGTCCACAGATAAATGCCTACCCTTCTACAACACTCTTTGCGGGAACAAAAAGTTCGAATGGACAAATAAGTGTGAAGAGGCATTCCAACAGCTTAAAGCTTACTTAGCAAGTCCGCCAGTGCTCGCGAAGCCAGTAGATGGAGAACCTTTGTTTCTCTACACCGCAGTTTCAGATACTGCAGTCAGTGGAGTGCTAATTCGCGAAGAAAGAGGCGAGCAGAAGCCAATCTTTTATGTCAGCAAATCTCTAACCGACGCCGAGACAAGATATCCACAAATGGAGAAGCTGGCCTTGTCCGTCATCATATCTGCAAGAAAACTGAGGACATACTTTCAATCACATTCAATCGTGGTCCTCAGCACCTTCCCTCTCCGCTCTGTCTTGCACAGCCCTAGTCAGTCTGGACGATTGGCTAAGTGGGCAATCGAATTAAGTGAGTATGACATCGAATACCACGGGCGAACATGCGCAAAGTCACAAGTCCTGGCTGACTTTTTAATCGAGCTTCCAGAAGAGGCAGTCGCTAAAGAAAGTCTGAGCCTAATCTGGCAACTTCATGTCGATGGGTCATCATCTAAAACTGGTTCGAGAGTCGGGATTTGCTTAACATCACCCGCCGGCGAAATACTGGAGCAGTCATTCCGCCTAGGCTTCCGAGCATCTAACAACGAAGCAGAGTATGAAGCCCTTATAGCCGGCATGAGACTTGCGCACGCACTTAAACTCGACCACATTCATGCGTTTTGTGACTCTCAGCTGGTTGCAAACCAGTTCAGCGGAGAATACGCTACAAAGGACGAACGCATGGAGGCATACCTTAAAGTTGCCCAGGAGTTGGCCGCGCAATTTACAGAATTCACACTTACTCGGATTCCTAGAGGCGATAACACCCTTGTCGATGCCCTCGCAGTCCTCGCTTCAACCTCCGACCCGAAATTAATGCGAATCATCCCAGTGGAGTTTATAGAGCATCCAAGTATCCCTATTCCGGAAGTGGTTAACATCTTGACTCGATCTCAAGCAGCCAAGAAAGCCAAGGAGAAAACCACTACAACGACTTCTGAAGAAACTGTCACTAACACAGAAGTCCACGAAGAAGCAGACAGCACTCTGATAAGCGAAGTCGAAGAAAGCGATCCTCTACTTGACGGACGACGAGAGCCGGATTATGAGGTGGACATAGAAAATGACTCAGTCGGCCCTAGTGAAGTTGGACCCAATAGTCCTTCAACTGCGCCTCAAATCGACCAGGAGGTGGTTGCCATGGATGAAGATTCCCACTCCCCACCAGACAAAGTCGATGCCAACGCTAACCCCTCCGAGGCAAACGAAGCAACTGCAATGGAAGAAGATTCACCTGAATCAGAGTATGGTTGCGATACACGCTGGCTTGATAACATTCGCAGATACGTTGAAGATGGAACAAAACCCACTGATAAATGGGCGGCTCGCAAGCTGAGAGCCCAAGCAACCAGATACATTCTATTAGATGGCAACGTATTCAAGTGGAGCTTGTCAGGACCACTATTAATATGCGTCGAAGGAAAAGAAGCTCGCAAAATCATGCATGAAGTTCACAGCGGTTCTTGCGGCAATCATTCCGGAGGACGAGCACTAGCACTAAAAATCAAGCGCCACAGGTACTACTGGCCGACAATGATAAAAGACTGTGTGAAGTTTTCAGCCAAGTGTGACAAGTGTCAACGCCACGCTCCTAAGATCCATCAGCCAACAGAGCTGCTCTCTTCAATCACCTCTCCTTATCCATTTATGAGATGGGGTATGGATATTGTTGGCCCTCTGCACCCCTCAAGACAACGACGATGGCTACTTGTGCTGACAGACTACTTCTCAAAATGGGTTGAAGCAGAAGCGTTCATCTCTATAAAAGACGTGCAAGTGGAGCACTTTGTATGGAAAAACATCATCTGCAGACACGGTGTTCCTTACGAGATCATCACAGACAATGGGTCCCAGTTTATATCAGGACGTTTCGAAGGATTTTGTCAGAAATGGAAGATACGCCTTAACAAGTTGATATATCATGGTTTTTACCCGATTTTAACCATGATATAACCGGGTTTATATTAGTATTTGTGGTATTTTGTATGTATTTTGCAGTGTTTTGCAGGAAATGGTCATTTAGAGCTTAATGGAAACATTTGGAGCATTTTGGACCATTTTGGAGTTGAAGAGATACAAGTGGAATAGGGACCTTTAAAAGGTCCCTGTCGATCGACAGTTGTACATATGTGTCGATCGACGGAGCATTTTAAAGACGAAGAAAATATCCACAGACGCCCTCGTGTCGATCGACATATTGTTTGTGTCGATCGACGGTGGCTCTGTAAACCTAATTTTACCACTTGTATAAATACTTTTAACTCGTTTTTACTTAAGGGGGGACTGTTTTATCAAGGAGGTAGAGAGAGAAAGAGATATTTTTGGAGAAACTTTGAGAAGATCTACATGTTCTTGAGATCCAAAGACTTCAAACCCTTTTGTATCATCTACTCTTACTTTTTAATGCAATCTTATTCAGTTAATATGATTTCATCATCTATTTCTGAGTAAATCACTTGTTAGGTTTTGGGAATTTCTTGGGTTATGACTAGAAATCATTGAAATTGCATATTTGTTAAGGTTTATCCGTAGGTTCTTCATTTAAACTGTTATTAATGCTTGATTCTTGCTTGATCATCTCGAATCTTGATCTTAGGATTGTTGATTAGCCACGACAGTGGGATTAATAACCAGAACTAGTTTAAATGGGCAAAGTTACTTATTCGCAAAGAAATTTGGTTTAGGGACTTTGTGAACTTATCGAGCTCGTACTAAATGCTTGTTTAGATTCGACGAATTCGCAAAGAAATTTGGGATTCGAGGATCTAAAGATAGATAGCCCTCGTAACGACAGTTAGCTGGCTATATTTTCGTGCTTGAGTTCTAGAACGGCACTTAATTGAACCTTGACAATTGCTATATATTGATTTCGAATCATTACCTAAAGAATTTCCATGACCTAGCTTCCATTTCTTTGAGTACTTAATCAACCCGTCTTTCGTTTACTTGTTTTATAACTGCTTTCATGCTTACAATCGTTTTACTTAGCAAAATCTGAATACTAGGATTGATTGTGTATTCCAATTCCCTGTGGATACGATCCTTAAGTACTACTATGATCTCTTTGTTTGAGAGAGTGGTTCTAGGGTGAATTTGAGCCCGCATCAAATTTTGGCGCCGTTGCCAGGGAGTTGAATTTACCGTTCAATTCAAGTTACTAAGATTTTGTTTAAGTTTTTATTTTTATTTTTATTTTTGATACTTAACTTGTTCTTTTCTCTTGGTGTTTGTGTGTTTCAGATTTATGCCAAATCGTATAACCAGGAGCAAACGAAACGAAGAGCTAGTCGATCTCAATCCTGAGATTGGAAAGTTAGAACGAGCAAACCGAGCAGCAACTAGAGCAGCCAAAATGATAAACAACAGAGTAATCTTGCTACGCGGTGCAGATGGAGCTATCACGGACCATCAAGGACGAAAGTATAACGCTGAGGGCCAGCGCATTGAGGACGATGGAACCGTGATAGAAGAGGAGCAACAACACGAGCCAGCTGAGCATGAGCGTACATTGAGAGAGCATTATAGGCCTCAGGAGTTCTACACCAACAGAGCTGCTATTAGACCTCCTTCCTTCCCTAGGAATGACTTTGAGCTAAAGCCGGCTTACTTCTCTTTGGTAGCTCAACGCCCATTCCATGGCCTTCCTTCAGAACATCCCATGGACCATATCGAGATGTTTGAGGACTTAGCGTCCAGCATCAAAGCAATTGGGGTTCCTGAAGATTACCTTTTCTGCAAGCTCTTCCCGTATTCTCTTAGTGGAGAAGCAGCTTACTGGCTAAAGCAGTTAGCCCCGGGTTCTTTAACTACTTGGGAGGACACAAAAAACGCGTTTCTCGTCAACTTCTTCGATGAGACACGGTCTGAGGATCTAAGGATGAAGATCTCGACTTTCAGACAAGGACCGACTGAAGCGTTTAAGGATGCCTGGATAAGATTCAAATCTTACCAGAGAGATTGTCCCCATCATGGTTTTAGTGATGTGCAGTTGTTGGGAATTTTCTTCAGAGGGATCGATTGGAGACATCAAATGTCTTTGGATTCTGCAAGTAGAGGGAACTTCAACACCAACGTTCCAAGTGATGCGTTGAAACTCATCGAGAACATGGCTTCGAGTAGTAGCACAAAGAACGTAGACTACGAGAGGAAGCAGCTTGGGAAGAGCACAGATGGAGGTAATATGGCCAAGATGGAAGCCAAGCTAGACTCGATGCATAACTTGCTAGTGGGAAAGAAGCAAGTGCAGTTTGCTCAGGAAGTAGAGACCTTCATTCGAGATGAAGAAGAGAATGAAGAGGACTGCAACTACGTCGGTGGTAACGGATTTCAGGGACAAAGGTTTGGTAACCAACAAGGAAACAGAAACTACGGTGGGAACACCTACGGTGGGAACAATCAAAGATCCACATTCACCGGAAATCAAGCCACACCTAGCTACACCAAACCACAATTCCAGAATACGGATTATCGGAAACCCTATCAGAGCAGCTTCACTAGGAATTATGGTTCTTCTTCTTACCAAACTCCACCTCCTAAGTCGTCGGATAACAAGACGGACTCGATGCTAAAGCAAATTCTGGAGGGTCAACAAAAGATGACGGTGAACTTCAATGGCAAAATCGATGCCTTGTACACCGATTTGAATGGAAAGATTGAGGCTATAAATCTTCATGTGAGGAAACTAGACACTCAAGTCGCTCAAACCGCCGAGAACTCGAGGAGACAAGAAGGATTCCTTCCTTCTAGAACGGATGCTAACCCGAAGCATTCCGTTGCTGCCATCACAACGAGGAGTGGAAAGGTTATCCAAGGGCCTGAGTTGAAGAAAGGACTTGGTAAAGAGAATTTTGATGAATTTGGAGATTTTAATGAGAATGAAATTTTGGCAGAAGGTCATCCGTCGATCGACACACCTGTATGTCGATCGACAGAAACAGAACAGAGCAAGTCTCCGGATGTAGAGCAGTATCCGTCGATCAACGCATCTGACCGTCGATCGACACAGCCAAACCAAGTTTTGGCAGAAGGTCCAGTGACGATCGACAAAGGGAAAAATGTGGTCGATACAAGAACATCAGATCCGTGTCGATCGACAGGACCTGCAACCGTCGATCGACAGGAAACCCCCAGAACGGTTTCCCCTTTAAAATCGTTGGATAACCCAGTGGAGAGAGTGTACATACCCAAGGTACCTTACCCGAAGAGTCAGAGGAGATCTAAGCAAGAGCTTGAGGATGCGAGATGCAAGTCCATCATAGACAAGCTAGTGTTGGAACTTCCGTTTGTCGAAGCCGTTAAACTCAGTCCTGTGATACGACGGTATGTAAAGAAGATGGTCACCAAGAGTTTGGGTATTGAGGAAGGAGTGGCTATGATTTCTGAACAAGTAAGCGCAGTAATTCAGAACAGGATCCCAGAGAAACTAACGGATCCGGGAAGCTTTGTTTTGGATTGTTATATCTTTAAGGATAGATTTCCGAGGTCTCTCTGTGATCTAGGTTCTGGCGTCAACCTCATGCCACATTCAATTGCCGTCAGTCTAGGGATGACAGATTACCACTCCACTAGGATTTCTCTTATCCTAGCGGACAGGTCAGTAAGGATTCCAGAAGGAGTATTGGAAGATGTCCCAATCAAAGTTGGAGACTGTTTGATTCCTACTGACTTTGTTGTCCTGCAGTACAACGAGGAACCCAAGGATCCTCTTATCTTGGGTAGGCCCTTCTTGGCCACAGCTGGTGCCTTGATAGACGTCAAGGGAGGAAACATCACCCTCAAAGTGGGAGGTCTCGAGATGAAGTTTGAAATGGACAAGCTTATTAAGAGACCTACCATAGACGGACACACCTTCTATGTTGACACACTCACCGACCTCGCGCAGGAAGTTTTCACTGAGACACATCCCATTGATCCCTTGGAAAGGACTTTGGTAAACTCTGTGCAAGAGGAAGAACAATTTGATGATGATGCGAGGGTTTATGCTAGGATGATGGATGCTAGCAAGGAAAGGAAGCACTCGGTTGCTAGTACTAGTCTGGGGGAGGGAACTTCATCGAAAGCTCCACAAATCAGTGATTGGAGCGAACAAAAAGCTCCAGAGCTCGAGCTCAAGCCACTTCCCGCCGGGCTAAGGTACGCCTTTCTTGGACCTAATTCTACTTACCCCGTGATTGTAAATTCTCTTTTGAACAATCCAGAGCTCGCCTTACTGCTGAGCAAGCTGCGAAAATTTCGCCCAGCTCTCGGGTATTCTCTTAATGATATTGCATGTATCTCTCCGGACTTGTGTATGCATAGGATTCACCTTGAGGATGAGAGCAAATCATCGGTTGAGCATCAAAGGAGACTTAACCCAAACCTGCAAGAGGTTGTCAAGAAGGAGATCTTGAAACTCCTGGAAGCTGGAATCATCTACCCCATTTCGGATAGTGTTTGGATCAGTCCAGTGCATGTGGTACCAAAGAAAGGAGGTGTCACAGTAGTAAAGAACGAGAAAGATGAGCTAATTCCGATGAGGACTGTAACTGGTCATCGGATGTGCATAGATTATAGGAAGCTCAACGCGGCCACAAGGAAGGACCATTTCCCGTTACCCTTCATCGACCAGATGCTAGAGCGTTTAGCAGAGCACCCCTACTACTGTTTCCTCGATGGATATTCTGGGTTCTTCCAAATCCCCATCCATCCAGATGACCAAGAGAAGACTACGTTTACATGTCCTTATGGCACTTTTGCGTATCGCAGAATGCCATTTGGACTTTGTAATGCTCCAGCCACATTTCAACGGTGTATGATTTCTATCTTCACCGACATGATTGAGCAATACATGGAGGTCTTCATTGATGACTTCTCGGTCCACGGTGATTCATTCAAGGATTGCTTGGACAACCTAGAGAAAGTGCTCGCTCGATGCGTGGAGAAGCACTTGGTGCTTAATTGGGAGAAATGTCATTTCATGGTGCAAGAGGGAATTGTGCTTGGCCATCGAGTTTCCGCGGATGGTATTGAGGTGGACCGGGCCAAGATTGAAGTGATGATGAGTCTTCAACCGCCAACTACGGTTAGAGAGATTCGTAGTTTCCTTGGCCATGCTGGATTCTACAGGAGGTTCATCAAGGACTTCTCAAAGATTGCTCGACCACTCACCACATTGCTCTGTAAGGACATCAAATTTGATTTTGATGCTGATTGTTTAAATGCTTTTACACAGATTAAACAGGCTTTGGTGAGTGCCCCGATAGTGCAACCTCCCGATTGGGATTTACCTTTCGAGGTAATGTGCGATGCAAGTGATTACGCGGTTGGGGCAGTGTTAGGGCAAAAGAAGGACAAGAAACTTCATGCAATCTACTATGCTAGTAGAACGCTAGATGAGGCTCAAAGGAACTACGCAACTACTGAAAAGGAGTTGTTAGCCGTCGTTTTCGCCTTCGAGAAGTTTCGCTCTTACCTAATTGGAGCCAAGGTTATAGTGCACACGGATCATTCAGCATTGAAGTACTTAATGCAAAAGAAAGACGCTAAACCGAGGTTGTTAAGGTGGATCCTCCTTCTCCAAGAATTTGACATCGAGGTCAAGGACAAGAAGGGAGTCGAGAATGGTGTAGCGGATCACCTTTCGCGCATTAGGATAGAAGAAAGTGTGCCAATCGATGATTACTTCCCAGAGGAAAGTGTACACTTCATTGAGATTGGATCTCAAAGGGCTACACCGGAAAATCGGCTAAGTGTTGGGGCAGAACATCAGCCGTCGATCGACAAGCCTCTATGTCGATCGACAGGGAGCTCACTGTCCAAAATCTTGAATGAAGAACATGAACTGTCGATCGACATAAACCTTATATGTCGATCGACAGTGGGTGATCAGATAGAAATCCATGAGTCGAACGCGGTCTCAGGGAGCGATAGACCTTGGTTCAGTGACATAGCCAATTACCTTGCTGCAGAGACTGCACCGGATGATCTCAAGGGCTATGAGAAGAAGAAGTTCATGAGAGAACTTCGGAGGTACTTTTGGGATGAGCCATATCTATATCGGCATTGTTCGGATGGGCTTTATCGGAGATGCATTGCGGAAAGCGAAGTTCGAGATGTGCTCTATCACCGTCACGGTTCAGAATATGCAGGGCACTTTGCCACGTTTAAGACAGTGTCCAAGGTTCTTCAAGCGGGTTTCTGGTGGCCCTCGATGTTTAAGGATGCAAATGCATTTATACTGCAATGTGATGCCTGCCAGAGGCGAGGAAAGATTAGCAAGCGACATGAGATGCCGCAAAAATTCATCCTCGAGGTTGAAGTGTTTGATTGTTGGGGCATCGATTTCATGGGTCCATTCCCATCCTCTTATGGGAATGAGTACATATTAGTCGCGGTGGACTATGTCTCCAAATGGGTGGAGGCAATTGCTAGTCCGAAGAACAACGCTGCGGTGGTCATTAAGTTGTTTAAGACCATCATCTTCCCGAGATTCAGAGTGCCACGGGTAGTCATTAGTGATGGTGGAACGCATTTCATAAACAAGATATTCTCTAAACTCTTAGAGAAATACGGTGTTCACCATCGCGTGGCGAGTCCTTATCACCCACAGACGAGTGGTCAAGTGGAAGTGTCGAATAGGCAGATCAAGGAAATCCTTGAAAAGACGGTAAGTGTCACGAGGAAGGATTGGTCTACAAAGCTAGACGATGCGCTCTGGGCTTATAGGACTGCTTACAAGACTCCTTTAGGGACCACTCCTTTCCATCTGCTTTATGGAAAAGCATGTCATCTACCGGTGGAACTCGAGCATAAGGCAGCGTGGGCGGTAAAGCATTTCAATTTCAACATCAAGCCCGCCGCGGAACGGAGATTGATTCAGTTGAACGAACTGGATGAGATTCGACTTCATGCCTACGAGAACTCCAAGCTGTACAAGGAAAGGACAAAGGCGTACCATGACAAGAAGATAATCTCCAGGAGCTTCGAGCCCAACGACCAGGTATTGCTATACAACTCGCGTTTACAACTTTTTCCTGGTAAATTGCGTTCTCGATGGTCAGGTCCTTTCACGATAAAGGAGGTTAGGCCACATGGAGCTGTGGTGTTAATCGCAAATGATGGAAAAGAGTTCACGGTAAATGGCCAAAGGGTGAAGCATTACTGGGCGGAAGCCAAAATTCCGGGGGGACACATGGTACCCTTGGATGATGCACCCGAAGTCTGAGCTTCAACAGAGTCAAGCTAACGACTAAAAACAAGCGCTAAGTGGGAGGCAACCCATTTGTAAGTAAGTATATACTTTTGTGTTAGTAACTTTTGTGTTTTTTTTAAATTGGATTTTGAAAAAGGAAAACAGGGCAATGCCCCTATGTCGATCGAGAGGAATCTTTAAAATTCCTGTGTCGATCGACACGGGCACCGGACTCCACGAGGTAAGTGATTTAAATCTGATTTTTCTTCTTCTTCCTCATTTCTTCATCTCCATCGATCGACAAAACTCTTTTCGAACCCTAGATTTCCGAAAACTTGACCAAATCAATCAATTTTTAAGCCTAATCCACTTGGATTTTCCTCCTCTATTCGATTCTCACGTTCGTTTTCGCAATCAAACAAGGTATGCTTCACTATTCCCGATTTTCAATCCGATTTCGTGAAGTAAAGAAACGAATTTTGGGGTTAAATTGGTTCGATCCTTGTGTTGTTAATACTTCCTATACACTTTTAGAGTAATTTCGAACCAATTATGTGCATCAATTGTGTTGTTCTTGATAAATAGGGTTTGAAATTTAGAATTTGGGGGTTTTGGAATGTGATTTGAATTTGTGTGAATCGTGTTTGTTTTGTCGAACATTGAGCTTAATAGAGATGCTAGGATTTGTGCTGGGTATGATTTGCTTGAGATTGTGTGTTGAAAATTTATGGATGCTCGTCATATGTAGAACTGCGACAGAAGCTTTGCTGTCGATCGACAGAGACTTGTGTCGATCGACAGGAAAGTGACTGTCCATTTTGTTGGTTCTTTCTAACTTCCTCTGCTTGTTTTCCTTGTGATTTCATTTTGCAGATGGGACGTACGACTGACAAGAGCACTGGCAAACGACCAAGGACCGATGATGGTTCGAGTTCTCAAGCTCCATCTCCACCTACTTATGCTATCAGGCGTGGTGCCAAACCGAAATGGCCAAGGGAGGAGTGCACAAGGATTCAGGTTGAGCTTGAGCCTCTTAAGAGGGGAGTAACGTTGAAGTCAGTATTGACAAGTGATGAGATTGAGAAGAGGAAAGAGTCACCCGCTTGGGACGTTTATGACTCCCTCCTCTACAACGAGTGGCTCAGGGTCCCCATAGCGACCACCAAGTTCATCGACAATCTGTCGCTAGGACTTCTGAAAATCGAGGACGAAGTTGAGCAGTTGATTTTGCAGATGGGTTTAACGAAATTGGTGGGCGGGTATACAAGGATGTATCCCGACCTTGTTCGCCAATTCTTTGCAACTGTGAGGTTATCCAGCACTGCAACCACAATAGAGGAGAAGTTAGACCCGAAGCATTTCTTCATGAGCTTCATGTCTAATGGAAAGAGATACAGGATGAATGCTGCAACTGTTTGCAGGACTTTTAAGTTTCCTGAGGTTCCACTTATGGGTTTACCGAAGGACATTGATGGCGGCGTGGAAACACTATGGAGTAAGATTGGTACGGGTCCCTATCAGGTGGGGAGTTCTGCACAAGCTGATGTGCGTCATCCAGTTGCTCGTTATCTGCTTCGATTGCTTACCACTACCATCATTTGTAAGATGGAGCCGGTAAAGGTTAGGAGTCACGAGTTGGTCTTACTTTCTTACGCTTTAAGGAGCGTCATTCACAATGAGACTTGGGACACTATCACACCGAACATGGGAATGGTGTTGATGGAGTACCTCTACTCGCTCAAGCATACTCCGCTATCTCTTACTAATTTCGGTAAGAAGCAATTACCGGTAGGAAGCATCCTCACTCCAATCTTCACGAGATGCAATGTTTCAACAACCGAGTATGAGGAGGAGAGCAAGCGTGTTTCTGTGGACATGGAGCATATGAAGAATGCTCATTGGATCACACATGAGCATCCTCTACACTGGGTTTTCCCAATTGCGGATGGCCAAAAGAGAAAGGTTGAGATTGGGAGAGTGACGGATTTATTGCGGGTCACTAATGACCCTACACTTATCTCTTTCAATCCACCTGAGGAAGTTCTTAAACCCATGGGTCCTACGAGGAAGCTCACGACACGGGGTGGAGCTAGCTCATCTCAAGCACCGCCGGAGCAGCTTGTACACGAGCATCGCTTCCCGAGTCTCCCAGCAGGTTTGATGGATGACGACCCGCGTTTAAGCTGGATCGCCAAAGCTCTAAAGGCGACATGGATGCAATGTCTTGCAAGTCCGACTGTATCCGTCCCCGCACACCGTCTCCGCGCAACACACCATCTCCAGAGCATCATCATGACGAGGAGGAGGACTAGTTCCCTTCCTCCATTCTACTTTATCTTGTTTTTGTTTTTCCCTTTTCAAACCTTTTCAAACTTTTTCAAACTTTAGTTTTTTTTTAATTTCGGATTTTTGTTAGAATTTCAAACAAAATGTGAACTCGAATTTCTATTTTAAGGATTGCAGCGTGTTGTTCCATTGATCGTTTGTTGAATATCTGTAGATGCAAGTTTGGAACATCGAACAAATCACTTTTCGAAAAATCTACAAATGTGCAAATTTGGGCAGAAGCTCACCTGTCGATCGACATGTTTTTTTATGTCGATCGACATGAGCACAAATTTGGAATTTTCAACACCTCAACGGTTAAGGCAGACGCTCATCCGTCGATCGACATGATGTTTCTGTCGATCGACGGGTTCTTCAAAATGGTAAATTTTCTATTTTTTGATCAAGTTCACGTTTTGTTTGATTTAATTTGCCAATCTCGGGCTTGATAACACTGGGGACAGTGTTGTTTAAGTCTGGGGGAGGGAACTACTAACGTATTTCTTTTTGTTTTGGTTTTGACTCAAAATTGTTTATCGAGTCAAAACTAGTAGAAATTTTTTGTATTGGTTAAGTGGAGTGTCCTTTTCAGCGTGTGACCATTCTCCTAGGATCGACCGGTTGACTAGAGACATCCGCTACTTCCAGTATAATCCGCCAAGTCAGAGCTACTGCACGATTCTCTTTGGGATCGATGTCCATTGAGCTTGACTCCTCATTCGTACCTGATAAATGCAACCCTCTGTTGATAGTAATGGTACTCCTCTCCCCATATATAAAAAGAAATATATATATACATATATAAAATATTACTAGGATTGGGGTGAAATGATAGTTCTCAAGTACAAGATAAGGAGTAAATCCAATGAATCTGTACTCGAGATGATCACCCAGCTCAAAGCAGCAGCCTGAGTCCCCTAAAAAGGATGTTGAAAGACGAGCAATCTCACGAGCCTGTCTCCTCACAAGGAACAATCGTAGTGAGTCACGACCCTGTCTCCTAACAAGGAACAACATTAGTGAAATATGCACTGCTTTGAGTTCAAACAATCACAAAATAATATGTATATATAAATATAGAACGAAATAAGTCTGGGGGAGAGAAAGAAAGAGTACCAAGTGTTGTATAGGTTGATTTATCACGGTACAAGTATGGGAATGAGTCTAGAAGGTTCATGGCATTGAGATCATTGAGGGCAAGCGATGAAGACTGACGGATTATGCTGTGAAGTGGTGAGTGAATTTGGAAAACCGCGTTTGTCTACGGAGAAGTACATGGTGGTCTGATTTTGGTTGGTTCTAAATCATGTGGTACACTAGCTGAAAAGGTATGTTCTGTGTTTTCAACTTTTTCGCATTCTTAGTTTATGATTTTGCTTGAGGACAAGCAAACGCTAAGTCTGGGGGAGTTGATATATCATGGTTTTTACCCGATTTTAACCATGATATAACCGGGTTTATATTAGTATTTGTGGTATTTTGTATGTATTTTGCAGTGTTTTGCAGGAAATGGTCATTTAGAGCTTAATGGAAACATTTGGAGCATTTTGGACCATTTTGGAGTTGAAGAGATACAAGTGGAATAGGGACCTTTAAAAGGTCCCTGTCGATCGACAGTTGTACATATGTGTCGATCGACGGAGCATTTTAAAGACGAAGAAAATATCCACAGACGCCCTCGTGTCGATCGACATATTGTTTGTGTCGATCGACGGTGGCTCTGTAAACCTAATTTTAACACTTGTATAAATACTTTTAACTCGTTTTTACTTAAGGGGGGACTGTTTTATCAAGGAGGTAGAGAGAGAAAGAGATATTTTTGGAGAAACTTTGAGAAGATCTACATGTTCTTGAGATCCAAAGACTTCAAACTCTTTTGTATCATCTACTCTTACTTTTTAATGCAATCTTATTCAGTTAATATGATTTCATCATCTATTTCTGAGTAAATCACTTGTTAGGTTTTGGGAATTTCTTGGGTTATGACTAGAAATCATTGAAATTGCATATTTGTTAAGGTTTATCCGTAGGTTCTTCATTTAAACTGTTATTAATGCTTGATTCTTGCTTGATCATCTCGAATCTTGATCTTAGGATTGTTGATTAGCCACGACAGTGGGATTAATAACCAGAACTAGTTTAAATGGGCAAAGTTACTTATTCGCAAAGAAATTTGGTTTAGGGACTTTGTGAACTTATCGAGCTCGTACTAAATGCTTGTTTAGATTCGACGAATTCGCAAAGAAATTTGGGATTCGAGGATCTAAAGATAGATAGCCCTCGTAACGACAGTTAGCTGGCTATATTTTCGTGCTTGAGTTCTAGAACGGCACTTAATTGAACCTTGACAATTGCTATATATTGATTTCGAATCATTACCTAAAGAATTTCCATGACCTAGCTTCCATTTCTTTGAGTACTTAATCAACCCGTCTTTCGTTTACTTGTTTTATAACTGCTTTCATGCTTACAATCGTTTTACTTAGCAAAATCTGAATACTAGGATTGATTGTGTATTCCAATTCCCTGTGGATACGATCCTTAAGTACTACTATGATCTCTTTGTTTGAGAGAGTGGTTCTAGGGTGAATTTGAGCCCGCATCACAAGTCTACTCCGCGACGTCCACAGGGTAACGGCTTGGCAGAATCAACCAACAAAACGTTGATCGCCAGTCTCAAAAACTGCCTCGACGAGAAGAAGGGTCGCTGGGCCGACGAGTTAGATGGCGTCATCTGGTCTTACCGCACTACACCAAAGGAAGTCACCGGTGAAACTCCATTTGCTTTGGTTTACGGAACAGAGTGCGTCATTCCAGTCGAAGTTCAATTTCCAAGAGTGCGACGAAGGCTACTTTCACAGGAACAAGAAATCAACCGTCTCCTCCTACTCGACAAACTGGACCTCGTCAACGAACGCCGTGACCAAGCATTGACTCGAATTACCAACTACCAGCACTCAGCGGCCAGGTACTATAATTCTAAGGTGTGCATCCGACGTTTCTACGAAGGTGACTTAGTCCTGCGAGAAGTCTTCCAGAATACGGCAGAACGCAACGCTGGTAAACTCGGCACCACCTGGGAAGGGCCTTACAGAGTTACCAAGGTAGTTAGACCAGGCGTCTATGAACTCGCCACCATGGCAGGCACTCCCATTCCCAGGTCTTGGAACGCGTCTCACCTAAAGAAATACTATTGCTAAGTATTTCACTTGAACTACGAGGCGGCTTGATCCCTGCAAAGGGTACGTAGGCAGCTCATCGTTGGATGAGTTCAGCTGCCCCCCCCCCCCCCCCCCCCCTCCTTAAAAGGGGGGGGAGGGGGGGGGGAGTAGGGTACGTATACTCGTATACTCCCACCTCTCTCACTTGGTTTTTTCTTTAAAAAAAAAAAAACAAATAAAGCAAACTAAGCTAAACAGTTTTGCTTATAATACAGTCTTAACAGAAACAGAATTCTTCGCATATAATCTTTGTTTACATCCACCGCGGATGTCGTAAGTTTTATCAAAAACACACATTACACCTCGCTGCTGGCCACAGTGATGGTCTACTTCGCAAACTTCAGATCTGACTTTTACATCCTTAACAGGATCGCACAGCGCTATACAAATACATAATGTTCATTATAGGAGCGGATGCGTTAGAGGAAAGCGTGTCCGTAAACCCAAATGATCATTTCAGAAACCCAACTTACAAATCGTTGGTCAGCTCACTAGGGAATGTTCGCTTAAGTGGAGCGGAAGCATTAGTAGAAAATGCACCCGTAAACCCAAGTGTTCATCCAAATTCCAATAGTCTAAAACGTTGGCAAACTGCTTATTGTAAAAATGCTTATTGCTGGATCAGGAAAGTTATAAACAACATTTCAGCTAACTGTGGCGAGAAGTAAAAATGCGTATCATATCATTATGAATAAATCAAGGTTCATAACAAAGCAAAACAAAGGGCGAACACCATCCAAACTGAAGAAAAACACTAAAAGTAAAAAAACCAAAAGTAAACTATGGCAAAATCGCCTCAAGCTCCAACAACGGTCTCCTCAACCTGACCTGTTTCAACCTCGGTCTCAGAGTCTGACGAATCCTCATCACCAGACGAACTAGAAGAACTCGAAGCCGGATGAGTCACCTGGCGAATAGGATCCGCTGCAACAGGACCCCCTCCACCAGATCTCGGAGTCTTAAGAATCTCCTCAAGTTCGCGCATATGCTTCCCAAAAATCTCCTTCGCTTGCAATAAGCCTTCCTCCTGTTTTCTAAGTTCAACAAGCTCCTCGCTAAGATCGGGCGCCTTGTCACTCTGAAGCAGCCCCAAAAACTCAATGTTGCTCTGAACTTGGATAAGATCTAACATATCAGTCCAGGGCTTGTCGTTGAGCATCTTAAGCTTCTCATTCGCTCGCCCCATCCTCGACTCATACTCTGCTGTCAGCTCGTGCCTCGCCCGATCAACAGCTTTCTGAACGGACGTATCCTGAAGTCTGGCTGCATCTTCTAAGCGAGCGGTCAGACTAGAAACTTTTTGCTGCAGGCGTCTCCTCTCAGCTTCAGACTCTGAAAACTTGCCATCTATCTTGCGGCGCTGATCCTCAGTCTCTTTCACAGCAGCTTCCAAGGTAGCAACTCGAGCCTCTGCTTGACGGCGTTGTTTCTTATGATCATCACATAGTTCCTGAACACTACCAAGGCGACGCTTCTGCGAGGTAGCATCCGTCTCGTATCCCTTGGTAAGCTCGTTGACCGAAGCAATGAACTGCCAAAAGGGCAATTAGTCAACGAAAGCGAAGCAAAATGGATAATGCCGTCATGCCATGAAGGGCCACCTTTCTGTAAATGTCTCTCCTCGACATGTCTTGTGGAGGAGGAAATTCGTTCCCTGGAAACACAATATGTGACATCTTAGTCGCCGCCATACTCCCGCTGCTAAATAAGTCTCCAAGACCGCTAGCTTCCCTATTATCGTCTCGAGGACGCTTGCGATTTGCATGTGAAACATCGCGATGCTTCGGTGGCGAGTTATGACGATGATTGGAATGGACAGCAACGTTGCGTTCAAGCTCAGGACGACGCGACTTAGGCACATCAGTAGATCTAGCTCCTTGCGGGGCCCTCGTAGTAGCGCTCACTCTCTTCTCGGCATCTCTCTTCTCGCGTGCGGTTAATCTCTTCCCGTTGCTCGACATTTCTGGTGGAGGAGTTAGGAGTTGCGTTCCGAAACGATGAATGAGAGCTTCTCGAACACGGCGCAAAGTGAAATCTTCCGACCAACTGCACTTCTCGGTAGTGAAATCGGCGTGAAGATCAAATAAATCTATCGGGAACTTGTCAGCGCTGCTATAATCTACAAAACAAAAAGTAAGAACAAAAGGGTCAGGATTTGACTAACTTACAAACAAGGTAGAGACTGTCACTAAACTGAAAGTAAGCAAAAAAAAAAAAAAAAAAAAAAAAAAAACGCGACGAAGTTTACTACCACAGTGACCCCATCTCTTTCGAAGCTTAGGATTTTCTCCGACTGAATCACTATTTATTCGCACAAAGAAAAACTTCTTCTCCCAAGAGCGTTCTAGAGGAGGGAAGTCTTTGATGACGTGAAGATCAGGTTTGCCGTCAGTGGAGTAATGAAGTTTATCTTTGCGACCAACCTTTTTGATAATCAAAAGATTCAGCAAGTGGTCAACCCCAAGCTCGCTACCATTCTCATAACTGCGAATCATGAGTCCAACTAAACATCGCATCCCTCGAGGTGTTATCTGCGAAATGGCAAGGCGATTCTTCCAGAGGTATTCGAGAATCGTGCGAGGAATCGGAAACCACAAAAAGCAAGTCCGAAAATAAGCTTCATACACCGTGAAGAAACCTTCTGGAGGATTATCAGCACGATCTTCCGGGATAGGAGTGGCGAATTCGACATCTCTAGATGCATTGCAAAGTGCAAGAATGTCTGTTAAAGATCTTGAAGTTGACTTAGAAGACTCCGGTCCTCTGCGCGTCTGGTCTCTCTTAGTAGCTTGCGGAGTCCCCGCTTCGGTATCATCAAACACTACCAGAGCATTCTGGAAGACTGTATCTCTTGAACCGCCATCATCGGTAGAAGACATTTGCTCCGAAATATTCCGTTACTGCAATAAAAGCCCGGAATCCGAGTCAAAACTCAAAAGTCCAAATCAGAACAAAAATGTTGACTTGCTAACTTCTGTTGACCAGAACTTCTGTTGACTTCCGTTGACCGAAGACTGCGTTGACTCGTTGACCAGTTGACCGAAAACTAGGGTTTTCCAAACGCAGTTCTGTTACAGATCACCGCCGCTCAATGTTGCGTTTCTGCCCCAAATCGCGTTTCAGTCGCTCAAAATCGCGTTTCGCCGTCGCGTTTCCGGTTGACAGTGACTGCTCCCAAGTTCTACAAAATTGCAATTCCAAAGCATAAAAAAACTAGAGATCCTAATCATCCTCTCGTCACGGCCTTGATTCCACGATCCCCAAACTAATACCTGCAACACATGGGAAAAAGAGTTGCGTGAGTATTATCACAAATACTCAGTGAAGCGGTCATCCCGTCTACTGATTACAAAGTAGGATAACAATGCCAATTACTACGCAATAGCCAACAATCCACAACGTTCAAGTTATTAAAAAAAATAAGAACAATCCTTCAAGAGTTCACAGCGTTCAAATTACCAAAATAAGAACAACAATCATAATCTGCACAAAGCAACTCGTTGTCGATCGACACCGCTTACACGACAAAAGCCAAACACAATAACACGAGGGGTGTCGATCGACACTACCTCTAGGTGTCGATCGACACCTCGACACAAAAACCGAAACCGACCAAAATCCTCACATGGCTCGGATCCGTTTCCTCGACAATCATTAATCACAGCAAACAACGCAATTATCACATAATCCTCAATAATAATCGACTATAATTAACATCAAATCAAACATAGAGCCCTAACATTAGTTATCCGTAACCACGATCACGCACTCACCTCGATTACGCGATTCGAGAAAAGAACGATTAAGAACACGAAATCAGCGACTTCGCAGCCTCTGATCTCAACCGAAAACACCGAGGAACCCTTCCTCAAACATAGAACACAAAACTTGGATTTTCCCAAAACCCTAAATCAGATTTCCAGAAAACAGAACCGACGCGATTTACTAAAATCAACGCTGAGGACGGAGTTTACCTTGGATTTTTGATCGGAAACCTGTCCGAAAACTAGACACACAAAGATTCCCAACGCCCTATAGATCGTTGTCTAACTCTCTCTGAGTCTCCGGAAAAACACCCCGCAATCAGACTAATTCCTGAACCCGATTCAGCAGAACCTCCCTCACGAAAACGCGAATAACTCTTAGAATACAAATCCAAATGACAAACGGATTGGCCTCACGGCTAGATAAGAGGGAGAAGAACTTACCCACAAAAATTCACTCTGATCAGAACCGATCTCCTTATCTGTTTCTCTTCTCTACCAGAATGAAGCAGAACTGCCCCCTTCTCTCTTATCACCAAACCTTGAAGGAAATCACCAAAAACCTCTCTAACACATTTTTCTGACCATAACCACAGAAAAACGAGGCTGCCCAGCCTTATAAACAGAATTCTAGGGTTCTCAACCCAAACCGACATCAAACCGAACCATCCGAACAATTAAAACTAAAACCGCAATTGACCTAAAACACTGGTGTCGATCGACACCCACACCTGGTGTTGATCGACACCCCTTACCAAAACTCACAATTTGGTTTCAGGATGTTACAGTAAGCTTTTGTACGGTGATACATTTTATACATATCATATACATGTAGGAAAAGTTATATCTCATACCACTTTTTCAAATTTCTTATAAAATCTACAACATTTCTCAAACCCTTATTAAATCTACCATACCCTATATTCAGTGCCGGCCCAGAGATACGGACGGCTCGAAGCAAAAAAAAAAAATTGGCCCCTTATACTTAAAAACAATAAAAAAATTAACTAACAAAAACAAACTAGTCTTAACGAGATTAATACAAGAGTAAATGTCAATGCCTTATTTCTAATATATGATTGTTCTTGCATTTCTACTAGCATACTCATCCATCAAGATTGTATAGTCAAGTGTTTTAACCAGATCATTATCATCCTCATTCTCTATCTCAATTCTCAACATCATCTTCACTTTCATTCTCAATCTCATTCCCAACCTCATTATCATTCCTTAAAACCACATCAACATTAGGAGTTTTTGTTTTTATGACAAACCTTAACATCGAGCCAGCTTGAGATTTGTTAAATGCTTCAGCCTCTTTTTTTTTCTTCTTCTTTTTGATGCACCAGTTTCCTCACCTTTTATTCGTTTTGGAGGCATCTTTCTACAATTAAAAATTGTGAAGTTTCTTAATTAATAAACAAAGCATAACCATGGTCTGTGGCACATTGTAATTAACAAATCACAACATTATTAAACAGAGAACTAGACAAAACAAATAAAGAAATAAGGGAGTATGTTTCAATAATTCAATGGATAATTAAACAAATTCGTAGTGCTAATCAGAAGCAGACCTCATAGAAGTACACAGATTCACCATTGCAAAAAACAGAAGATGAGTGAAAACAAAAAAATCACAGTTGTGAAAAAACAGAGACATAACACAGAGAGACAAAGACAAATTGAGTGACGAGAGAAATAGAAATCGAAGTCGAACCAGAAGAGATTGCCGATTGCACAGAGAAATCGGAAAAAGACGAAGTCGGTGAGTGACGAGATGATGAAGAGAGAAACAAAAGCAATTAGGTTTTTTTAATTGTCGAATTAGTACTCTTTCCTTTTTTTTGGATCATTAACTGATCTAAAAAGTGACGAAGAAAGAAAAAAGAAGCAAAATATGGATAAAAAACATCCCAATTGGGCTTCGAACTCATGGCCTCTCACAAATCCTATAAACCTCAAACCACTCATTAACGAAATTGGCCCCTAAATTTTTTAAAAATACACAGACCCCAAGCTGATGCTTCGCCAGCTTCGGTCCAGGGCCAGCTCTGCCTATATTTGAAAATACACTTTTACTCATTACACATCTCCTCCTTTCTCTTTCTCTTTCTCTTTCTTTCTCTTTTTCTTAAAAAAAAAAAAGATGTGGTACCGGTGATGATGCCGGAGATGGTGGTTGACGGCGGCGATAGAGACAATGATCGTGGACAGCGATAGAGACAGTGGACGTGGACGACAACAGTGGTCGTAGACAAAGACGGTGACCGTGAACGACGACGGTGGTCGTAGACAAAAACGGTGACGATGACGGTGGTCACGATGGAGACAAAAATGATGACCGTGGACAAGACGAAAATGGTGGATATGGTGTCAGAGACAATGCCGGAGATGATGGTTGTAAACGGCGCGGGGATGGACAGATCGATGATGGTGGACAACGATAAAGATGGCGGTGGACAAGACAAAGATAGGATGACGGAGACGATGATCATGGATAAAAATGTGATTGTGGTTGATGACAACGGTGGTAGATGAATAGAGATGGTGGCTGTGAACATCGTCACCCGTCGTAGATAAAAACGGTGACGGTGATCGCGACGGAGACGGAAATGATGGTCGTGGACAAGATGACGACGGTGGATGTAAACAGATACGGTGGACAAATATGGGTTCGTGGGCGAAAACTAAATAGGTAAATGAAATTTAAGGGTATTGTGTCAATTGACACACACTAAAAGACAAAATGTGGAACTCAATAAAAAAAAATTTCAAATTGCGGTAGATTTTGTAATATTTTTGTATAAAGTGGTAGATCTAAAAATATTCTCATACATTTATGATAGAGTAATTAAGTTTTACATACTCATATTTCAAGAATATAAGGATGAATCATCATGGACAGTAACAAACGTTATAATTCTAACCAATAGTGTCAAAATCTTGAAAAAAAAAAAAAAAAAAAGTGTCAAAATCCATTGTACAATTTTTTAATTACTTTTAAAAATTTCTTGGACCACAAAAGTATAGGGCACAATTATGTTAAACTAAGGTGGGGTTATTCGTAGCTGGATTTATGTAGATTCTTCAAATTTTTAAATTCCATTGTTATTGGTTAGTAGATTCTTAATTTCTAAGTAAAATTCATTATTATTCGTTTGAAGATTATTACAATCCTTTTAAAATCCATTGTTATTCAAAAAGTTTATGTTTTATTGATTCTCTAATTCTATTAAAATCCATCGTTATTAGGAAATGGAATCTATACAATTTTACTCATACATGAAGATTTTCAAAATACCATGTATATCCATAAGATTTTTGAAATCTACATTAAAAGAAAAAATACAAACGACACATACAAAATCCAACAAACAAAACAATTCTCTTTTGCTTCTCTTTATCAAAACCGTTCTAAAAAAAAAAAAAATTTTAACTCGATCAACATAAACAATACAACTCTTTTCTCTGTATTTGTATTATACAAACTATCTCAAAACCCAGATTTTGCAAGACAAACACATGAACAAATAATTTACTATACAAAACTATCTCACTGAAACTTACCATGTCTATGGTATATGAAGAACAAGATGTGAAAACTGATGATGGCAAGTGACAATGATTTAGCTTACATCTTAGTTTGAAGAAAAAAATCATGCTTAATAACTAATGTGAATTCTAAAAAATTGGAAAATATACAATTTTGATACTTTAGAGAAAAATGTAAATTATATATATTAACTTATATAGAAGAATGAAAATTAATACAAATCAATATCAATCCATGATAATCAATAACAATCCACAAGAATATATTATAAGAATCAATAACAATCCACAAAAATTTATACAATCTCACAATTTTCAGAATTCACAAACTCTACGGAAATCCATCAATGAATAAGGGCCCCTTAAATACTATCTGTTACAGATTCTTGCATCAACACTTTAATTGAAGATTGTTACGTAGTCTCCGGCGATGACTGTATCGCCGTGAAAAGCGGTTGGGACCAATACGGAATCAAAGTGGCGATGCCGAAACAAAAGGTTTCGATTCGATGCCTAACATGCATATCCCCAGACAGTAGGGATGGGTATAGGACGGGTACCCTGAGATTTTGAAGTACCTGGAACTCGACCCGACCCGACCCTAGCGGGTATTTGAAAAAAAAGCCTCGTACCCGACCCGCTAAAATCGAGTACCTTGTTAAACGGGTACCTTGTAAAAAATCGCTGACCCGCCGGGTACCCGACCCTTTACCCTTACCCGATGATTACAATATACTTTATTTTATAAATTATTATATTAAGAAATTTATATACAAAAAGATGAATAATCATTACAATAAAACCAAATTTCGCTAATATACAACATACAGTTAAAAGAAAAAAATATTATAAATTTCAAAATTTGAAATTTGTAGTATTATCTTCAAAATTATTAATGACAATTCATTAACATAAAATTTCATATTGTAAAGATTTCAACTATTTATATGCTCATGTCTCAAAATTTATTATTAAAAAAAAGGTTTTAACTCAAAAACTATAGTATTATATACCATAAAATTTACTTTGTAATTAAATCTATCAAATATAAGTAATTTAGAATACTAGTATAACAGGCCGGGTAAACATACGACGGGTAATTAAAAAAAATTGATACCCGATACCCGATCCTTACCCGCGGGTAACTAGATTATAATACCCTTTACCCGACTTGGAGGCGACGGGTACCCTTTTTTGGAGACGGGACGGGCCGGGTAATGAAGAAAGGACGGGTAACGAGTATTTGTGCCCAGCCCTACGAGACAGTGCATGAGTAGCACTCGGGAGCGAAATGTCCGGTGGGATCAGAGACGTTAGGATTGAAGACATAACGCTGATCCAAATGCAATCCACGATCAGAATCAAAACCGCGGTTGGACGTGGCGGTTATGTTAAAGACATTTTTGCAAGGAGGATAACTATGAAGACGATGAAATACGGTTTCTTGATGAGCGGTGCGTATAACCAACATGTCGATGATAAGTGGGACCCAAAGGCTTCACCGGTGGTTAAGAAAATTAACTCCCGTGATATGACCGCGGAGAATGTTACGAATTGCGGCGAGGCTTGAAGGGATCAAGAACTGTTGTAAAAACGGTGTATAGATGCATATCAACAAATGTATCAGTCACACTAATACAACGATAACTTTCTTCTCAGAACTCCGATAGATACGAATTTTATATCAATGGAAAGCTGAGAGCCGGGGCTTTCCAACAGTATGATAACCGTCTTCTGTTTCCTTATAGATTAACTGGAAATCGGCCCGCAAGTTCACTTATCGATGTATCTCCGGGATCGTAACGTAACGATGAACTTGGATAATGATAGAATCGTGCACGAGAGCACTTTCCTTAAAAAGTATTTCGACCATTATTAAAGCCTTGGGTTACACGAAATCCCTTATTAAAGCCTTGGGTTACACGAAATCCCTTGTAGGATAAGACAACCAAAGTTTCCTCTTGTTCTAGGCTAAGATACAAGAGAGACAAATAGAGTTTTTATGTTTTGTTTTGTGTGTTGTGATCTCTTTTTTCATCTTTTTTCTTTGTTTGATTGTTCTAAAGCTTTTATAATATGTCAAAGGTTGCAATGGTTGATAAAATAAACCATAAATCCAATAGTTGCAACTTTTCACATGAACGGTTGCAACTGCTCATATGAACGGTTACAACTATTCACTTAAATCTCCAACAAGAACGTTATTTTACGGGGATTTGTATGTGGAATGTGAGTATTTCGTTGACTCCTAAACTAAATAAGCTTCAATGGAATTATACGGATATAGCCGGTGTTACGAGTAAAGTGACGCCCGAGCCATGTAGTTTGTTGCCGGAGAAAGCAAAATCGGTAGATTGCGCGTTTCCGGAAGATAAGATTTCTATTGAGCGTGTTGTCGTGAAGAAGTGTGTTGCTTAGAGAGCATTGTGTAATGGATGATATGATAAACCAAATTTTCGGCTTAACTTATAAACGTAAGGAAAAAATGAGATTTTAATTAATGACCTTTTATCAATGGATCAAACTTAAATAAGCCAAGCCTTTACTTGATGAAATTAATAGTTAGTAATGCATGCATATATATCTTCTATACGTAGTGAAAATTACTTGTATATCAATTGAAAACTTCCGAGTTCCGACCATGGAACCCCAACAAATATTTTCGTGGGTTGTAGAACATGTGGCTTTGTCTCGAGTCGTTGTAAATATTCAATTTCGAGTCGTTGATCTGAGGGAGATATTATGGTACGGATGTGAACTCCTAAAAGTAATAGTCTAAACAAAATAGGATAAATCTTAACATATAAAATAAAAATTAGAATAGTTATCCTAAATCTATATGCCTGATTAACTAACTATTTAACATGTTTCTTCTTTTTTTTTGCGTGCTCCCTCTCTTACTAATTTTGTTTGGTCCCAAACCTATATAAGCTTTGTTGTGACTTTTTGAAATTAAACCTATAATGGTACACTATTACAAAAAGTTGAAACTTGGTGCGCAACATCATTATTGTTCACATTCTTTTATCGAGCTCACAAGATTCCCTCTCTCTCCTCTTTCTTTCTCTCTACTAAAACTCTTTTGAATCTTTTTTTTCCTGCAAGATTTAGAAACTTAGCAAGCATTCTTCTATATTGGCTGTTAGAATCGGAGAGTTTCCTGCAGTAGCAAGTAGGAACGATGAGGAACTCACCGTCGAAGATTAGCTCGGGAGGGCATTCTCGTAATTTCACAGACACCTTCAGGTCTCCCTTCGTAAAGTCCGGTGCCGGAATATCTCCTAATAGATCCTACGCTCTCGCACTAGTAAAAAAAAGGAATATACCCACGAAAAACAAACGAATTTTTTCGTGGGTATAGCTCAAAAACCCACTGTGAACAGTAAACTCTTACCCACGAAAATAATCGTGGGTTTTTCGTGGTTATATGTGGGTTTTCGTGGGTAACCGTGGGTAAAATTGTACCCACGAAATCTTGGTGGGTTTTCGTGGGTAATTTTGCCACGGTTACCCACGAATTTTTCCGTGGCAACTCATAAACCCACTACTACCCACGATTTTTTCCGTGGGTGGTGCTTACAAAATGTTAGAACTAGGGTTCCCGATTTGTTTTTAACATTCACAAATATATTAACCTTATAATGGGTTTTCGTGGGTAACCGTGGGTAAAATTGTACCCACGAAATCTTGGTGGGTTTTCGTGGGTAATTTTGCCACGGTTACCCACGAATTTTTCCGTGGCAACTCATAAACCCACTACTACCCACGATTTTTTCCGTGGGTGGTGCTTACAAAATGTTAGAACTAGGGTTCCCGATTTGTTTTTAACATTCACAAATATATTAACCTTATAATGCGTTAAAAACTTATTAATAGGTTTTTGGTTAATTCGAATGGAAGCTCAATAAGAAACAAAAAATTTGTTATAATATTGGTTTATTTCATTAAACATATAAAAATATTACATTACATAACAACATTATTATAAACGCGTACAATAGATGGTAGGAAAATAGTAAACATTAAAGCAACATAAAGAGTCTGGTGTTTAACCAGCTTATTCGTAAACATGGACGGGTCGGATGTTTATTCACCATCTGAGTCTGGGACTATTTCATTTTCGTAGCCAGTACTTCCTTCAGCTTCCTCATTGATAGTAGATGCTACGGTTGGTTCGTATTCAGCAATCATCGAATTAGCCCCAATTATCTGTTTGAAAAATGATTTTAGTTTATAATTATCAGTAATATTTACAAATTTATGGAAAATCTACCTTAACAATGTTCCGCTCAGTGATGTTGAGGTACTTAGAGTTCCGGTTAAAATGACCTACGGTCACAATCTGTAGAATGACAACCGCACCTACACCAGTGTTGACTCTGTTCTCGTCATTGTTGAAGATGTTATGGTGCATGGTTCCCTCGATTATTCCAGACGGATCCTTTAAGGTTACTAGAAGGTCTCCCTGGCCGTTGGGGGTCGCACTAGATAACATAGCGACAAGCTGAAAATAAGATAAAATTAACTTGTCAGATACATTGTATATCTAAATTCCTATAATATTGCTCGACAACGTAAACCTTTTTCACTTTCACAAACTGTGAATGCGGGCATTGTATTTCTACAACCTGGGTCCAGAATGGTGTGGCCCTATTGTTATAAGTACCTATATTTATGAATGATAGAGTTAGTATTAGTCATCTACAAACATTATTGTAATGGTAAACGAGTATATTATATGTCTATACCGTCGCGGATTATGTAATCGATAGTAAAAGTCCAGCGAGGACTACTAAAACCCTGGTCTCCCTGTTGTGGCTCATTGATGACCTCCCGAATGAAATCTTGTGTTGGGCGTGTTTGAGAACTTTCACCTCTCAACACCTTCCTATTGTGAGCCGTCTTGCGAAACATTCCTCGCTGTATGAGTTGGGCAGGTCCCGAAATTACCGGCGTTTGGATTTCAGATCGTTGTGTTGGTTGGAGTGAAACTGTCGGTTGAGCATCAATAACATATAAGTTATCGTATGGAGGGCTTGAAGGAACACGAGTTGTTTCTCGAGGGTTTTGAACGGAGGCTCGGTTTTGCATATAGTAATTCCATAGATCTCTGTTTGCCATTTGCAAATTGTTTTTTGTGTTATGATTTTGTGTTGAAATACTCGGACTTAAATAGGCAAAACATAGTGATTTTTTAGGCTTAACGTGTCGATGTATATGTGGATATAAGAAAGTATGATAAAATAATTTGACATTACATATCAGTGTGCAATAAAAAAATCAAGTCCGTGAATGACATTGTCTGCCACTGAATCATAAATAACACTGTGAATGACACTGTCGGCCACTAGATGGTGAATTGACATTTCGACAATTAAATGAATGGCGTGAAAGTATTCTACTCATGTAAACAATCACGGGTGTTGTAAATAGGGCTAGCTGTTATAACTGTTTAGAAAGATACAAATTATATTCCACATAATATTATACATGAATCCACAACATATTTTATTACAAACCACTCGACGGATAATAATCTACTACTTTTATAAGACGTTAAAAATTTAACACAGACAAAAATAATATTACATAAAATACTAAAAATTAAGGATCGCATTGATGCACAATTTTCATTCATCTTCAGAAGAGAAATCAGCTTGAGAACATTCGTTATCAGTTAGCTCATGATCGGATGTGTACATGTCGTTTGTATGTTGGTCGGGTAAATCATCATAATTATCCATGTCTTCAACATTGAGTGCCTCGACCCTTAGGAGCCCTGAAGGTGCAACAATAGTATTTCTAGAATCCTCTTGAAAGGCTTGTTGTAAAGCATCTGTAACATTTCGTACACCTCTGGGTACCACTTTTACACATGCTAACCATTCCGTCCCATGCCTCCTACTCACCTTTGGGTATGGTATGTAACAAACCTGATCACACTGTTCAGGAGTAATAAACGGATCATATTGTCGATACTGCTTGTTTGCAGCAACATCCACCAGTCTTGAACGACTTCTACGCATTCCACTTCCACTAGTGATGTCATACCAAAAGCATTTGAAGATAACCACCTTCAACCCGACACCGCCATCGTACTCAACCAATCTGATGTCGTCCACAATGCCATAATATTCCGTATCAGTAGTTCCCCTCACGCAAACACCGAAATTTTGTGTCTTTTTGTTTGCACTCCTACTCAATGTGCGGAATAAGAACCCTCTTGTTGCATACGAGGGCCAGGATGTGTAAGCACGACTTGGACCTTGTACAAAATCAATGAGCCATTGTGGCACAGTTGCTACCATCCTTTGATTATTAACCTGTAGTAAAATAAATACATAAGTTGAACATTATATTAAAAACGGCTCAGTACAAAAATACTTACATAATTTTTGCACCAGCGTGCGAAGTTATTGTCTTTGAATGACTGTAGATCAGTAGTAGCTAATGCCGGATATGTAGTTCGCATGAAATCTTCAAACATCCTATGTATACAAATTATGTAATTAAAAAGTATTTAACTATTGAATATAATGTTTTGCGACGGTTACTCATACCTTTCATATGGTGCTAACTCGGGACAGTTATTCATGAGAAACGTTTGCAAAACGTTGTACTCTTCGTCTGTTATCCATCCCTTTGAATGTTTACCAATGAACCTTCCTTTCTGTTTGAAAATTGTTGGGACATCGTCGAATGCGTAGAAGTAAATGTTTTCACCATGCCATCCTTCATTACCTCGAGCGATCGGTTTTCCAAGCCAATGGGTAGCTAGCGCTGATATTTCTTCTTGTACACAGTGCTCGACGATAGACCCTCTGATTTGTGCCTTGTTCCTAACCTTTTTTTTTAAGTGGTACATGTACCGCTCAAATGGATACATCCACCTATATTGTACCGGTCCACCTAAGATTGCCTCGTCCGGAAGGTGTACCGGTAGATGCTCCATGACATCATAAAACGAAGGAGGAAATATCTTCTCCAAGTTGCATAATTTTACTACTATATTTTCCTTCATTGTTAGAACATCTTGTTCTTTTAATGATGGGGCACCAATGTCTCGGAAAAACAAAGCGATTTCTGTGTAATAAAAGTAACAACCAAAATTAGTCAGTCATATTTGTGTATCAAAAAAATTAAAAAATGAATACCTGAAATCGCTACGTGTACAGACTTGGGGAGTAGTTCCATCAAAGCAAAAGGTAGAAGCCTTTCCATAATGACATGACAATCATGGCTTTTGAGACCAGAAAGAGTCGCATTAATTTCATTGACACATCTACCAAAGTTGGAAGCATACCCGTCTGGAAAACGAATTTCTTTCTTCAACCAACTTAGAAATTTCTTTTTCGCTTCCTTTGACATTCAAAATATTGGAACCGGAGCAATATTTGCTGATGTAAGCTCCAACGCTCTACGGTTGCATATTATCGCCATATCTAGCCTAGATTTTATGCTATCTTTGTTTTCCCCGGCACGTTTAAGATAGTTTTGATAATATTATCAAAAAAAAATTTCTCTATATGCATAAAATCTAGGTTGTGTCTAAGCAATAGATTCTCCCAATAAGGCAAAGACCAGAAAATAGATTTCTTGTACCAATTATGATATTGACCATAACCATGTACCGTTTTAGATGGATCATTGTGTCCGTTGCCACCACACTCGGCACTCATTTGCAGACCTTCTATATTGTTGATGAAGTCCAATAACGTTCTTCCACTACGCCATACTGGTGCTTCATCATGGACAGTTGTAGACTTAGTGAAGGCAACTACATTCCGCCTGTATGGGTGGTCACTCTTCAAAAACTTTCGGTGACAGTCAAACCAACAATGTTTTCGTCCATTCGTTAACCAGAATGAATTGGTTGAATCCATACAGTATGGACATGCGAGGCGTCCGTGAGTCATCCACCCTGATAACAGCCCATAAGCTGGGAAGTCACTAATCGTCCACATAAGCGCTGCTTTCATCTTAAAAGAATTGTGTTTTAATATATCATATACATCAGCGCCATGTGTCCACAGTTGTTGTAGTTCGTCGATTAAAGGTTGAAGGTACACGTCCAGACTTTTCTTCGGGTGTGTTGGACCAGGAACCAAAATCGAGAGGAATAAAATTCTCGGTTCATACACATACCAGGAGGTAGATTGTATGGTGTGACTATCACCGGCCAGATTGAGTGTGCCTGGCCACTCATGCCTAGTGGATTAAAACCATCTGTTGACAATCCAAGGTAGATGTTTCTTGGTTCAGAAGCAAACCCCGGATAAACGCTCTGGAAATGTTTCCAAGCGGCCCCGTCTGATGGATGATTCATTTCGCCTCCAACATTAATATGATCGGCATGTCAACGCATATGTCCCGCAGTTGATTGACATTGGTATAGTCTTTTGAAACGATCGGTAATGGGAAGATAAAACATTTGTTGTTTTGGAATCTTTTTACCTTGCCCATTCCATGGATGATATCGATCTGTTTGACAGAAGCGACATTGCTCGAGCGTGGCATCTTTTCCCCGCCAAAATAGCATACAATTGTTCTCGCATACATCAATTTTATGAACGGGTAAGCCAAGGGTCTTTGTAATCTTTTTGGTTTCGTAGTACAACTCCGGAGCAGTATTCGGGTCTGGTAGAATCCTTTTGATAGTACTAGCGATGTCGTCTACAGCACCCTCTGCTATATTGTGCTCCGTCTTCCAACGTAAAATACATGATGCCAAATATAATTTGGTATTCTCTGCATTGTACCCTTCGTATAAAGGTTGATTAGCTTCCATGAAGGCCTCATATGACTTGTCCACGAACGCCGGAACTTCGACTTCTTCACTATATTGTTGATCTTGCATCTCTGAAATATCAGCAAGATCTACGAATCCTTCATGAAATGTTTCTTGTACAGCAACATGAGGATGATGATAACGCTCTTGGTTGGCACTTTCATCAAATTGTGTTCCAGTAGATGATTCTCCCGTAAACATGAAAGATTCTCCATGATTACTCCAAACATAGTAATTGTCTTTGAATCCAACTGTGTAAAGATGACGCACCACCACCCTAGGTTTTGTTGGTGGCTTTTCATTCTTGCACCGTGAGCATGGACAAAGGAGTAATCCGGTTGCCTGATATGATGGTTGTTGACAAGCAAATGTGATAAACACATTAATCCCAGTAGTAAATTATTCGGTAATAGTATTTGTTGATGGATCAATTCGGAGATCCATCCATCTTCTTGAATGGTTTGAGGAAGACATAACAAATATACGTATTGATTCTTAAAAGATTTAGAAATTAGGAACAAATAAAGCAAGTATTTATAATACTATGGATGGTATAAGTTGTGCATTATGGAGGTAAAGGTAGATACCAAACTGATTTGACAAGACACTGTAATGGTCTGTGAAGAATCAAAATATCTAATGTCTCACACACCCATTTCAACGGCCAAGATCAACTCTGCAAAAGTATTCATCAAAACTTGTGGCCAAGATCGTTTGATATCAAACTGATTTGACAAGACAATGTAATTATCTGTGAAGAATCAAAATATCTAATGTCTCACACACCCATTTCAACGGCCATGATCAACTCTGCAAAAGTATTCATCAAAACTAGTTGCCAAGATCAACGGCCAAGATCAACTCTGTCAATCACTCCGAATTGACAACTCAAAACCGATACCAACACCGAATTCACTCTGAATTGACAATTCACTCCGAATTGACAACTCAAAACCGATACCAAAATTAACAACTCATTTAAATGTAGACCAAAAAATTATATGGACACAAGCGAATCAGATACCAAAACCGAATTGACAACTCATTTGAATGGTTGATATTATAGATTCATCATTCAACGGCCAAGATATATTATGCTAAAGTTGTTATAATAATTTTGTAAAATCTATAAACAGAGACTTGTTTCATTAGATTAGTATATCGACACACAAAACATACAAAATCAGCCATGTCGAAAAAAAATGTAAATCAATCCGAGGAAGAGAAGATAATAAAGACCTTCCTAGATTCTTTACCAGAATCAAACACCCCTCCTTCTGGTACGATTCGTCTCAATAACCCAACCAACCGTTACAACCCCAGTCCCGGTTCTACTTCGCGTGCTCCCCCCCAAGCCTCGTAAAGCACGCTCTCCAACCAGGGGAGAAAATGAAGTACTGAAAACACCCACATCGACCAAGGCTGTAGATGTTTATGAAAAACAGGAGCTCCCAGTTTTCAAATGTTCAAATGACTATTACGGTTGTTGTGACGAACACATGTTGGAGTTCGAGATGGATCATTAAGATATGTGTTTAATTGGTAATGTACAACTAATATTACCGCACGAAAGTCACTCGTCATTACAATAAGTGCATATGGCTTTTATGTTTGTTTTTTTATATAATTTGTGCTTTAGTAAGGGGATGTGGTTCAAAAACGTCTAATAATGTACTATATATTACATGTGTTGTTATTTATGTAAGGCTATTATATGTAAGGCTTTTATAACAAAAATATTGTATCAAAGTTTCAATTATCTTATTTTCTATTAATGTGTGATTCACAAATTATTTGTTTCTATGTTATAACTTGAAACTTTGATGGACCACATATTCATGTAGTACAAATCTAATGGTTGATTTGGTTAAGCCCATAACATGTGAATACAATCGTTACAGACCAACGTGATTTGACAAGACAGTACATCTACTATAAATAAATATGATGGAGTGTATATCTTTTACACCCATCAATAACAAAATAATGTCTTCTAGCTCAAGTGATGAAGACTCTCAATCAAAAAACGTGTCAAATTTTTTCCCTCTTCCAAAATTCTTTTGGAAACCGAAACTCTGTGCGACGAATTCACTCAAGAGATACCCACTTACTCGTGGGAATATGATACGCAATCACCAATCTATGCAACTGATGGTTCTACATCAACGATAGTACCGGACAACCAGTTCTTGCAAAACATCCACCACAATCCAAAATACTCGGGGGAAACTGAAACTCATTTGATTGTCGATAATAAGCATCCAGAAGGTCATGACCAGAAGCGGGTTGTCGATGATGTTTTGTATAGGTAAATCGAAGATGTACAACCATCTCTATTGATTGAAAAGTCAGATACTTACGGTGGAAGTCCTGCAAGTGATTTTGAGTTTGCACAAAGGCCAGAAAGCCCAAACTTAAATCTAGATGTTGATGCAATCAAAAGGGAATGTTGTGACGGATTTTCAGATACCTACGGTGGAAGTTCCTCGTATGAAAGCAAGGATCAATACTATGGTGATGAATTTGCCCAAAGACCAGAAAGCCCAAACTTAAATCTAGATGTTGATGCAATCAAAAGGGAATGTTGTGACGGATTTTTAAATTCTCCACCAAAGAAACAGAAGGGAAAGAAAATTTTCTGGTAACTTTGGTGTGGAAAAGAGACAAATGTTTTCAAAATTTAGTGCCTAATATGTACTTGTACCATAACCATTGTATGTTTAATATTTTTAAGTTTTTAATCTACCAGTTTAAAAGTTATTTCAAATTTTATGTTTCATTAAATGTAATGTTTTATTGGAGTTGCATAATCAATTTATCTTGTTACTTAGCAAACGGAAATATTTCCGTTTATATACTATTAAATGTTGATGATCTATAAGATTCGTCAGAAGCATAATTTGATGGTTAATTAAGCTTTCTTTAAAAATAATTCAAACCCGTGTTCGAATCCGGTGTTGTGGAATATATTTTTAAAAATTAAAGAATGTACCCACGAAATAATCGTGGGTATACGTGGCTTTATTTTAATACAAACAAAAATAATCGTGGGTATAAGTGGCATTTTTTAAAAACCCACGAAAATAATCGTGGGTATACGTGGCTTTTTTTAAATACCCACGAAAATAATCGTGGGTTTTCGTGGGTAACTTCATCATTTTCATCGAACCAGATCTCTCTCCTCCATTCGACGCAGCCAACCAAAATCACTCTCCTCCGGCGATTTCGACTCTCGCACCACCGCCGACACCGCGCACCACCACCTCCGGGGTTAACCCCTATATTCCGCATCTCCTTAGGTAATTTCGTTTCATCTCTATAATCCTTTAGGTTTTCTTCAATTTGGTTTTAGGATTCCTCAAAATTTGATTGTTTCATGATTCTAACAGTTTGGTCTAGTTTATATGAATCAATCCTTACATGTTTATGCCATAGATTTGCTTAGATTGTTAAAAATTTGGGGTTATTGTATTGTGTAGGGTTTTTTAATTTTTCAAATAATTTGTTTTTGTGAAAAACGTAAATTAAAATGTTTGTAAAAAGAATTGTTGAGTAGTTAGTGTTTATTAATAATTAAAAGAAAATTTTAAATTTGTTTAGGTATTTTATATTAATTTTGTGGATTTTTACATACAAATAGCATATTTTATAAATTAAGTATTATAATTTAGTGTGAAAAAAAATTATAAAACCGGACAAAAATTAGATAACAAATACCAAAATTATATAACTGAAAAACATATCTAATACAACTTGTACAAAACTTATGTATAAAAGTGTCACTTGTTAACAACATTTGAAAACATATTAATGGCTTGAAATTCTAAATTCTTGAAAAACATATATGAGAAAATAAGTTATAAAATTAAATGTTAATGGCTCTAAAAAAATATATGACAAAATAATTTATAAAATTTAAAATATAAAACATATTAATGGCTCTAATTTTTTTTAAAGAAAATCAGAAAAAATTATTTGTATAAGAAATATTAGATGTATTGTTTTTTGCATGTAGTTATGTCTTCGTCTACCGGGACCTGCTCAGTTCGAAGCAGACCTCGTTTCCATCTCCCAAAATCTGCTATAGGTGCTTCTTCAGAGTATCGTTACCGTTTACAGGCGGTATACGAAGCGCCTACTAGGAGATCACAGCCTGTCCTCCATCCGTTTAAGGAAAACGGGGGACTACGGTAAACATCTTAAATATTTAACCAGTTTAAGGTCTACGTGTTTACTAATTGATTTCTAACTTTTAGAATATTTTTTGAAGGATTGGGATCGATGATTCGGTCACCAGTTTTATTAAACAGACATGGCAGGGTAATTTTTGGGGCCCTTGGAAGAACTGGACCGATGTGAAAAAATACGGTCCAGAAAAAATTCAGAGTTGGTGGGAAACATTTGTGGTAAGTTACAAAATTCGGATATTTAAACATTTAGTGTCCATTACTAACATTGTATATTAACAATGGTGGTTGCGAGTTGTAGCAAAACTATTATTGGGATCCCGAGTTCGAGGACATCGTCTTTTATGAATGGAAGGAAAAGACGAAGTTAGGAATCGGCGAAGAGATTAGTAGGAAACATCGAGAGGGAGTGCAGCCGGTATATATCAGCGATGATGACTGGGCAATTCTTTTGGAAGGGTGGCAGACTGAGAAAGCCATTAGCAAGAGTAAGAAGGCTACTGAAAGCCGTAAATCGCTGATCCACGGCAAAGGAATGCACAAACACAGTGCCGGGCCCCGATCCTTCTCAAAGATTGACTATGAATTGGTAAGTTTGATCCATATATTAATTTACAAATCTATTCATTATCGTTAGTAATGTTAATGATCACTATATTGTGTAAATATTTTTTTGGGATAATGCAGAAGCAGAAGGGGCAGGGATCCGAGGAACCATCCATTCTGGATTTGGTGAAGGAGACGCATACACGCGCGGATGGCACTTACGTTGATCCGGTGATTGAGGGACTCGTGAGGGAGGTTGAAGAGGAGGCTTCTCAGCACCAAGATTCGACCGGCACAACTTTTTCCACAAGAGGTTCTCCTCGGGAATTCATTAACCAATTATATTTTCAGGTAAATTTTTTCAAATTCTAATTTTTTATTTATTGTATATTTAGACATTAATTCTCTTATTGTTTAAAAATGCAGAGGGTGAAACCAAAATACGGGCATGCCTACGGCGTCGGTAGTGCAAGGACGCAGTTCTATCACCCTTCCGTCCAGGATCCGTCGGGAACACAAGCGGATCTCCGAGGTGAGCTCGATGATATGAGGAGTGAGATGAGTAGCATGGCGAGGAAGATAGATGTCATTTTGAATAAGCTAGATGGACGCAGCGGTTCACAAGGGACGAGTCAGCCCGACGACTTTGATGGTCGCTTCAACTATGTTTCGTAGCCGTTTATTTTATGTTTCTGCTTTTTTTTCAATTTGAAAACTTTTAATTTATAACAATTTAATTTTATGTAAAATATTTTATTTCTATTCGAATTATTAGTTTAGCATTTAATTTAATTAAAATTTTTAATAACAAATTTAAAAATAAAAAAAAAAATTTGACAAAAAAATATTGCACATACCCACGAAATTTATAGTGGGATTTCGTGGGTACAAATCTACCCACGAAATTTTTGGTGGCAAATCGTGGGTAATTTCCCACGAAAAACTTCGTGGCAATCCGTGGGTAACTACCCACGGAAAAATAAGTGGGTGTTCGTGGGTAATCGTGGGTATTTTGCCACGGATAATTTCGTGGGTTTTCGTGGGGAGCTTTACCCACGAACACCCATTTATTTCTCTACCCACGATGCTATACCCACGAAAATTATTCACTCTTACCCACAAAAGTTTCGTGGGTATTGGCTCTTTTTTTACTAGTGTCGTCTCACTCCTCATCCTCTCGTCGTCGGCGCGTTCATCTCCACGCGCCTCCTCCTCGACCCCACCGTAAGTCACTTAAACGACACTACCACTTGTCGTTTTCGCTCGATCTCAAAGTTCTCAGTGCTTGGTGTTTATATTCAACTTTTTAGATATTTTAGAATTTTATTCTGTCACGTGAGAATTTTCTATATTGCGCATTCACATGTGCCGGATTTGTCGGCTTGCCGTACTTATGTCCGAGAGTTCACTCTTAGTCCGACACGTGTACATTGTGGGACCCAAAGATTGACTTTTCCGATCAACAGCTGTCACGCGCCACTGCTCACAAGTCATCCCGTTTTCACCACTTGTAGGTTCTGATAGAGAAAGAAGCCGTGACGTCGACGTCGCCGTCACCGACGAATATTAAACCCCAGACGATTTCCCCAAAATACCCTCGATCAGATACAGTAATTACGGAAAGCCCACAAGAATTCACACTGCACTGTTCCCGCAACGAGACCACCGGAACATGCCCAAGAAGTGATTATCCGGCGACGGTGAGCTTCGGAGACGACGATACAAAGCTTTCTCCGACCGCCACGTGTCCAGATTACTTCCGATGGATCCACGAGGATCTCCGTCCATGGGCGAGTACCGGGATCACGCGGGAAGCACTTGAGCGGGCTAAAAAGACGGCGAACTTCCGGTTAGCGGTCGTCGGCGGGAAGGTTTACGTGGAGAAATTTCAAGATGCGTTTCAGACGAGAGACGTGTTTACTATCTGGGGATTCTTACAGCTTTTAAGGAAGTGCTTTGGGAAGATTCCAGATCTTGAGCTCATGTTTGATTGCGTTGACTGGCCGGTCGTTAAAGCTGTGGATTTCGCCGGAGTCAACGCTCCGTCGCCTCCGCCGTTGTTTCGTTACTGTGGAAACGAGGAGACGCTCGATATTGTGTTCCCTGATTGGTCTTTCTGGGGATGGTATAAAGCACACTTATTGTTTTCAAGTTATGTCAATTATACCACAATAGTTTTGAATTGATCAATCAAACCCATTAAAAAAAATTGTAGGTCGGAGGTGATTATACAATATATACAATATTGTAATATGAAAAATGATTATTTTTTATATATTTTGTTTGGGGTTCTGAAAATCTCAGGACTGATTTGAACATTTTGTGGATTTCGGTTGTTGATTTTAGAACAACAGGATTATATATATTGAGGCTTATAACCACTGTATCTAAATGTTGTTGACGCTCCAACATTTTTTTAACCTTACAAATACTAAAATTCTTTTAGCTTTTGAAAGAGTATCAGATAGCATGCAAGGAACTTGAAAGAATCATATCCAAGATATAGATGAAGAGTTGTGAGATATTGAATGGAATTATAAAGAGTTATACTATAATTATGATTATGTTGTAAGCAGCTTATTGTATTGGTAAAATGTCATTGTGTATTCTATAATGTTATAGTTTCGTTATTTACTATGTTATATTTTGGTATGCGTTATCTTCAGATATGTAAGATAGTAACATTCCCCAGTGTTATCTCATTAATAATACACATTAGTCACACTGAATATGTGTAATGTATTTTGGCAATCTACATAATTGTTTTTATTGAATATTTGTGATTACACGATAGAAAATACCTTTTAACTTTTTTAATTAATTACTCCTAATCCAGATAAGTTTATGGGCCTTTAGTCGCCTTGAGGCCCAACCATATTAAAGTGTATATTTTATGTGACGAGTTAATGGGCTTTGTGCGGCGGTCTGAGACATAACCGAGGGGATATTTTAGGAGAGAACCTCTCTCAACCAGCCGACCTAATTTCTTCGTCTTCCATCTCAATCATGCCGAACAAATTCTCCGGTAAGATCTCTCTATCCGTTCGTCTTTTTCTGGTTTAATATCTGTAATATCAAATGAGCGGATTTAATGAATCTATTTGTCCTTCAAGTTGTTTGGAATTGATTTGTTTTGTAATGATCTGATGTTCTAATCAAACTAAAGATCTAAGTCTGTGTCTTTATTTTCCTATCTCATGGCAGAGGCTGACGACGGTGTCTTGTGTGATTTGGATGATTGCCCAATTCCATATGCTCTCACTCCTGAGTCAATCTCTGCCAATATCACAATATTGGTCACAAGGGAAAGGGAAAGTTGTCAATAGTCGTTTATACTATTGAGAAGCTGAAGGATGAACAAGTAAAAACGTTCGATTCTGCCAAAATCAAGGTTTCTGAATCAGGTTATTTTCTAAACTTGAACCCTTTTAATGAATGTGTCATTCATCTAATTTCCTTCCTTGGATAAATTGTTCCAGAAAAGTCTAAAAAGAAGTTTACAGACATTTATTTGTGGGGAATAGACCATGCATATGAACCAACTAATCTGATGCTCATCTCAAAAGACATCTCCGACGACTCTCTCTACGTCAGGGCTATTCAGCGTGTAAGAGATCAAGAAAACAATATTCTCTTTGCGTTTTCTGAGGTCTCTTCTTCAAGAGCGGTTTGTGTTCCTAGTGTACTTTGGGTGTGGAGTAGCCTCTCCTTTGGAGGGAGTCCTCTATGTTCGCAGTTCGTTACCCCTCCCACTTGTTCTTCCTGCAAGAAACAAAGGAAACTGGAGCAGCAGATTGGCTCACAGACTATCTCCAAAGCTAATAACACTCTTGTTAAATCCAAAGCTAATACCAAATTCTTCTGTAAGTCTTGTCCTTGAATCATGTTCGTTCTAATCGGTTTCCCATGGATCTTATCAAACTAAAGTTCCAAGTTTTTCCTTTCTCATGGCAGTGGCTCCCGTATCCGTCTTGTGGGATTTGGATGATTGCCCAAATCCACCTGGGCTCACCCCTGACTCACTCTCTGCCAATCTCGTAGAATCTCTTAATAATAAGGGTTACATGGGTAGTATCTCAATCTCTGCCTATACAGTTGAAAAGCTCAAGGAGGAACAACTAAAAGAGTTTGAATCTGCCAAAATCATCGATGTTTTTCAATTTGGTTAATTCCTTCACTTTAACTAACCTCTATAATCTTTTCTTTTCTTCTTCTTTTGTGTCCTTTATCTCATCTCTCTTTCAATTTATGTTTTCAGAAGATCTTCATGCTAAAAGTGTAGAGATTGTTAGTGCCATTTATCTGTGGCAGCTAGATCATCAATATGAGCCAACAAACTTGATGCTAATCTCAGAAGACTTGAATCAATATGTGGACCCTCTTGAATGTGTAAAAAAACATGAAACCAATATCCTCTTGGCACTTCCTAGAGACCCACTAAAATCGTTACTCTATATTTCAAGTTTAGTATGGATATGGTCTACCATATCAGTTGGAGGGGGTCCTCTCGGTTCCCAAGTCGGTAATCCTTCTCCTCCAACTTCTACTTGTCTCTTTTGTAAGAAACTGATGGGAATAAGCCTCAAGAGAACCAACAGAAAAAGCCGCAAGAGGAAAGCAACTAATGAAGCCTCTGAGGTGAGCAACTAAGTACCACACCACTTTGTGTCTCTTTCTTGATACTTTTGGCTTTAATAACTCTGTAATAGCTTCTCAAGTTTGGTTTTTTTGTTTTTTTTTTGTAAGAAGCTGATGAAACCTCGGGGAAAAAGACTCAAGAAGAGAGCAACTAGCAGACAAAGCCTCAAGAGGAAAGCAACTAATGAAGCCTCTGAGGTGAGTATCTGATTACCACACTTTATCTCTCGTTCCTGACACTTTGGCTTAATATGACTATCTTATTTTGAACTCAGTAATAGCTTCTCAAGTTTTGTTTTTTTTGTAAGAAGTCGATGAAACCGCGGGGAGAAAGCCTCAAGAGGAGGAAAGCAACTAATGAAGCCTCTTCGTCACAAAAGCCTCAAAAGCGTCATAAGGTGGAAGAGGCGAGCATCTTAGTATCTCTCGTTCCTGATACTTTGGCTTAATATGCCTTTATCTTATTTTGAACTCTGTAATACCTTCTCAAGTTTGGTTTTTTGTTATAATTATGTTTCTATAAGATACTTTTAGTTATTCCTGGCTTGACTTTTATTGCTGCGATGGTCAAGTGTTTCTCGTTTTGCTTACATGTATTTGTTTCGGTTGTTTTTCTACATTAGATTATCTATGTGGCAGGACTCTAAACCTATTTATATTTCTGTTTTTTTGTTTGTTTAAGTAACTAGTATACCAACTAAAAATGCCCTTATCAAGATGAAAGACGATTTAATTATTGGCTCTTCTTATGATGGAGCGATTTGGAGAAAATGATCCAACAAGTGTGAGGCACTTTGTGACCATAATGTGTAGACAGTGCAGAAAAAATATCTAAAGCATAACTGTGAACCTCCCGTTTCCTTGACATCCGAAGAAGCATCGCTGTCCACATTCCAGGCGCCAGCTTCACCGCCTCACTAAGACATTTGAATCCATTGCTCACTCTTTTCATTGTTCCTTCTTCCTGAATATTTTAAGTGGAATGAGATTTTGTTGCAGATTTCACTCAGAAAACGAAAAAGATAAGTGAAAGGTTTTTGCCTCTTCGTGTTCATATCAAGAACCTCTTCTTCAAAGAAAATATCAACTACTCTGATTATGTCCTGAAGAAGGAAGACCCGAACTCTCTGCCCTTTCTGTGATAATATGTGAACAATAACAGATCTTCTGTGGCGGAAACTACTGAATGCATGTCGAAAGATTTCAGTTCCGATGATTTCTTCAACGTTTTATCTTCTGGAGACTCTCCAGAAGTCACAGAAGCCTGGTCGGATATAGCTGCTACCTTAAAGAGAGTTTTAACTCCTTTCTTCAGATTACTCTATTTCCCAAGGAGAACTATCAATTCACCATAAGTCTTTAGTTTTATATCACGTACCAGGCGTTCTAGCCGATTCCACCTTATTGATCCATCATTACAAATGACAAGCTCCCTCAGTATTTTCCTCATATCTGGGCTTGGATCTGCCAAGAGCCTCCCGATAACAAATGGACATGCGCTCTCGATCACTTTAAACTCTGGATCGAGAATCTTAGCTGTGCCTTCTAGTGAACCAAGGGATCTTATGACAAGAGCATAATCTGGAGGCAGCGAGAAGTTGTCAAACTCGTACATAACATCATATAACTGTCCCATCACCCCCTCTACAGCAAAACGTATAAGATTATGGTAGATGTCGATGAGTTTGGGTAAACTCACAAAGACAGGAGGGTAAAGCAGTAATCACTGTGAAGAATTAACTCAACTATGACAAAGTCAGCTGCATTTTGGGTTTCTTACAGTAAGAAAGGACCAGTACACAAATAACCATCTATCTCATAAATCCAAATTCCTTTTTAGCACCCCACCAATGTTTTGGACTATCATGAAGTAAAGATCCTAGTTTGATGCATGAGATTAGCTAAGTGCTTTAATCCAAACAGAAGTCATTCTCGCAGAAGCGGCGCATAGACAAAAACCCGGTTTAGTTTCTAAAATCTTAGTCTAAACTAATCTCCCTAGATTGATATGAGTTATGGGCTTGGCTATATTCCAAAGAGAAAAATTAGACACTGTACTAACATCATGTGTGTGTGTGGTGTCGTTCACCAGTAATTTAAAAGGTTGTGAATTTTTCAACATATATTTTAGCAATATCTTAAAGCTTCTTTTGGTGTTTTGGTTTCTTTTTGGTGGTAAAATTTGTATTTTGCAGTTGTAAATACTTATCTTATTGACTATTTTTACCTTCAAGAAAAGTCCAAATCTCTTTTTGTTTATGCAAGAAATCCAAAATCAAAATGTCCCTGTCAGGCCTAATCACGATTAAACTACCTTCTAGATGAGATCATTTGCCCCCATTGATGCTAATCATTACCGTTTTAATAAATCACTCAAAAATACGTGTAAACATTAGCTGGGATTAGGAGAAATAAAATAACTGTGAAGGAAAGTTTGATTTGTAATATGCCAGAAAAAGTAAAATATAGTAAGCTTTGTTGTGACTTTTTGAAAATAAACCTATAAGTGGTACACTATTACAAAAAGTTGAAACTTGGTGGGCAACAACATTATTGTTTTTTTTTTGAAAAATTCAACAACATTATTGTTCACATTCTTTTATCGAGCTCACAAGATTCCCACTCTCTCCTCTTTCTTTCTCTCTACTAAACTCTTTTGAATCTTTTTTTCCTTCAAGATTTAGAAACTTAGCAAGCATTCTTCTTTACTGGCTGTTAGAATCGGAGAGTTTCCTGCAGTAGCAAGTAGGAACGATGAGGAACTCACCGTCGAAGATTAGCTCGGGAGGGCATTCTGGTAATTTCCCAGACTCCTTCTGGTCTCCCTTCGTAAAGTCCGGTGCCGGAATATCTCCTAACAGATCCTACGCTCTCGTCTCTCTCCTCATCCTTCTCATCGTCGGCGCGTTTATCTCCACGCGCCTCCTCCTCGACCCCACCGTAAGTCACTTGTCGTTTTCGCTCAATCTCAAAGTTCTCGGTGCTTGTGTTTATATTCAACTTTCTAGATATTTTAGAATTTTATTCTGTCACGTGAGAATTTTCTATATTGCGCATTCACATGTGCCGGATTTGTCGGCTTGCCGTACTTATGTCCGAGAGTTCACTCTTAGTCCGACACGTGTACATTGTGGGACCCAAAGATTGACTTTTCCGATTAACAGCTGTCACGCGCCACTGCTCACAAGTCATCCCGTTTTCACCACTTGTAGGTTCTGATAGAGAAAGAAGCCGTGACGTCGCAGTCACCGACGAATATTAAACCCCAGACGATTTCCCCAAAATACCCTCGATCAGATACAGTAATTACGGAAAGCCCACAAGAATTCACACTTCACTGTTCCCGCAACGAGACCACCGGAACATGCCCAAGAAGTGATTATCCGGCGACGGTGAGCTTCAGAGACGACGATACAAAGCTTTCTCCGACCCCCACGTGTCCAGATTACTTCCGATGGATCCACGAGGATCTCCGTCCATGGGCGAGTACTGGAATCACGAGAGAAGCACTGGAGCGAGCTAAAAAGACGGCGAATTTCCGGTTAGCGATCATCGGCGGGAAAATTTACGTTGAGAAATTCCAAGATGCGTTTCAGACACGAGACGTGTTCACTATCTGGGGATTCTTACAGCTTTTAAGAAAGTACCCTGGGAAGATTCCAGATCTTGAGCTCATGTTTGATTGCGTTGACTGGCCGGTCGTTAAAGCTGTGGATTTCGCCGGAGTCAACGCTCCGTCGCCTCCGCCGTTGTTTCGTTACTGTGGAAATGAGGAGACGCTCGATATTGTGTTCCCTGATTGGTCTTTCTGGGGATGGTATAAAGTACCTTTATTGTTTTCAAGTTATGCCAATTATACCACAATAGTTTTGAATTGATCAATCAAACCCATTAAAAAAATTTGTAGGTCGGAGGTGAATATAAAGCCATGGGAGAGTTTGTTGAAGGAGTTAAGAGAAGGGAACAAGAGGAGTAATTGGGAAAACAGAGAGCCTTATGCTTATTGGAAAGGGAATCCATTGGTTGCAGAGACGAGACAAGATCTCATGAAATGTAATGTTACTGAAGAACATGAGTGGAACGCTCGTTTGTATGCTCAGGTAATACGTTCTTGAGTAATGCCAAGAAATCTGATTCTGCTGGTTACAACTATAACTTTGATTAAAGAAAGCAACAATTTTTTGTAAATGTGTGTTTTTGATTTATGTTGTAGGATTGGATCCGAGAATCAAAGGAAGGCTACAAGCAATCAGACTTGGCAAGCCAATGCCATCACAGGTAGACTAAATTTTGCTAATGTAATCGAAGGTTTCGGTTTTGAATCGTCGCTAAATATGGAAGTTTAATTTTTATGGCTCTATAGTAAATATAGTATATGTATGGCTCTGTTTATGTATAGGTACAAGATTTATATAGAAGGGTCTGCCTGGTCCGTTAGCGAGAAATACATTCTGGCCTGTGACTCGGTGACTCTAATTGTGAAACCACATTACTATGATTTCTTCACCCGAGGCCTGCTCCCGGCTCACCATTATTGGCCCGTTAGGGAGCACGACAAGTGCCGTTCCATTAAGTTTGCTGTTCACTGGGGAAACTCTCACATTCAAAAGGTACATTATTAATCTATAACAAAACCTACACATTAGGATTTCAATTGTTTGATTTGTGTTTGCATTTATATTTAGTATGTCTCTTCTTCTTATTAACCATAACCTTTACTATCTCAAATCAAACAAACAAAAAGCGCGTTTGACACAATTGAGTCCTAGAGATTGGCTTCATCGAGAAGATGAGAACTGGATCTAAATTCTCCGGTCATTATCCTTTGTCCGTGTTTTTCTGTTTAACCAGGCGCAGGATATTGGAAAGGCTGCGAGCGAATTCATCCAACAAGAACTAAAGATGGACTACGTGTATGATTACATGTACCACCTTTTAACCGAATACGCGAAACTTGTCCGGTTTAAACCCGAGATTCCTCAGAATGCCACGGAGATTTGCTCGGAAACATGGGCGTGTCCAAGGAGCGGGAATGAGCGGAAGTTCATGACGGAATCACTAGTCAAGTACCCTGCAGAGACTGGTCCGTGTGCAATGCCGCCTCCATATGATCCTGCATCGTTTTACGCTGTTAAGAAGAGGAAACAGAGTACGGCTACGAGAATCCTACAGTGGGAAATGAAGTACTGGAGCAAGCAGAATCAAACCGGCTCTTAAACTTAGCTTCATTTCGATTTTTGTTGTATAGAGAAAATAAAAAGATGTATCTATAACCGGTCTCTATTATCTTTTTAATCCGGTTTTCTCTTTGTTGTAGATTATTAGATTATGTTTCAAGATTAGGTTATTTCACACGGACAATCAAAATGAAAAAAATAATAATACAATTTTCTAAATTTAGAAAGATGTTAGATCAGTGTCCTTTCTCATATTTCTATATAATAAGTATTTTAGTCCTTAATTCGTGTGTTTGTCTACAAAGTATCATGATTTCTTGGTAGGAGTTGATTATAAAAAGTGATTTGAAATTAGTTTAATTTGGTAAAAGATAACAATCACCTGAGGAAAATACTAAGCGTAAGAGTTATAAGATTGAGTTGGTCATGAAATTGATGGTGTAACTTGATGGTTACTACTCACTCACTCACTTTTACAAGTTGCTCAAACTTTAAGATTTGATACATTGCTTCTGGTTTAGGCCACAATCATTGAAAAGCTGTTTTTGCGACACATCTACAATTTTCACGTCACGTAGGCCCAAATTCACCTGTTTTAATTTCTCAAGTTGATTACTGAGTAATTTGCACGTTACTGTTCAGATAGCTAGACCCTACCGCATCGCACTACAATATTGTATAATCAAGCTATGGATTATATCCACACAAAACTAAATTATAATCGAACACACAATTAAATTCCTTCGACTGTGTCGAAAAATCTGCTTCCACTTGCACATGTGCAGTTTCCACGTGAATGGATTATGGGATTATTGGTGTAATGATAATTGGTTATTTTGATCCTGGGGAATTTAAGGGTGGGCAAACGGGAATATAGGACGGGATCTAACAGGAACAGGACGGGGACGGGATCTAACAGGAACGGGACGGGAACGGGATTTATGGGACTAGAAAAATACGTCCCATTTATGTCCCATTTAAAATTCGGGACGGGAACGGGATGGGACGAGAACGGGACGGGAAGTCCCATAGAATAATCGGACTCAAAAATTAGATTAAACGATGCTTAAATTTGCAAATATGTATACAACATGCTTTTCCAATTTATCAAAAGCATGTTCGAATTAAAGAAAATTCAATTGTATTCCATAAAAGTTAAAATTTTAAAATAAAACCATAATCTTCAAATTGAATCAAACTTAAACCACACAAATATCACAAATATCATGAATAAAACAAAACTGAATAAAAAAATGATCAATGAAAAAACAAGTTATATAATACAAACAGAGGAACTCAAAGTCTCAAACTACAGAAACAAAGTATATTCAAATCAAAAGAACAAAAGCTTTATAGGAAAAGCACCGACAACAATCAAACAACAAGAATAAACAAAGAGATAGAGAAGAAAGGATTCTTGCCTCTTCGTGTAGCTCTGAGTAAAGAAGAGCAACCCTAAAAATTGTTTTGTTGTAATTAGGTTTACTCTTTATTTATATTCTATTCATTGTCAAATAATGTTGGCATATTGACGTTAATTATTACTTAATATATGACATAATACAATTCATCATTTTTTAATATATATATAAACTAATACTTATATTTATTTCAAACGGGATTTTGGGATATCCTGTTCCCGTCCCGCCCTGTCCCGGTTCCAATCAGGACTTGAAAGCTTGTCCCATATGGGAATACGGGAAACATAAGAGACGAGAATTCGAGAACGGGACGGGAATTATGCCCACCCGTGGGGATTAGTTTGTGGATTAGCGTAATTTGTGTCCCATTAATCCAAGTCACGTGATTTTACGTTGGTATCACGTGTTTGTCACGGTTTGCTTCATGTGCAAGAATGTGAAAAGCTGGAGAACAAAATAAAGAAAATTGTTCCAGATCTCGCAGCCTTATTTCTACAAGGTTCAGTCTTCACATGCTTTAGCGCGTGACAATACCTGATCCAATCTGGATCCATCTGTACAACACCCTCACTATCTAGTGAAGTTAATGTAAAACAAAAAAATAATTTACCTACAAATGTTTAAGAATTACTATATGTGAAAAGTTTTGTATGTTTTCTTGATCAAAATGAGTTCTGCAACCTTAATTATAAAACAGATTACTTTCAGAATGAGAAAAATACACTGTTTCTACTATTTGCGAGTGGTTGTTTTTGCAGAAGAATTTTTTACTTTATATTCACAAAATGACAAAAAATAATCCAGAATTATTTGCTTAGTGAATAGAAATCTTCAATTTGTATTTTTTCCGAATTAAATATGTTTTTCAGAATAATTTATTGATGTCATGGGCCAACGGACCTAACAGCCGTTACATACCTCCGTCATACGTGGCGGCAATATAGAAGAAAACCAATGTTACCGGTTTATGTTGGTTATTAATTACCGCCAAAAAAAATGGCTCATAAATAACATTTACTCATATTCAGAAAAAGGTAAAATTTTCACTAAGATCAATATAATTAATTATTAAGTAAGCGATTCGAAATTTAACAAATGAAAAAGTAAAGAAATCGTGCAAGTTCAATCGTTGGTTTACTGGTTGAGTCTAGTACAGTACAGTTTTACGTATACCGGTACAGTTAGAACCGGCGAGTTGGGACCCAATAAATATATTCCCGTCTCCGTTAACTCCGCACTATAAAAAACCCACCACTTCCTTTTCTTCATTTCCTCTCAAGTCGTAACCGTTTCAAATCTCTGCACCTTCTCTCAAAACCACCCCTCTCTCTCTCTCTCTCTCGAGCTCTTGTTGCTACTTTGCGAAGATGCGTGAGATTCTTCATATTCAGGGTGGTCAATGTGGAAACCAGATCGGTGCTAAGTTCTGGGAAGTGGTTTGCGCCGAGCACGGTATCGATTCGACGGGAAGGTACCAAGGAGAGAACGATTTGCAACTCGAACGAGTCAATGTCTACTACAACGAAGCGAGTTGCGGTAGATTCGTCCCACGCGCCGTCTTAATGGATCTGGAGCCTGGGACTATGGATAGCGTCAGATCTGGACCGTACGGTCAGATTTTCCGTCCTGATAACTTCGTCTTCGGTCAATCCGGCGCCGGTAACAATTGGGCTAAAGGTCATTACACTGAAGGTGCTGAGCTAATCGATTCCGTTCTCGATGTCGTTCGCAAAGAAGCCGAGAATTGTGATTGCTTACAAGGTTAGAATCGTTCTTCTTCGATTTCGTTTATGTGTGTGTTTGTAGTTTCAATTGGTGGTAGAAACTTCGAATCTCTCCGAATTTATCGATTTCGTATGTGTTTCTAGCTGTGATTTAGTACTATAGAAGCTAGATTTGTGGAATTGTTTAAGATTTGTTTGATTCTTTTGTTTATGTTTATGTGAATGATTTTTCAGGATTTCAAGTTTGTCACTCGTTGGGAGGAGGAACTGGATCTGGAATGGGAACTTTGTTGATTTCGAAGATTAGGGAAGAGTATCCAGATAGGATGATGCTGACGTTTTCTGTGTTTCCATCTCCAAAAGTGTCTGATACTGTTGTTGAGCCTTATAATGCAACTCTCTCTGTTCATCAGCTTGTGGAGAATGCAGATGAGTGTATGGTTCTTGATAATGAAGCTCTTTATGATATTTGCTTCAGAACTCTTAAGCTTACCACTCCAAGCTGTAAGTCTCTTTTCTTTATTCATCCTAGCTCATAGTAGAAATTGAGAGGTTTTGCATGATTGAGCTATATGTTTATGTGCTCAAGAGTAGAAAGTTGGCTTCTATGTTCTAATGGGCTTGTTTGATTTTTAATTTAGTTGGAGACTTGAATCATCTCATTTCTGCGACCATGAGTGGTGTCACTTGCTGCCTTCGTTTCCCTGGTCAGCTAAACTCCGACCTGCGTAAGCTTGCGGTGAACTTAATCCCATTCCCTCGTCTCCACTTCTTCATGGTGGGGTTCGCACCGCTCACATCACGCGGATCACAGCAATACAGAGCCTTAACCGTCCCTGAACTCACACAACAGATGTGGGATTCCAAGAACATGATGTGTGCAGCTGACCCGCGTCACGGCAGGTACTTAACCGCCTCAGCTATGTTCAGAGGCAAAATGAGCACCAAAGAAGTCGATGAACAGATGATCAACGTTCAGAACAAGAACTCGTCCTACTTTGTCGAATGGATCCCTAACAACGTGAAATCAACTGTCTGTGACATTCCACCAACGGGTCTGAAAATGGCTTCTACATTCATCGGGAACTCGACCTCGATCCAGGAGATGTTCAGGCGTGTGAGCGAGCAGTTCACTGCAATGTTTAGGAGAAAAGCTTTCTTGCATTGGTACACAGGTGAAGGAATGGATGAGATGGAGTTCACGGAAGCAGAAAGCAACATGAACGATTTGGTTTCGGAGTATCAACAGTACCAAGACGCGACTGCTGAAGATGATGAAGAAGGGTATGAGTATGAAGAAGAGGAAGAGGAAGTCCAGGAGGAGCAATAACGGTAAAAGAAGAAAAGGCCAAGTATAGCTTCTCTCTTAATAATCTTTTGCTCGTTTGTGTGAGTTTTTTTTAATTAGTGTTTCTTATTCCTTATGTTGTTTGGTTTTGCTTTTTCTGGTTTTGTATTGACATTTGGCTATGTGTGATGGGGCTTTTAGGTTTAGAGCTTAGGAAATATATGTGTTTATAAGCTCTTTCCGGGTGATTGAATTTGAGATATTGTTTGTTAGCTTTGCCTTACACTTTTGTGGTGAAATTATTCCTTGTCTATTGATTCCATTTGTTTGTCTAATTATCGCCTCGAGGTAGGTCCGGTTAAAGAGGGGCCTTGGTTGAATCAGTGGGTTGGATGAAGACCTTGTTGGTAAAGGTCTCTCGGGTTGATGACAATTATCTATGATATTGCCTACTTCATCTCAAAACGATCCTAACGAATTGCTTGTATTAAAGATAACCAAGACGTAGAAATACTTTTACCGAAATCTTGATTGAACTCATAGATTTTGTTTGTGTTGTCTTTTTCTTAGTTTCCATGTCCTCTGTTAAATTTAAAACATAGTTCATTGTTTTTGGTTCATGCTTCGCGTGGTCAAGGTCCGAGTTCTTACTTGATCCGTGAATGTTTTAAGTGCACAATATCCAAATATGGCAAAGAGAGCTTTAAGATAACCAGAAGAATGATGATATATGACTGTGTAGACAATTAAAAAACGATTTCTTGGGTTTGTATTATTTGTCACATTTGGACATATTTAACCACTAAAGGCATGAGTAATCACAACTTTTAATATCACAATATAAGATCATCTAGTTCAACTTGACTCCGACTCAAAGTACCTGATCATTAAAACATAATTAAACGAAAAGATGAGAGTCGACTTCTTTGGTCTAACCTAAATGCTACATGATCTAATCATTTCAAAAGAATAAGATAAGTGTTACAACGTACAAGCAAACATGATCATGGTACAAACTAAAAAAAGTAAAAAATAAGGAAAAAGAAAAGATCAATTGTGTACCGCGAGAGTTATGGTCCGGAGCATTAGGAGTTGAACCCTTGAATAACAAAAAAAAAAAAAAAACATTTTAATTACAAAATCCAATTCAATATTGATCGAACCTTTACAAGTATTAGCTATAATAAATTGTAAAAAAAATTTGAAATTAAAATTCCAGATTTACCAAAGAATCTGTAGGAGCTAGAATGAGATTATGACAAGTTTTATCACATGGATATGGGCAACCAATTTCTTTAGCTTCTTTTTCCCTCCCAAAATACCAATCTCCAACCGTCTCAGCAATTGTCTGAAATCCCCAAAAACAAAATCCGGTTTAAAACTATCCTAAACCGAATAATTGACAACAACAGAGAAATAAAGTTCTGGTTTACTATACCTTATTGTGGATTCTTGGTGAAGTGGGAGAGAACCAAGTCTGTTGTAAAGCACTTTGACAATGATCAAAGCATGAGTTTATAAACATTCCTCCTCTAGTTGAATTTCTGAAGAAATTCATTAATGTTCCCAACATATCTTTCCTAAACCCTGCAAAAAGAAAATCGAAAAAATCGGTTCAGTTCTGTTTTTTATTTACCGGTTTTCTAATTTAAACCGAAGCAATTGGAATTTTTTTTTGGTAACCTTGAAGTACATCGAGCTGGTGCGGATTACATGCGGTTACATTATTCTTACAACGATTCCAACGTCCGGTCCGGTCAGCAGAAGGTGGAACCAACCCATGATGGACCTGTATAAATTATAATAAACCGGCTTAGTCAAGTCTAATACCGAATCTCTGGTTTAGAAAAACTAAACCGGTACCATTTACTAAAGAGAATAAGAAAGAAAAAAAACCTGGAATACATCGTAGGCTGTATTTAAGATGAAAAATGGCGTTTTAATGAATCGCAATACGTATTGCGGGAAAAAACACTGCATACAAATTCAAAAATTTCAAAATGATTAGAGAGTTATAATTAATTTTATAAATAAAGTTTAGATTTTAGTGTATACCAAAGATGGTTCGGGATAAAATGCTCGTGTACAGTTTGGATCAAGGTTTTTTTGTACACCCTGAAAAGTTTGATTAAAAAATGTAAGAAAATAAGAAAATTTCAAAATGATTAGAGAGTAATAATTGAGAATATTACAACTTGATGGATCTCTCATGTATACCTGTAGAGACACAAGCTGCGAGTAAAACGATCTCATTGTCCGGTTTGATGCTACATCAATTCTATTAAACCAATGTAAACCATGTCTATATGTTGTTACCACAATATCAAAACAGTTAAATAAGAAACTTTATGATCAAAGAAAACTTACGCGTCAAGAAAGAATCCAGCGTCGCTCATGCACTTAACAGTTGCATTTTTTGGCAAATAGCTCGTGAAATTGTCACAATGCAAAAATGTAGATAAACCACCAGCTGAGCAACCGGTCAGAAGAGCCTGCGTACCGGTTATGAAATTGACCGGTTTAGTATCAATACATTCATAATGTAGAATCAACGGAGTATATCAAACTAAAATATGGAACTTTATACTAAAATATGGAAATTTTACCTTGCGAGCTTTTGCTAAACCTTTAGGGAGAAGATCAAGAATAATGGCATTCCATATTCGTTGTCCTCTGAAATAAAGCATTGACGTCTGTCATTTATTCAATTAGTAAAAATCAGTTAAGAAAAATCATAAAATTATATCATTTGGTACGTTTTCCCGGTTGTTAAAAGCGGTGTAATGGTCAACAAAAATTGTTTTAGAGCAAGAACGAGTAGTGTGATTTTACCCCGTTTTTAAATTGTGTATGTCCAGCAAACGAAGCTCCATCGCAATACCTCAGCCTGACTCTGTTCCAGTTGTAAAAATCTGATTACAAAACAAGAAAATGTTTTAAAATTTAGTATTAAAATGAAAATGACAATACAATAATGTACAGTCCAACCAATGCGCAGCTAGCTACACTATTTATACGTGAATAAATTAACAATGCGTATTGTGTGAATACATGAATAAATGTTCGGATAAAGTAACAGTTAATTTTGACTCGAGACAGACTGGAAACTGGACTTCACATGTCCAGATATTAATTGACGGTTTTACCTCTATCGACATAGATATCTAATTGAGAAATGTAGGATAGATATGTAATTTGACGACATGGGTCGAGGTAGATCGATAGTGTGTGTTCGTTAGGAAGGGGACAAAGACAAAAAGCAAATAAGAAGAACAAATCCACAGAGCCAAAATTATTATTCTATCTTGTTTATATTATACCAAAAAAAAAAGAGAAGAAAAGCTGATTTTTTTAACAGAAACATTTGAACCGTCACGTGAAAGAGAGACCACAACCACAAGCAAACATTTTCAATCAATAAATTATAATTATGATTAATTAACAGATTAATAATGTTGCATGATATAGTAATGGATTTGTTATTTAAGAAAAATGACCTGGATTTAAAGAGGCATTATTGCTCAAGATTCCAGAGAAGACGACAGTTTTGCTCATAAAACGTGTCGAGCCTCGAAATGACTTTGATCTATTTACGCATGATGCTATATCATTACACCATCCTCCTCCCTATAACAATGTTTTTATATAAATTAATGAGAATCAAATAAAATGTTAAGAAAACAAATAAATTAATGTGACTCTTGCTCATAATAATTTTGTTTCGCATGAACGAAAGATGGTATTACTATTTAGAGAGAATGTTATAAATGCGCGTAATAAAGTGAAAGGCGTGAGACACGAACCAGCTCGAGACACTACGATGCTCTAAGGGCATGTTCAATGGAGAAATTTGGGGTAGGTGTCTAAAGTCCAAAAAAATGTCTAAAATTAAATTTAATAAAAAAAAAGTTTAGACACCCACTCTAAAGTTCTCCATTAAACATGGCATAAAATTCCTAAAACGGCGCCATAATAGTTTTTTTGCTCTCATGGATTTTTAAGTCTAAACTTTCGTAATTTCAGGTAATTAAGTGTATGCATAATTAAATTAGTTTATATTGATTAACATTTACCACTATCGAGTTATAGAGCATAGCCAGTTGGTCACATTCTCTCATTTTTATTGGTTCCATAATGAATCGAGATAGTTTACATTATAATCCAAATATACTATGAACAATAACTATATTTCAATCGGTCGTGATTAAAATATGTAAATACTTGAGTTCTTCCATAGGCAAGCTGGATTCAATTATTTTGCCTACTAGCTCATGGAGTTGGTTACAACTGCAATACTTTAACTAATGAGCTAAAGTTATTGAGTAGTGACCAATAAAAATCAAATTTACTAACCAAATGGATGATTGATCTATTCGCAGCAAATGATTGATTATGGTCAACGATTATTAAAAACATTACCATTTTTAAGGATATAAACGTTTTTTTGTGTGCTTGAATTATTTTGAAAGTAAATAGAAACTTTAAAAGAGTAAATATAATTATTAATTACCTCAAACTGCAAAAGCCAATTGTTTGATCCAGCACCGAAGCCTCTGTCCAAATTATATGCCGGTAAGCTACCGTCCAAGCAAACTAAAATAAAAGAAGAAGAGAATATTTCTATTTAGAAGGTTATAAAAAAAAAACAAAAAAAAATTCTATTTAGAAGCAGAACATATTACCAACATTTAAAAAAAATGAGTCACAAGAAAAATCAAAATTTCAACGTAAAATGATAGCGACTAGGCAGCTAATAATATGTTACGTTGCGTGACTTGCGTCATATTGTGTCTATGAATAAATAATGTGCGGTTAAAAAGCTTAGTGACAAAAAATGACAACTCCATGAGTTCTCTAAATACATAGCAGAAAAATATCAATCTTGATATATTCACAAAAATAATAGTTTATATTATTATAAACAAAAATATACTATATATGTATGTATATACGACAAAAGAAGTAAGTAGGGAGGCAATAAGACATACAAGCACCAAGAGCAGCCGCGTCTCGAACCAGTGTCATGGTGACTCGCCGAGCTGGCTCGCCGGAAATGACCGGCGGAGATAAGGCCAGGGAGAGGAGAAGAATCATAGCCGCCGTAAGATCGAGAAGCCGCGTCGTCTTCATTGTTTCAGTGGTGAATGGAAGGAGAAGAAAACGGTGTCGTTGAATTTGATAAGCTTTTTTTTTAGTTATGAATGAAAAATTGATTTTGAGGATTAATGAGGGAAATGGAAATGTTTATATATTTTATAGATGATAGAGATATTAATTTACGTAAATTTATATGGAAAGTAATTCTGGAGAAGAAAGGGAAAGGAGAAGCCAAGTGGGCAAGAGGTGAGGGATTATGATATTGATAGGCACAAAGAAACTTTCGTCATCTTATAGTTTCGGTTTTCTTTGTATGAAAAAGATAGATTCTTATTCTTATAAATCTCATACATAACATATGTAATGTATACACAATTCGTCACATGAAGAGGCTAAAGAGAGACATATCTGACCAAAAAATACAAATTATTCTGCTTTTTTTTTATGGTTGTGTTATTATTTTACATTATTTTTTTGTTCTTATTAAAGATAAAGTCCACATGATATTTCTTCATTAAAAGAAATTAATAAAGAGGAACTTTTCACCTTTGACTAGATGGGAGAATTTTTTTTTTTTTTTTCTTACTCTATTCAACGAAAAAAATTCATCATTCATAAATTCGATTTCGTTTGTCAAATATATTTTTCCTTTTCCGTATTTCTATTGTTGGTCACCTTCCCAAATCAGTTTCTTTGGTTTTGTATTGAAACCCAATGTGATTAGCTTTCCCTCTCCACACGAGAGTTAAGTTTAGTGATGTGTATAACAAATAAGCATAAGAAGTAGATGGGGACAAATAAATTAATAAAATGAGAATACATTTTCTTTTATTGTTAGACACCAGTTCTTATTTCTAACAATAAAAGAAAATGTATTCTCATTTTATTAATTTGTTTGTCCCCATCTAGTGGAAGTATCAATCTTCTTTGGTGTCTTCTGGTTTAGGTTCACCAGATCTTCTTAAACTCTCTTTAACATTTTATTCTTCAAAACAATCAATTGTGTACGTTTTTTCTTATAAAAACCCGGAACAAAAAACATTCATTTACACTAGTTGGTCAACTGTAATCATTTATGTTTTATTTAATAATTTAAAACTTTTATATTTTCATCAAGAAATAAAAAGTTTGATAGTTAGTTATGGTTGTTACCATTATGAATTGTTTTGGTACTAACGGTCCCTCCTTGTTCTCCTAATGCATATGGTTTGTTTGCCTTTGAAGTGAAGCTATCAAAATTTACTTAAATCAGCAAATATTTTCATTCACCGCAAATCTTTTCCGATAGTTTGGTTGTAGTATTAATTAAGCGTTAGTTAGATTGTGCGGTTTCTTTTGTAAAACTTCTTTCATTCGGTTTGGAATTTCGTTTTGGCGTTGTAAGTATAAATTTGTGGTTGGCAAAAAGTCACAAAAACTATATAATATTTTAAGGTTTATACAATAAATTACTTACTATAGACATTCAAAATATTACAAAATATAAATTACACAATATATAATACACAAGATATATACTATCAAATTATATATCATATCATATGACATTCACAATATTTTATGAAACTGAAGTATTAAACACCTGCTAACTAACCTGTCACAGATCATCTCAATGTCCGGAGATATTTGCGTTATGGCGTCTCCACACAAAGTACCGCTTAACGACCCAGTAAACAAAATAACCTAAAAAGATGCATAATCAGAACAATCAAAAGCACGGTGAAAAAAAATTCTGGTCTAACTTCCGGATACATTTGAGGTCCATATTTAAAAGTGTTAGCCATGAATAGAAATGGTTGACTTTAAAAAACTTGAGATTTGGTAAATATTCAGTAATGGTTGACAAATTTATGATTATTTTCTCTAACCTTACATTTGAAGACAACATAGACGAACTTATAAGATTTTACTAACGTATATAAAGATCATAATGCATAAAATACACAAGAAAAAAAAATTATGCTGTAGATTATAAGTTTGTAGATAGTCGCATTCACACACACACATATATATATATATATAATCGAATTGAATTTGCTTAGTTAGTTCCCTCATTCAATTGTGTCTAAGTGATTGCTCATTTCAAAAAGAGTAGCAAAGCTATATAAAGGTTTACCACCTACATAAATAAAATTGGATCATATTTGTTTAAACTTTTCTTATTTTGTTTATTGTTTTGCTTATATTTTGCTCATTTTTATTATTTTCGCATAATTTTGTAAATTCGATCTATGTTGCTTTCTTTTCTCTCTGAAAAAAAAACCCATGAAATAACGACATATATTTTGTAGTTTATAATAATACATAGAGGTGATTGGCGACATGTTTCTATAACAAAATTTCATTCATTACATTGTTTATTTTCGCTTACTACGCAATGTAATACACAAGAAACTATAAATTACTTACTATAGACATTCCAAATATTACAAAATATGAATAAAGTTTATCACACAGTATAATACTCAAGATACTTTCAAATTATATTATCATATGATTTTTTTATTTCTGTTAATTTATTACGCATAATGATCTTTACAAAGCAATTCCGACTAGAGCCGATATGATTTTGTTACCAGTATATATAGTCTAATTTAACATTTGATTTAGTATAGATTTTTAAATCATTAAAATACTTAAAACCAATGATTTGTAGTATTAAGCCGGCCCGCCCATTCTCTAACTTGATCTTCTTCTTCTTCCTCAATTTTTTTTTCTTTCTCTTCTTCCTCGATTTTTTTTGCTTCCTCTTCTTCATAACAGTAGCAGTCTAACACCAACTCTACGGTATAGTTCCTGTCAGGCCCAGCCCAATTGGTTTTGATGCCTAAAGCAAAAAACAAAAATGCTACCCTATTGTAACATGATGAGTGAGATTCAAACCGTGGTCAGACAATAGGAGAAAGAAGACTCAACCGCTATACTAACTCAGCAACATTGTACATGTTGCCCTTTTATTTATTAATTAAAACGAATGTCTAACGCCTTTGCTTTACCAGCATCACGTCAGGGCTGACTCTGGTTCTTGTAAACCATTAACAAACAAAGATGATTGTGCCGATTGATAATTTTGATAATCTATGTTCTATAAACTAGCTAGAATGTAGCTTCAATAATTATCATCAGTTGATCTTTTCTTTGATATAAACTGCCAGATCAAAGACGAAAATTTCAGAGATATAAGCATACACTAGCAAAGAAAAATCTGTTTTTTTTTGTTGGGTTCGATTCGGTTTTTCGGTTCCGGATATTTTGCCCACCCCTAGAGAGAAGTCTAGGAAAATTCCTAATCATAAAAGGATAATTTACATACTTAGATAACTCCTAAATATATCTATTTTCCTAGTCTCTTTAATAGTAACCTTAACTCACTAGAACTAGGCTAGCTTGTGACTCAAACTTTCTTCAAGCTTTTAACCACAACATTTTCAATTAGCAAGAAAAACTTAGTATTAAGATCATGGCTAACACTCTCCAAAATGGGCCTCAAATGTATCCTGAGGTTGATCCAGGATTGTTTTTCATCGTTTTTTTTTGTTTTTTTGATGTTGATTCTAGTAGGGTGTTTGTTGTTTTGGATTGTCAAACGATTCTTCTGCGGCACCACCGTCACTCAAGTGTCGCCGGAGATCGAGATGACCTGACAAATTACCGAATAATTAATAAGATTATATTTAACCGATCGTTTGTTAATGTTAGATGTAATCCTGGCTTTTGTAATCAAGTTATCATCTTTATCATGCAATGTAAGATAGTTTGGTTATATTTATCAAACCGGTTTGTTCCGGAATCGTTTGTAAAGATGATAGTGTAATTAACATAAATAAAAAAATTATTTCTATAAAAAATCATCATCTTTTTTTTTTTTTTTTTTTTCATCGTCTTCTTTTTCTTCTCCTTCACAAGAGAGTGTCTCAATCTCGTTTCTGTTCAAATCGAGCCTTGTAATACATTGACGGCGAAGAACTAGAATTCGTCAAGTAGAATCGTATTCGTTTCAATTGACTCGGAAGTTCTAAATCCTTTGATGTTAGCTTCGTCTTTGGTTCAATTTATACTCTATGTATTATTATAAATTACAAAATATATGTCGTTATTTCATGATTTTTTAAAAAAAAATTTCAAAGAGAAAAGAAAGCAACATAGATGCATTGACAAAATTATGCGAAAATAATAAAAAATGAGCAAAATATAAGCAAAACAATAAACAAAATAAGAGAAGTTTAAACTTTAAACAAATATGATCCATTTTTATTTATGTAGGTGGTAAAACCTTATAAACCAAAAGCTAAACCGACGCCTCGACCATCTCCATCTCCGGAGTGACGTTGGTGTCTCTCAGAAGCCCATACTCTTATACACTCAATTTTTTTTTTGTTTTTTACCGTCGATCTTCTTCATAGGTCTAACAACAATTCTACAGACTACGGTATAGTTCCTATTCTATAAACTTTAGCTGTAATAATTAACATCAGTTGATATAAACTACGAAATCAAAGATTTTTTCAGAGAATTAAGTAAGATTTGGTTTTTTTTTTCCATGGCTAATACTTTGAAAGATGGTCCTCAGATGTATCCCAATGATGTGGATCCAACGATTTTCATAATTGTTTTCCTAATTATTTTGTTTTTCGTCGTGTTAGGGTATCTCATCTATTGGGTGGTGAAGCGCGTGTATCTGTTTCGGATTCTGAGAGAGACGACGGTTGAGACAGAGATAGTTGAGGCGTCGGCGGTTTAGAGTCACCGGTTTTGTTCCGGGTTATGTTAAGGATGATTATGTTAAGGATGATTATGATTATGTGGTAAATGTAATAAATAAAAAATGATTTATGTAGTAATTCCTTTTCTCTAAATCTGTGTAATCAGAATGATTAATGTTAATCTTTTTTATGTAATAAATAAAAAATGATTTATCTTCTTCTTCTTCTTCTTTACCAATTGATCTTATCCTCTCTTTTCACTAACCAACCATGGCTGATGCGACCGCCACGTGGACTCCTAACTCCCTCTCTTTCATTTGGTTGTGGCTTCTTCTTCTTTACCGTATAACATTGGTAACAGTCTCCATAGCAGTAACAGTCTAACACCAACTCTATGGTATAGTTCCTGTAAACCATTAACAAACAAAGATGATTGTGCCGATTGGTAATTTTGATAATCTATGTTCTATAAATTACCTATAATGTAGCTTCAATAATTATCATCAGTTGATCTTTTCTTTGATATAAACTGCCAGACCAAAGACGAAAATTTCAGAGATTTAAGCATAAAATTTCATTAGCAAAGAAAAATCTGATTTTTTTTTTCATGGCTAACTCGTTAAAAGATGGGCCACATCTGTATCCGATGTGGTCGGAGGTGATCCCAAAATTGATCCCAAAATTTTCTTTATCCCAAAATGTATCCGAATGTTGATCCCAAAATTTTCTTTATCGTTTTTTAAATTGTTTTGCTTATATTTTGCTCATTTTTTTTCTTATTTTCGCATAATTTTGTAAATTCGATCTATGTTGCTTTCTCTTCTCTCTGAAATTTTGTTCTTTAATATTCCGTGTAAGTGTTGATACAAATCCGAATATGTTTAATTTGATGGTCATACAATACAATCTTCGATTGCAACCAAACTAAGCTGTGAAATTTGTTGGTCATGACTCCAGAACTTGAATTTCTTATTCGTTAGTGGGGTATTTGTTACGTATACATGACCATAAATTGAATTTTATTTTCAGATTTACATATCGATTTGATCGAGGAGACAGACATTTTGCGAGGAGAAGTGAGGTAATAAAAAACATCTTCCAAGCGTTTCAACATAGTTGGTGCAAAGTCTAAATATAAGCTAAAGACCAAATTCTTGGTGGTAAGGTTATACATACTTTCATTTGCAGACGGTTTTATCATCTACTATTGGAGGGGAATTTCTCACTTAAGTGATTTACTGAAAAAGCTTCGAGAACAAAGGAATTAAGTAAGTTAGCTATTTTTTAAACTAGCCTTTATCTTAGAGCAAATATACATGAATTTTCTTTATCATTTCTTTTGCACTTTTAAATCATTTCTTTTTGACATATGATATATGAACTTTTCACTTGGCAGTGAGACAAAACAACTGTGGGGTTTGTATCATTAGCATTGTGATACTTGAATCTAGCCAATAGTTTGACACCTTTTAAAATTGTAGTTAATCATGTAACTTAATATCAAATTTGAATAGCTCAAACTTTAAATGAGGGTATGCTTCCTTTTCTTTCTATCTAACTATGCTCTATACTAATTAAAGAGTAGCCGCCTTAGCTTTAAAAATGTGATGGATTTATCTGCTGTAAAACATGTTCAAACAATTCAACTACAACGTATGAGCTTTTGCTTTCATGTATAAGTTTGTGATTGGTTTCAAGCCAACTGTTGAATTCGTTGAGAGCATTGGCCACGTATAAGTAGAAGCTATGGAAATACATATACCATTTAGAATTATATTCGGTGAAGAAGGAGGTACAAATCATAGGATGCTTTTACGCAAGAGGAATTCCCTAATATGCCACCATTTTTTTAAAAAGTTTCAAAAATACCATTTTTTCAATAGTTCCAAAAATATCACAAATACAAAAATTGATTTTCAATAGATTTGTAATTTTAAATTTTGTGTTTGGGACTTTGGGGTTTAGGGTTGAGTTTTAAATGTTAAAACTTCATTTTAATTTTGTGGTATTTTTTTGGAATTTTGAACAAAAATGGTATTTTTGAAACTTTTAAAAAAATGGTGCAATTTTTGAGAATCGCCCCGTACGCAAATTCCTAATGGATAAGGTGAAGAAGGTCACTCTGCCATGGAGAATTTTGTTATATATTCTCTATGTTTCTATGGAATAGGGAATGCTTGGTGGTGGGATTAATTTGTTGGAGGCTTGATGGAGCAAATATTAGAATTACATGCATCTGCATTGGTGCGCTTCGGTTGAAACGTAATAACCTCCAATTTTCTAAAGTGAAACTGATCATAATTTCCCCTCATTTTCAACGGTCAAGAGTAAAATTGGGGTTTTACCTTATATTTTTTGTAAGTTGTTTGACGGTTTATGTAGATAGAGTTATTGTTCATGAAGTCAATCAAAGAAATAATATTAGATCACTTTTCACAATTTCTTTTGGTTAGTCAGTCTTTTTGATGTTTCTTACTTGTAAAAGCAATTTCGGGGATGAAAAGTAAACTTAAACAGTGCAAACCATTTTTGGGTCCAAGCAAGTATTCATGAGGTGATTTGAACTTATTCTCTTTTCTTGGTCTAGCTTCATTTAATTAATTTAATTTATGTGTCTTCTTCGGTGTAATATGTCACTAATGATTGTAGGAGAAACATTTTTAGCTAACGATTTCTTCAATAAATCTTCATCTTCTAACTTGATTTTTGTCTCTTAACAAGAAGGTTAATATCTTCGAAAGTTTAGATTGGTCTAAACGACGAAAGCACCTTTCTGTTTATGTATGACATCAAGATTTAACTTATGAATTTAATGTCTGTAATCATCATCGATGTACCAGATGAAAATGGCACTTACAAGAAAGCTTAATTTACTTGGAATTATTAGTAACATTTGTGCACTATAGACTCACTTGTTTAGTGTACAAATCAGTCCAAATATCTATAAAAATAGTATTTTCGACCATGAAAATTACACTCGAGAGTAGAGACGTTAACGTAACTATGATCAATATTAAGAAACATAATACTTTAATTCTTGTATACAGAACTCATATTACTATAATATAGAGATACCAAAAGCAGGTGTATATGCATATTCTTAGTTTTATATATTTTTTTTCATTTACTGAATTCTTATTTATGTTACATATTTTAAAATTCTTCACATATATGCACCTCTAAATTTAAACCACTCCAAAAAAAAAAATTGATTTACCAAATCTCAAGGTTTTTAAAGTCATTAAATTAGTATTATTTAATACCAAAAAGTAAAAACAATGGAAAAAAACCCGCGCGTATGCTTTACCATCATATGTTTTTTTTTTTGTTGTAACGTTATGATTTGATTAAGATTAATGTGATTGTACAATAATCTTCATGAAGAAGATGAGTAATGTTGATGGGAACATAAGGAAAAAATTGAAAAGAAAGTTGTGGCGTGATCCAATTCTTAGAGAGATGATCCGCTGGTTTGTTATTTTCCTCCTCGTCCATTGTAACTTAACAGTAGAGAATTTGTTCTTCCATGTTCGAGCTTCCCGTATCCAGTTCAAAGCGCCAAAGTTTAGTTTACTTCCATCAAGTAGGTTTCCAATGCTACGATTATCTCCTTCAAACACAATTTTGGTATATCCTTTGCTCCATGCACTTTGCATAGCAAAGATCAAAGCTTGTATTTCACTTTCTAACGCATTTCTTGTCTTAAAACCAATAGCATGCCCCGCACCTTTGTAAATGCCAAATTCATTTCTGAAAACCCATCCAGCTTTTGAAGGTTCATTGATGTCCGAGAAAGATCCGTCATAATTGCACTTCATCTATTCTTCTTCTGGCTTCTCCCATCTAGTTACTTCATTTGGCAATGTTCTCATAGAATGGGAGATGTTTGTTGAGAGAAGTGTGGTATAATGCGAACTATTCAGCCATTTTCTTGTATCGTTCTTTGCATAGTTGAGAGTCATGGACCAAGAAAACGCTCTTTGTTGAAAGACCAATAGATTTTGACTTTTCCATATCCTCCAAAGGATCCAAAATGGTAAATATTGATTAACTTGGGGACAAGGCGCCGAGTACATGTGTAGGATCTCTTGGAATTTAGTACAAAAGATGCATTTGAATCAAATAGGACCGTTGTAGGAAGCCCAGAACCCCGTCAAGCCGCTCTTGCATATTAGCAATAAAAAAAGAGATGATTACATGTTTCATCTTCTCGCCAACATCTTCGACAAAGAGATTGTTGACTAATATGCCGGTGTCGTAAGTTGCTTCCGGTTGCTAAAGCATCAGAAAGCATTCTCCACACGAAGTCCTTGAGCTTCGAAGCCACTTTCAGTTTCCAAATCGCTTGTTTAAGCTCAGTGTTCCCTCTTGGTGGTACATGACCCTGTGTCGTCGGTAAATGAGTGGACAACCAATAACCGGATTTAAAACCATCTTTGTTATAGTGCCACCCCAAGAAATCTGTACTCGCTTTTGAACTGATCCGGATAGCCAAAACTTGTGGAACATCATCTTCATGAACTAGTTCTTCTACTAGAGTGGTATTCCAACCTGTTTTAGTTGTATTCAACTAGTCGCTAACCTTGTAATGAGAAAATGTGTCTTCTTCCGGTCTTGGAGGGCGTGGCGGATGATGAGGAAGCCAAGGGTCTATCCAAGCACTAATCAATTCTCCACTTCCAATTTCAAATCGCATACCTTTCCGAGGCAAATCTCTTTCATGTAAAAATGATTTCCAAATAAAAGACACTTTCTTTTGTAGATTAGCATTCAAGATATTAGTATCATGAAAGTATCTATTCTTGAGAACTCTAGCCATTAAGCAATTCGGATGTTGTAGAATTCTCCATACTTGTTTCGCTAGGAACGCGGAATTAAAATTTACCAAATCACGGAATCCTAATCCACCTTCTCGTTTCGGAATGCTCAACCGATCCCAAACATAGAAATGGAGATTTCGATTATCAGCACTTGAATTCCACCAAAATTGAGCCAAAACCCCATTGATTTCTTCACAAATTTCTTTCGTCAACTTGAATAGAGTAATAAAATTTTAGTTATGACCAAAAAATAAAAATACATGCTTCGAAGAGTCTTCTTTAATTTACAAGCTAAATTGAATTTGTGACGAATCAATAAATTTAATTAAAAAATCGAAACCATTTCTGATTAAAACCCTCTCTGTTCACGGTGGTCCAATTGAATCGGAGAAATTAGGGTTTATATCGGCGACGAAGCCACCGTCGAAAAGAGAAAATTCGAATGGGTACTTCGGTGCAGGTTACTCCGTTATGCGGAGTTTACAACGAGAATCCTCTCTCTTACTTAGTCTCCATTGATGGCTTCAACTTCCTCGTCGACTGTGGCTGGAACGATCTCTTTGATCCATCTCTCCTCGAACCTCTCTCCAGGTAATCGAACATTGAAAATTGCTTATGAATCGGAGAAACTCGTTATTCATCGATTCTTCTGGTGTCAGGGTTGCTTCTACAATAGATGCAGTTTTGCTTTCCCATTCAGATACACTTCACCTTGGTGCTCTTCCTTATGCAATGAGGCAGCTTGGACTCTCTGCACCGGTTTATGCTACTGAGCCTGTTCATAGATTAGGTCTTCTCACAATGTATGATCAGTATCTATCCAGGAAGGTGAAATTTTTGATAATATCTGCCAAAATTTTCGATAATTTCTTCGATTTTGCTTATACTCGATGATCTTACTGTTGCAGCAAGTCTCGGACTTCGATTTGTTTACGTTGGATGACATTGATTCTGCTTTCCAGAATGTTATCAGATTGACTTACTCACAAAATTTCCACCTTTCTGGTATGTGATTGATACTCATCGCAAGAAAGTTACATCTAGTACACCGACACATATTGAGTATTTGGTTGTTGAACACCTTAATTACTTCCTGCTATGGCTTTAAAGATTGTTAAGTTGTCTCAAAGTTTTATCTTTCTTGTATTAGGAAAGGGAGAGGGTATTGTAATTGCTCCTCATGCTGCTGGACATATGCTGGGAAGTAGCATCTGGAAGATAACTAAGGACGGAGAGGAGGTTATATACGCTGTTGACTACAATCATCGGAAAGAAAGGTACACATGTTAAGCTTTTATCAGATTTGGAGTTAGATTTTTGTTCTATAACAAGAATAACGAATCAGAATTGTGATACTGAATTGTACTTCTTAATTCAGGCATTTAAATGGAACTGTTTTACAGTCTTTTGTTCGACCTGCTGTTCTGATAACCGATGCATACCATGCTCTTTATACGAATCAAACCACAAAACAGCAGAGGGACCAAGAATTTCTAGGTTAGCTTGTAGCTCCATATGTGTGATATCGCTTCTATTAAAAAAACCACCTTCTAACTGCCAGAATCATCTGCGTATGTCCACATTTATAATTCAGATACCATTTCAAAACATCTTGAAGTCGGGGGCAATGTTTTATTGCCAGTAGACCCCACGGGCCGAGTCCTCGAACTTCTCTTGATACTTGAACAGGTAGGATTAGTTGAGTTGAATGTAATATGTTTTCAGTTTATCCTTCAGCTATTTATGTAGAGACTGAATATTGATCAAACCTGCAGCATTGGTCACAGAGAGGTTTCACCTTTCCCATTTACTTTCTCACATATGTGTCATCTAGCACAATTGAATATGTTAAGAGTTTCCTTGAATGGATGAGTGACGCCATTTCAAAGTCCTTTGAGACTTCACGTGATAATGCCTTTCTATTGAGGTAAAATTTCTTTTAGTCATGTCTTATCTGTTCTGTCGTTTGCATACAATAACGGAAGACATTAAATGTAATTTTATACACATGCAGGCATGTCACTCTCTTAATAAACAAGACTGATCTAGATAATGCTCCACCTGGTCCAAAGGTTGGTCTATAAGTAACTCATTCATGTTTGGTTGTACATAGAACTTGGTGGATTTTATCTTTTATGTCCTTTCATCTCAGGTGATAATGGAAATATATTGTTCTTATTGATATACCGTAGTGACTGAATCTCCTTATATAGATTGTTCTTGCGTCCATGGCTAGTCTTGAAGCCGGTTTCGCTCGTGATATATTTGTGGAGTGGGCCAATGATCCCAGAAATTTAGTTCTTTTTACCGAAACTGGCCAGGTATTTTTAGTGCATTGCTGTAACGACGTGATGGTAGTTTCTTTCTAGTGCTGGCCAGCTAGTTATATGCTAACCAAACACAGAAAACTAAATTGCTAATTATCTGATTTTTTGCTGTCATGTGTTTCTACTTGCAGTTTGGCACTTTAGCTCGCATGCTTCAGTCAGCTCCACCTCCCAAATTTGTTAAAGTTACCATGTCGAGGAGGGTTCCTTTGGCTGGGGAAGAGTTGATTGCATATGAAGAGGAGCAAAACAGACTGAAAAGGGAAGAAGCTTTGCGAGCTAGCCTCGTGAAAGAGGAGGAAACAAAACCTTCCCTTGGACCTGATGATAATTCAAGTGAACTTATGGACATAGATACCAAAACTACTCAAGATGGTAAATTTTGTCTTAAATTGTGAAAGTTTTCAGTAGCCTTGATTATTTTGTGCCCTATAACTTCTTATTTCTCATGTGAACTTCAACTTAAATTGAAGTTTATAGTACATAAATGGCTATGCATATGGTACTCCTTGTAATGAATTGGTTAGCTGCCCTTAGGAGGCATTTATGTGGTCATCTTGGTGAAGTAGAAGCTAGATTTAGAAGTCTTAAGTTACATCTTGGAATAAATCTGTTTTAGTTGTTCAGTCCCACAATATGTTTTCTTTTCAATTTGACTTCCTGTTGTCTTTGTTGATGGCCGTTCATGCCACTATGTAGTGGTCTGCAGCTGACCTTTCACATTTTTGACCGCACATGCAGTTGTTAGTTCTCATGGACCTGCATATAAAGACATATTGATAGATGGATTTGTTCCTCCATCCAGTAGCCTAGCTCCAATGTTCCCATTCTATGATAACACATCTGAATGGGATGACTTTGGGGAGGTCATTAACCCAGAGGACTACGTGATCAAGGATGAAGACATGGACCGAGGAATACTGCATGTACGTTTCTCGTAATTCTGGTCTTAATTTGGTTTTTATTTAGCTCTTGTTTTATTACGACCAAGTAGATCTCTTATCTTGAATTCCATGATGTTGTTTGCTTACTGGTTCCTGAACAACAATATTTTGTTTATTAAAAAGAAAATATATGTAAGAAATCCCCATGTATTGAGGATTTGGGATATAGATAGGAAATGTTTATTCCTTTTTTCTAGAAAGTTGCTTAGGTTCCTGTTTTGGTATGAGTACAGTACTTCAATTCAGTGCATTGGTTCTTCAAACGCATCTTCGTTTTCTTTTCAACATTGATTGCTTACTAATGAGGTTTTTTTCTATGTCATTATTGGTGTGGTTCGAGTATATGCATGTCATTGTCCCCAAAATGTTAACTCTGAACCACCTTTTTTAGAATCAGCTTTAGGAGCTTCCATGTAGAGTCTTGTGTTGCTTATTAAATTGTGATATAAAATCCCATTTCAGGCCGGAGGTGATGTGGATGGAAGGCTTGATGAGGCAACTGCTAGTCTCATGCTTGATACAAGACCCTCAAAAGTCATATCCAATGAGCTCATTGTAAGTAGTCTCTTAATACCAACCTCATTAAAGCTCCCTATCATCTACAAAGCAAAACATCAGTAGAGATTTTGGTCTCAGCTTATCTTCTCATTGGTCCCCCTTTTCTTGAAACTCTTATTATTAATTTTGACTTCTTATCAATGATCTCGTTGTGCCTGTCAAATTTATCTTCATCTGATTATCTGCGGAGAGCTACCAGTTAAGCTACGAAAGATATTCAGTTGATTGACGTTCTAGTTAACTGTCACATAGATGGCTCTTTTAGTCTCCTGTCTACACCTAACAGTTTCCCTGATAAATGATTTAGCTTGATTATATGCTTTTGTACAGGTGACTGTTAGTTGTTCACTTGTTAAAATGGACTTTGAAGGTCGTTCAGATGGCCGCTCAATCAAGTCAACGATTGCACATGTTTCTCCTCTTAAACTTGTACGTTGCAATTTCTTTTCTCTTGTCTCATATGTAAATATTCTCAAGCACTGAGCTATTAACTTCCGCTGATGTAATCGTATATCATGTGAAGGTTCTGGTGCACGCAACAGCTGAAGCTACAGAGCATTTGAAGCAACACTGCTTGAACAACATCTGTCCACACGTTTACGCTCCTCAAATAGAGGAAACTGTGGATGTGACTTCTGATTTATGTGCTTACAAGGTAGAAATCCCGAAACTAGGAAGTTCCTCCACGCACATGGGTTTTGAGTTGTGGTTGAATTTACCTAACCTGTTTGGTTCCTCTCTGTAATACATCAGGTCCAACTTTCTGAAAAGCTGATGAGCAATGTAATCTTCAAGAAGGTACCTTTTGTTTACCCGATATACTCAGTGTACTAAGCAAGGTTTGTCCGATTCACGTCCAATGTTTTTGAAATTGTTTCGTTGTGAATATCAGCTGGGAGACTCGGAAGTAGCTTGGGTGGATTCAGAAGTAGGGAAGACAGAGAGCGACAAGAGGTCACTACTACCAATGGCAAGTGCTGCTTCTCCGCATAAATCAGTACTAGTGGGTGATTTGAAAATTGCAGACTTCAAGCAGTTTCTGTCAAGCAAAGGTGTTCAGGTAGAGTTTGCAGGCGGAGGAGCTTTACGTTGTGGTGAATATGTCACTCTTCGAAAGGTCGGTCCAACTGGTCAGAAGGTAAAATACAAACAAGAGATTGCATTTCATACTTTCTGCTCACAACTTTGATCACAAAAGCATTAAGCAAATCACTCAATGGTTTATATAAGTTTGTTTTTGGGGTTTCTTTAGGGCGGTGCATCGGGTCCGCAGCAAATTCTGATAGAAGGACCGTTGTGTGAAGACTATTATAAAATTAGGGATTATCTCTACTCTCAGTTTTACCTCCTCTGATGATGGAGAAAACAAAGCTTCTTGTACTGTTGTTGGTTTCAACTACTCAAGTGTAATCTCATAATACAAAGTCATATTTTAGTTAATTTTGTTATTTCTAAGTTGAAAATCAAAATCTTTATCTTTGGTTTGGTTTGTATCTCATCAGAGAGACCTACTGATGATGGGACAATTCTCATCTGCTCGCTCGGCTTAGTTCTTTGCCCTCCAGTTGTTTGGACTTTTAGTTTTCGTATCGTACATGATTAGCCACCTTTTGAATATATCCCTTTTAGACGGGAAAAAAAAAAGAGTTGAAAATCAAAATTTAGTTTCCTAGTATTTCGTGATTTTAATCGAACCGTTTAACGAAAAATGTAAAAGCAAAAAATTAATCCATTTAAAAGTTTTATAACTTTCATCAATAGGTCTCTCTGACGTGGCATTAATCGTTTACTATTTGTTACTTTGATTAACCATGGAAAGATGAAAGAGAGCATTTTAATAAGCTTGTTAGACTATCTCCAGTAGGAAGGCAAATTTCCCATCATATATTCCCTCCACATCATTTTATTCTCCTTCCACATCATTTCAATTTTTTAATTCACACTCAACACTACAATAGGAAGGCAAATTGTTTTCTCTTTCCTCCAACTCACTTTCTCTTTCCTCCAACTCATTTTATTATTTAATATATATGATACATCTTATAAATACTTAATATATTTATAATCACACAAAATAATCTTAAAAATATATTAAAATCTTACAACAAAAAACACCAAACATTAATAAACTTAGAAATATATTTTGATATTTCTAATCGAGGGTTTCTCCGAATTTTTGCCAAATATGCTCGACGAGATCCTGCTTCAATTGAATATGTTGGGCCGTATCACGTAAATTGGCTCTAACATGAATATCCGATTCTGACCGCCCTTGCACATGAACTTCAAATTCTGGTAATATTTGGGTGTCAACGTTGATCGAGGAGCTTGATGCAGAATTGTTTGAAGGTTCGAAGTCGATATTGTCCATGTTTCGCTTATATGTATCACGTTCATCCTCTACTATCATGTTGTGTAAAATAATGCAGGCCCGCATTATGTTACCTAATACCTCGATATCCCACATTCTAGATGGTTGTCGAACAATGGCAAATCGTGCTTGGAGAACACCGAATGCTCGTTCCACGTCCTTCCTACATGCTTCTTGTATTTTGGCAAACAATTGTGCTTTGTCGCCCACAGGAACTTGAATAGACTGAACGAAGACAGGCCATTTAGGATAGATTCCATCGGCAAGATAGTATGCCCGATTGTATTGTCGACCATTTACGATGAAGTTCACCTCCGGAGCTTCACCAGAAATGATGTCGTCAAACACCGGTGACCTATCGAGTACATTAATGTCATTCAATGTACCGGGCAACCCAAAGAAAGCATGCCATATCCACAAATCATATGACGCCACAGCCTCGAGAATAACTGTTGCCGAGCCTTTGTGTCCACTAGTGAACTGTCCATGCCAAGCCTTGGGACAATTCTTCCACATCCAGTGCATGCAATCAATACTACCAATCATTCCAGGGAAACCACGATCCTGACCAACTTTGAGTAACCTCTCCAAATCTGTCACATTTGGTCTTCGTAAATATTCATCTTGAAACAAGGTAATTATCCCTTCACAAAATTTTTTAGTACACTCGAGCGCCGTGCTTTCTCCAATCTTCACATACTCGTCACAAGCATCAGCCGGGCAGCCATATGCGAGCATGCGGAGGGCAGCTGTGCACTTCTGGATAGGGGAAAGACCAGGCTTCCCAGAATTATTTCGTCGTTGAGTGAAGTAGACGTCGTAACTGGATAAAGATTCTACAATTCGTAGAAACAATGGCCTTTTCATTCGATACCTTCTTCGGAACTGCATGTCGGTGTAAGTGCATGACTCGTCAAAGTAGTCAGCCATGAGCCTTTGATGGGCAGCTACATGATCTCTATAGATATATTTTTTGGAATGAGATCTTTCGTTTCTTCTTTTCAGTTCCTCAAGAAGTTCTTGTTGCCTTTCGATCAGAGATTCTTCCAACTTCCAATCTTGTTCGAGCTCTTCATAGTTAAACAAATTTGGTGGTACATCCATTGAATGATAAGAAGAATAGAGTATGAATGTTTGGAATGAGTTATGTTGATATGATGTGATCTACCATTTTTATAATAAATGAGCTCTGGACTCCAACCATTTTACTTAACTAAATTGAATATGTAGATAAGTCTTGGGGGTATGATTAATTATTTTCCTCGTGGGTCTCAGCAATTATTCAAGATTTGAATTACTCTTTTGCGGTGAGTAGTCATGTCTTGTCGGAAGTAGTGCCATATCATCAATTATTCAAGATTTCAATTACTTTTGTAGTGAGTGGTCATCTCTTGTCTGATCAATTATTCAAAAGTTGCATTGAGTAAAGTTGCATTGGAAGTAGTGGGTATGATCAATTATTCAAAAGATTTGAATTACTTTTGCAGTGAATGGTCATATCTTGTCTGATCAATTATTCAAAAGTTGCATTGGGTAGAGTCACATCTTATATTGGAAGTAGTGGGTATGATCAATTATTCAAACATAACACATTCATTATTCAAACATAACACATTTTAACATACACATAATTATAAATTTAGAACACAACATAGTAAAACTAACGGTCAAACAACGCATTTGTCAACATCATGTAAGCTTCTTGTTCTTTATCATCACGAGATTTGTTATGCAGTTGGATCCACAACTCCATGTTCTTAGCACGTACAACTTCCTTCTGGCTAGCAGACAACTCTAAGATAGCTGAAAGAGTATTTGTCCTGTTTTGTTGAAGATTTTCATGAATAGTGGCTAAATTGGACAACTCTTCCTCAATGTCATGTTTAGATTTTCTGGTTTTAGATGATTTACTGGAAGAAGCCCTAGCTTCCCTTGCTTTCTTCTTCGTTACCTCCCTACCTTCTGGACGAACTAGGGACTGAAATGGTGACTCAACATCATCACTGCCACTTTTTCGCTTAGAGCCACTGCTACCAGATTCACTTGATCCCAACATATATTTGGGCTGATGGCGAACCAATTTCCATTCATCCACATAAGCAAACACACAACCTTCTTTTTCTTCATACAAACCAAGAGCATTGGTTATGCAGCACTGTAACAACCAACAAAGCTGCTAATTTTCTGGTTTAGGTTACGGTAGTGACTTTGGCATTTTGTTGCGGTGAATGTTTTTCTGTTCTCGGTGCTCTCGTTCACGTACTTAGCAATTTTCCCCCAGAAAGTATCACCTTTTTGATTATTCCCCAATTCACTATCATTACTGAAGTGGAAATAACCATTTAGTAGCGCTTTGTTGTCTGCTGAACTCCAAGTAGTGTAAGTTGCCTTCTTCTTTGCTGATTTTTTGGTTGGTTGAAGAATAGGAGTATCCCCTCCAGCATCTCCTAAAGAGATTTGGGTGCAAAATTGTGGAGTATCAGTTGATCCACTACTAAAACCGGTTGTCTCGTTAACGGGTTGACTTTGAGGGTAGTTTCCCGGAACTGGTGGGTAGCCATATGGCATATATGGATGATTGTATGGGTATTGCATGCCAAAATTTGGTGGCATCATATATGGCATTTGAAAATTTGGATGCATTCCCGAATTTGTAGGATTTTCTAGGAGTTGTGTATTTGGATTTGGTGGTTGTGTGTTTGGATTTTGAGGGTTTGGAAAACCATAATTTGGTAGGAAATTGGGATTACGGGATGGATCCATAAGGATGTTGAAAATTAAAAGAAAAAACACCAAAGAGAAAGACAATGTAGGAGAAGAAATGAAAAGAGAGTGTTAAAACTTTAGTTTTTTTTTGTGTCCAAATAATACAAACCTAGTCTCTATTTATAGAAGATAAGAAATAAAAAATAATGGTGAAATTTTAAATTTTTTTTGATTAATTATTTGATATAAATTTCATTTATTAGAAACATTGGAAAAAAAAAAAAATGGACCAATCACAAGCCACCACAACACAAAGGTGTGGGGCCCTATATGAATTTGGTCCGAAGGCAATATTTGCCTTTCTCTTTCCTTTGATAAATTTGCCTTCTCAATTTGCCTTCCTATTGCACTTAAAAACACCCTATTTGCCTACCCATTGGACTTGGTCTAGGTGGTGTGTAAATTTGTGTGAGAGCTATCACTCCAACACTTGGTTTATTTTCAATTTCGATTCTGTAACGAACACAACCACCAACCAAACACATGATTCGATTCTAAATTATAAACCCTAAATCCTCCTCCATTTATCCTATCTATCTTCTTCTTTACCGATTCTCTCCAGATCTTATCCTCAGTAAACAATTATGGCTTCTGCGACCGCCACGTGGACACCTAACTCACTCCAGCTCCGTCTCGCTTTCACCTCCTCCGGCGTTCGCCGGAAATCGCACTCCGTTTACTTACGACCGTCTCGGTTCATTAGGAAATCGGTTTATGGAGTTGTCTGTGCTTCGCAGAAGTCGGAAGTCGACGCGTGGTCAGGATCGGATTCGTCAAAGCCGTCATCGGATGGTTTGGCTGGGTGGGACGATTCCGGTAATGACGCCAAGTCCTCTAGAGCTGCGAAGAAGGCTTGGATTGAAGGTATTTGCATTAGTTTTCCTTTTGCTCTGAGATTCGGAGTCTCCGAGGTTCCTTGAGAATAAGTCAACACATTGAAAATGCTTGTTTAATGAGAGTTTAGATTAAACTTCAATCTTAATCGCAATAGATAATTGTAGGAGAAATGGGTTTTGAGCACGAATGTTTTCTTCTTATCTATAAATGGAGTTGAACATTACACATATTTTAAATTGTGCACAGACTGAAATGGTACATTGTATATTAAGATGGAGCTTTGGTCTGGAACGCTTCAGTATTTTGATTTCTCTGCCTGAAGCTGTAGTTGGACTAATAACAATCTGCAAGTAGTTTGCTTTCAGGTGTAGTGGGGGCTGGAGTGGCTGGAATCATTTTGGTTGGTGGGCTAAGCTTTGCAGTAGCATCTTTTAACAAGCATAATACTCCCAGTAAGTGCAAGCCTTTTTCTTTCAAAGTATCTGTCTTTCAAAGCTCCTCTTTCAGAATATGTGGTATTGATGTATGTGGCAATTATGTTTTGAGCGCAGGACTAAAACAGGAAATGCAGCCGTTGACTACTCAGCAGGAAAGCGTGCTTCTATCATCTGACGAAATTCCTAGTGATGAAGTCAAGGTAGCTGATAGTGAGGAAACCAATCTTAGGGACGATGATAAGAGTGTAGAAAATAATGATATAAGCCAGGAAGGTGATGAAGCGTCTGGTGAAGATAAAATACTTGGTACGGAGAATTTGTCATTTGATGGTGTCATATCTGATGGAACAGATGCCACTGACAATATTACTTCCCGAAATACGCCTGAAGCAGATTTGGTGCTACTAGTACAATCTGATCCTGAGACAGCAGAAAGTGAGAAAATAATTTTTGAATCTAATTTGTTGGTAGACTCATCCTCTGAGGCTATTCTTGTAGATTCAGAAAGTAGTAAACTTGCCGGAGCGGAAAATCCAACTTGTGAAGATCCCGATAGTCTTGCAGAAACTGAACCAACCAATGTATCTGATTTAGAAAATCAGGTCAACGGTCAGAAGGAAGATGCTTATGGAGCCACCGGGAGTGTAGCTGTTGGCATTTTGGTTGCTTCACAATCTGACTTGACTTTGGATCCTCACAGTGTGCCACTAAATGACACGGAGTCAGCATTCTCGACTGTAACTGAGGAGCTTCCTGAGGTATACGGAACACCTGAAGAGTCGGCTGCGAGTATGTCATCTATCTCAGACATAGATTCAGCAAAAGAAAATGAATCTTCAGAAACTCCTGTGCCAGAATCAACATATTGGTTTAAAGATGAACTAAACATGATTAATCAAGATGAGTTTGGCGAGAAGGGATCTTTGGAAATACTGAATGAGGGAAGAGCATTTTCTTCAGTAGGAATTCCTGCACCCTCTATATCTTCTCAAGTAAATCCTGGAAAGATTCTTGTCCCCGCAGCTGCGGATCAGGTCCAGTGTCAAGCATTTGCAGCTCTGCAAGTTCTTAAGGTAATAGTTTTCTTATGTATTGCAGACCCTCACTATGTTGTTTGATGGTGTAGAGTTTTGCTTCAGCCTGACTCTTGTAAACCTCGCAGTTTATTAATCAATTTTTCCTATCTTTCAGGTCATTGAAACTGACACCCAACCTAGTGATCTATGTTCTCGCAGAGAATATGCCCGGTGGCTGGTTTCTGCCAGCAGTGCGTTATCGAGGTATATTTTTGTGCTTTTGTTAATGTATTTGGTGAGGTTAGAATGTTCTCATTTGGTACTAAAAGTGAAACTCATACATTTGTCGTTTATGTGTGTTCTTCAACTCTTTGCAGAAACACTACCTCAAAAGTGTATCCTGCTATGTACATAGAGAATGTTACTGAGCTTGCTTTCGATGATATTACTCCTGAGGACCCTGATTTTTCATCCATTCAAGGTGAAAGTAGACTCTGAAATTTTACTTTACCTAAAAAGAAGATAACCTGTGAAGCTAAATTCTGTTTACTCTTTTCAGGGTTGGCAGAAGCAGGACTTATCACAAGCAAGCTTTCTAACCGTGATTTGCTTAACGATGTTGAAGGCACATTCTTGTTTTCCCCTGAAAGGTATTTATGTCAACTCATTCAGCTTGCCAAACAGAAATTCTGGATTTGTGTTCCATATTGTCTACGGCTGCCTTAATTTTTTTCTAAGATGTGAGTGCTATGTTTTCGATGTTCTCATAAAAGCACATAATCATTGTTCTATCTGCTTTTAGAATATTATGCTACTTTGTACATTCACAATACATTTGCGTTCATATTTAGCTTATTTCTACAAATTAAGCTTGATTCTTGTCCAACGCAGCCTTCTTTCACGCCAGGATCTTATAAGCTGGAAAATGGCCTTGGAGAAACGACAGCTTCCAGAAGCTGATAAAAAGGTTGCATATCAAGCTTGGTCTTGTTCATGTTATCTCATAATATTTCAGATAATCATTAATTCATTTCATCATGCAGATGCTGTACAAACTCTCGGGTTTCATTGACATCGATAAGATCAACCCAGATGCATGGCCTGCCATTATTGCAGATTTATCTAGTGGGGAACAAGGAATCGCTGCCCTTGCATTTGGTATGTTTAAGTTTCACATCTAGATATGTCTCCCTGCACAATCATGGCCTTATTGTATAATGCACACACTTTTTTTAGGTTGTACAAGATTGTTTCAGCCTCATAAACCCGTCACTAAAGCGCAAGCTGCTATTGCTCTCTCAAGTGGTGAAGCTTCTGATATAGTCAGTGAAGAACTGGCACGTATTGAAGCAGAATCCGTGGCTGAAAAAGCTGTGTCTGCTCATAACGCCCTGGTCGCAGAGGTCGAAAAGGATGTCAATGCCAGCTTTAAGAAAGAGCTTTCCATGGAACGAGAAAAGATTGAAGCGGTTGAGAAAATGGCAGAACAGGCGAAATTGGAGTTGGAGCAGCTGAGGGAGAAGAGAGAGGAAGAGAATCTGGCGTTGGCGAAAGAACGAGCTGCGGTTGAGTCAGAAATGGAGGTGCTCTCAAGATTAAGACGTGAAGCAGAAGAGAAGCTTGAGGATTTGATGAGCAACAAGGTCGAGATATCTTTTGAGAAGGAGAAGATTTTGAATCTTCGAAAAGACTCTGAAGAAGAGAGTCAGCGGATTACAAAACTGCAGTATGAATTGGAAGTTGAGCGTAAAGCTCTGTCCATGGCCAGGTACTTCTTCTACAGTCCGAGCTATATATGACCTTTATGATGTCAAAGAATGTATCTTCATTCTAATATCTAACCAATGAGTGTAAGCCTTTCAATTTTTCTGTAACCGTATTACGAGTGGCTGATTCCTCATATGTTGTTTGTTCAGATCATGGGCCGAGGAGGAAGCAAAGAAAGCTAGAGAACAAGCAAGAGCCTTAGAAGAAGCTAGAAAGCGATGGGAAACAAATGGACTAAGAGTTATTGTGGACAAAGACCTTGAAGAAAAGAGCAGTGGAGAGATAGAGCAAAGCGTATTGCTAAGCACCGTAGAGCGTTCTTCGGTTCAAGAAACCGAGGACAGGGCCCAAACACTAATGGATAAGCTGAAGGGGATGGCGGCATCCGTAGGAGGAAAGTCTCGGGAAGTGATTTACATTGTGATGGAGAAAATAAGTTCATGGATCATAATTTTGAAGGAATACGCAGCGAGTTTGGGGAAACGGGCTGGTGAGATGAGAAAGGCAGCCATTGTTAAGGCAAAAGGAGCAGCAGAGGAGGTTGAGAAAGGAACAGCTCAGGTGGGTGAGAAGGTGAAGAGAATGGCTGAAGAGTGTAGAGATGGAGTTGGGAAGATCTCTCAGAGGTTCAAGACCTAAGAAGGTTCTTAAAACTCTCAACACTTGTTTTTTGTTTGTATTTTGTTTTAATATAAGAATAAAAGAGGAATAATGGGATGGCCATTACATTTACAGTCAATGGTGGATCAGGATTCAAAACTGTATCATTTGTGTAATCTTTGTTATGTAGATTACTCACACACTCTAGTTCAATATGTCAAGTGTACTCATAGGCAAACATACACTATACGATTGAAATAACACAAAACCCACAATATTTTGAACATAACTTGATGGTTTGGCTATTAGTAGTTCTCAAATCATTTTTCATACAATTCAGACTAAATTAAACGACCATTACTTCTACTTTTTTGGATTAAGCTATAATTATTTGTAATTGGTCATATGCCTTATGTAGGGGTCAAATCTCCCTTAGAAGAATCGATAAGCCTAAAACGACGTCGTATTCGCCAAACCGGCCCAGCGGTCAAAGCCCAGAAAACAGAGGCCCATTAATGGCCCATCACTATTTGTCTCAACCAAATTGTATTTCTATAAATAAGCATGTACCCCCCCCCCCTCATTTGAGGGGATCTGGATTTCTGAGTTATAATAAGACAAAAACAGCTTTGATCTTGATGAATAAGAACAACTTCTGAAAACCCTAATTCGCAATCTTCTCTAAGTGTTTGAAACCCTAAAGAAGCTCTATTTCGTAGAATCTTTACAATTTCTATTGTGTGATTTTCTAGCACGCACAATTTGGCGCTAGAAGGAGGGGATCTACTCGCACACTAGCTTCATACACAAAACAAACGCTCGACCGGCTCGCCATCGGCCTTGGCAAAATTGTCAAAATGCTCAGTTCGGCGAACAACTGCACAAGACTCCAAATTCACTAATCAACATTGTCGTCTAGAAGACAAGCACGACAAAAGATAGCTAAAGGCCCCCTTTCTCCCAAGTCGACCTGGATCTAACCATAGAATGAGATCAACCTCGCAACCACTGTTTCGGTCTTGCGATCTTAAGCAAATCAAATTAACCACTCCGCCGAGCTACGGAAAACAAAATCGAATCGGACCACATCACCAATCTTCGTCTCGACGTTATGTGCCAAAGAGTTTCATCTCGCTCCCTTGTCGTAAGCCGTTTCCTCGCAACTTCGGGACCTCGCCACGTCAAAAAAGACTTGGTCTCAATGCCACTGTCGATTAGGAGCAGCGAGACAAATCATTTCAACCTCGCGGCTAAATCTGATCTACGCTCTTCGCCGATCTCGAATCAATTACAAAGTCAAGAATGCACCTCGTCAACATCTTCTCGTAATTGGGCATCTTCGACATTCTCCCTGGTGATTCCCACGAGCAACAAAGCTCTTCCGCCCCGTCGTGACGGCTCGTCCACCTAGTCGGGATTGAACTTACCTTTTGAATTCGTCGTGACGGAGCTCATCCCAGCTTATTACACCATCGGACTTGGCACGATTTTGCAAGCTTCTCACAAGTTGATCCGGGCCTAGTCTCTCGATTCAACAAGTCACTTTGCAAAATACAAGCTCGAGAGCTCTTTTTGCTTCTAATCGACTTCGAAAGCACGGCACGAGCACCTCGCCGAAGCGAAGGACTTCACCTCGTCTCCGTGATCTCTCTCCAACCACCCTGCTCGCTCGCATAATCTCTTTCTCTACCTTGCAATCTCTAAAATTCAATCTTGTCGCTCTGCGACTCGACTGAGTAAACTCGCCTAACTCGCGGCTATCTTTTTCTTCTCATTTCGCAGAGATTGTCATACAAGATACGATACGAGCAAGTTTTTTTCAACACAATTTCGTCCCAGCTTTGTGAGCTCGTCGGCCTCGAAAGCTCGATGAAACGACCAACTTGAGCACCTCGCCGACCACGATCCCTACTCGAGGTAATAAGAACTACGAATGGTTTGATCCCTTTCGAGGGTACGTAGGCAGCCTTTTCATAAGGCACAACTATAAAATCTATATTCTTTTATTATCAAATTTAACGCTAGAGCTAAGGGTCGCCTCGATCCCTTCATAGTGTACGTATGCAGGTCGTTTTCTGACAAGTTCAGTTGCCTTCTCAAAAACGGGAGAAATGGGTCCGTATATCCATACTCCCAAACCTCGCGCAATAAACTAGAGTTGTTACAACTCAATCAGCTCGCTAAACGACTTAACTGTCTACACGCGACACGATCAATTCGCAAACGACTTAAATGTCTAAACGCGAGAGTTGTTACAACTCGATCAGCTCGCTAAACTACTTAACTGTCTACACGCGACACGATCAATTCGCAAACGACTTAAATGTCTAAACGCGAGAGTTGTTACAACTCGATCAGCTCGCTAAACGACTTAACTGTCTACACGCGACTCTTCGTCATTACTGACCATAATGACGATCTAAAACACTTCATCGCGAAGTTAAACCTATACATCCAAAGTGGATAAAGCGCGCTATATAAATTTAGAGTTCATCACTAGAGCGGATGTATTCGGTGGAATACGACCGTAAACCAGGGTGTTCATCTCGCGAACCCTGTTATACTTAACACTGGTCGAACTTAGCAAACATAATCTGGTCAGAGATTATTATCGGGTAAGATATTCCTGGGAATATCTATACTCCGAAATTTGCTTCAAGTAAACAAACTATAACAGGCCTAGCTGATGAGCTATAATAGGCCTCGCCAAACATGGCGAATTTTGCGGCAACACTATCAGTGTTTCGCCTCTAAGCGTCTTAAAACCGTATCGCCTCTAAGCGTCTTAAAACCGCATCGCCTCTAAGCGTCTTAAAACCGCATCACCTCTAAGCGTCTTAAAACCGCATCGCCTCTAAGCGTCTTAAAACCGCATCGCCGTTTAGCTTCCTAAAACCGCCTCACCGATAAGAGCGGTTCGTCGTTATCTTCAACAACACATCGTCGCTGGGTTCGTCGACAACGAAATCGAATCCTCGCCAATAGGCTCTTTGAAAAAACAACGAATAATCACAACAGGTCTCGCCAAAAACGGCGAATCTAAAAACAATAAAGCATGTCGCAAGAAATCCGAATTTTTTATATTTGGGTTCGACCAACCAGGGAGATAAAATGTCACAGGTTGGATAAAGCCGTCCAAGCATCGAAACAAAAAACAAGTCCTAAACCTTAGCAAAAACAAAAAGAAAAATCCTAAAAATCTATTACAAAAGTTTGGATTAGGCGACCAGCTCGCCCTCTTCGACACCTTTATCCTTGATCTGAGCATCAACGCCGGCCGAACCCTCCAACTCACCACCTTCCTTTGCCATTTCACCGCCAGCCGGTGCAGAAGGTCCGGCCAAACTCGAAACATCGCCAGTCTTGGGATCCTTTTCTAGTGGAGTCGGCTCGCGCTGAAGTTCGGTTGCAACAGTTTGATCAGGATCAACAGTCTTGTCCGTCTCGCCCGACTCGCTGTCGCTGAACTCCTCGCTCGCGCTTCGCAGCCGCATACCCAAGGAGCCGTCGTTAGAGCCAGAAGCTACACTAATACCAACAGACTTAACAATGGTCTCGACTCACGGAGAAGCAACAATATCCGCTATATTAATGGGGACGACGTAGTTCATACCTAGAATCTTCCGCAGCTCGTCGGACATCTCGTCAAAGACATCATAGGCAGAACCCAGCATTGCCTTGTTCTCGACTAGAAGAGCGCGTTCAGCGATGGGATCGAAGGGCTCTTCAGGATTCTCCAGGTCGTCGAGCAGTTGAAGGTTGGAGTCCGCTTGCGAGAGAAGGACCATCTTCCTTATCGGCTTTTTCATCATTCGACAAAAAACCTCGTTAGCGCGGTCCAGTTTAGCTTGAACTTCTGCAGCCGCGGATCGCCTCGCGGATGAAGCTGCCGTCTCGAGATCCCTCTCGCGACTCGCTTTCAGAGCAAGGAATTCTGCCTCCAGCTCGACAGCTTTCTCCTCGACTTTCTTCTTCTCAGAGCCAACTCTATGAAGATGAACGCCCAGATCGTCGTTGCTCTTCTTATAGGCATCTCGCTCAGCAGCGAGTTCGCACATTTCCTCTGCGAGCCGCTTCATCTCGGCTTCTTCCTTCTTCCTGGCCTCGTCAATAAAGGCCTTCCTAGCCCTCGCCTCTTGATCATACGCTATGACCATCCTGTTGCAGTGAGCGATAGCATGCATAAGAGTTGGAAGTATGAGAAATGAAGCAAAGCAGAACGGAGAATAATGAGAATTTACCTTAGCCTGGCGAGACGCGAATTCCTTGTAGAGCTCGCTCTTTATCAACATTTCCGGGATCGGCATGTTATCACCCGGATATGTGACCTTAGCCATTAAGGCAGTTGCGGCTAAGGGATCGTCGTAAAGCTCGACAGACTTTCCAGATCGCGGACCTGGAGGAAGGGACTCGCCTTGAGGCAGCTCACCAGCTCGCGATGAATCTTCTTCTCGCCGGTTTTTGCCTTGCCTTTGTCAGAGGCAATGTGTATTCTTTTGCGAGTTAGCTGGAGCTCAGACTCGGCGAGCTCGTCCGTGACGGTAATTGGCTGTAAAGGAATAACAGCCAATGTACCACTCATACCTGCAGCCACCGCTTCGTCATCCTTCGCGGTAAGGATATCTTCTTTGGCTACGCTCCTCTCTGACGTCTCAGCAGCAGAAGCGGTTGGTTTCGGCTCGGCCTGTCTCTTGGCCTTCTTCTCAGCCTTCTTCTTTGCGATATCGCGGAAAATTGGTCTTTCTGGCATGATATCGAGGTCGTCGGACTCGCTGTGATTCGGAAAATCTTCTTTGTCGATTAGAGCAAACTCGCGAGCTCGAATGACTCTCTGAAGATGAAAATGACGCTCCCAACGACACTTCCTAGCCTTCAACTTCTCGAACAGATCGTCAATTCCGGAAACTAGGGTAAGTAGCGATCTGGGAGCTGTAAAAACAATTGAGCAGAAAGTTTAGATAAAGCGTAAGGAAGCGGTTCGCACGATAAACATCAAGAAATCTACCAAGTGTTCCCCACTTCGCCACCGCCGGGGATTCTTCTTCAACAGATGCGCTCGACATCGTCACAAAGAAAAAATATTTGCGCCAACTGTGGTCCTTGTTTGGAAAGTCATCCAAAACTTTGTACAAAGAGCGACTCGCCAGATTATACAGCCTCTTGCCGCTCGGATCGGCGTGCTTGCGAAACTCAAGAAAATTAAGAAGGTGACGAACCCCGATGGGCTCGCCACATTCGGCAGCTCGAGTCAGAAGCCCGACCAATTGACGAACTCCTTTGGCATTGATCTGCGCGAGCACGATTCTATGAACCCACATATACCGCAGAATCAGCGCAGGAATGGGGAACGTGAGGTAGCAGCCCCTGAACCAGCATTCGTACGCAGTAAACGTGCCGACTGGCGGGTCGTCTTCTCGCTGCTCGACAGTCGGCACGATCATCTCGACCGTATCGGAGATTCCGCATTCTGCGCGAAGGATATCCAGCGACTCCTCGTCGCACCATGAAGAGCCTGGAAGCGGGCGTTCCTTTCGCCTCGATTTCTTCTTCTTAACGACTTCGGCCAGCCCAGATCCGATCCAGGCTTGCAATCTCTCTGCTTCTATGAGAGGATTGTACTCCCAAGCGCATTCCTCGATCTTTACTCGAGGAGGCGGCTCGACAGAGCTAAGCGACCCATCGCGGAGATGTGGAATTTCCACGACAAGTCTCTGCTCATTAATAGCAGCCGCCTCGCCAATTTGCGAAGGATGCGAGGTCCCAACTCCCTCTTGGAAATCAGGTCGCGGAACTCGCATAGGTGAAGCAATCTCCCTCGTCTCGCGACTTTGCCTTGAGACAGGGGAGGGATAAGAGAACAATTCGGCGCATCTGAGGAGCATTGCTCCTTATAAAGGCATTTATGACGATTCGAGTTTCAAGGTGGGCCTCATTTTAATTTGGGCCGAGAATCAGGGCTTAAAGTATCAGTTTCATAGAGAACCAGACCGACTTGCGATGCCTCAGCTTCATATTAACTCGAGAACGCGACCTGATCCTCTGACTTAGTTCGCGACTTCAGGATTTCACTTTCTCAAGACTTCAATTCTCAGCGATTACCTTGACCTCGCAGTAGCGGTCGAATTGATCGAATCGCGACTTCATCTTCATCAGATCAACTCGCGACTTCGTCTTCGTCAAATCGAATCGCGACTTCATCTTCATCAGATGAACTCGCGACTTCGTCTTCGTCAAATCGAATCGCGACTTCATCTTCATCAGATCAACTCGCGACTTCGTCTTCGTCAAATCGAATCGCGACTTCATCTTCATCAGATCGACTCGCGACTTCGTCTTCGTCAAATCGAATCGCGACTTCATCTTCATCAGATCGACTCGCGACTTCGTCTTCGTCAAATCGAATCGCGACTTCATCTTCATCAGATCGACTCGCGACTTCGTCTTTGTCAAATCGAATCGCGACTTCATCTTCATCAGATCATCTCGCCACTTCTCAAATTCAAAGTCGACTCGCAGATAGCTAGTATCGATCGGCTCGCCGAATTTGGGACTCGGCGATAATGGCGACTTGAACGAGTGTGTGACTTGTGCTCTTTTCCCCTTGGTCTGGTTTTTTCCCACCGGGTTTTTCTAGACAAGGTTTTTACCGAGGCTTGTTCACACACTTATACGTCTTCGTCTCGCCGCCTCGCATCGTATCGGCCAGTTCGCCGAAGTTAGAAACAATCTCGTCATCTCGCCAAAACCGATTTGTGATTTCACTTCACCATCTCGCGGTTATTCTCTCGAATCACCTCGCATCTTCAAAAGCAGCTCGCGTATTACGAGCTCGATCGGCTCGCGACTTCGCAGAATCGAAATCGACTCGCTCATAACGTCACACTTGGTCAACTCGCCAAAATTGGGTACAAATCTTGTCATCTGGGCTCGGCATCATCATCAGCACGTAAACCGTCTAAACGGAAATCGATTCCTCACTCGGACACCCTTACTTCAACACTTTTATTTATAAAACTGTTGAACTGAGGGCTAACTGTAGGAGTCAAATCTCCCCTAGAAGAATCGATAAACCTAAAACGACGTCGTATTCGCCAAACCGGCCCAGCGGTCAAAGCCCAGAAGACAGAGGCTTATTAATGGCCCATCACTGTTTGTCTCAACCAAATTGTATTTCTATAAATAAGCATGTACCCCATGTTATAATAAGACAAAAACAGCTCTGATCTGATCTTGATGAATAAGAACAACTTCTGAAAACCCTAATTCGCAATCCTCTAAGTGTTTGAAACCCTAAAGAAGCTCTATTTCGTAGAATCTTCACAATTTCTATTGTGTGATTTTCCAGCACGCACACCTTAGTCGCAGTCAACCGAATCCACACTATAGAGTTGATACTTGGAAGCAAAATGCAACAAGACTTCTGGTATAAAGAAACTGGATATAATCTCTTGCATAAATTCAGAAAACAAAGTACCAGAAAAACTCAAGATCTAAGTATTGATAAGTACCACGGAAACAACAAAAAGCAATGAGTCTTGCACAAAAACTAGATCAAGACGAAGAAGGAACTCGAGAATTATTAAAGCCCTAAACCTCAACCTTACTTCTTCTCTTCTTTCTCAGCATCAGCAGCTCTCTTGGCTCTGGCACCAGCATGGCGTTTGTTTGTGCGCTCTAGACGGATCTTGTCGTAAGCCTTGAATGCCTTCATGTCAGCAGTCACCTTAACAAGCTCCATCGCTGCCTTCTCCCTAACAATAGGCATGTAATCTCCTTGCACTTGAGTAGCATTAGCAAGCTCCTCTGGAGTAGAATCACCAGCCTGAAGACAAAAGTTAACATATTGTCTTACATATAACAAGAATTCAAGAACCAAGAAATGCACTTCTTTATCTGTAACAAAGGATGGTACCTTGACTTTACGGGATCTGCGAGGGAAGACAACCAACTTAGCCTTGTAAGTCTTTAACCTTTGAACATTGGATTGAAGACCCTCCAAGGAACGGTTCTTGCGACGGTGATCAACTGAAATTCCGATTGTTGGAGCCAACTTCTTTGGAATACCAGCAGCCTAATTAAACCAAGAACTATAAGCTTTTCTCATCTTCTAAAAGGGAGCAATGGCAAATGAAATTACAGAAAGTCCAGACCTTAAGCTCTTCGAGAGTGAACCCTTTTCCTGCTCTGACTTTAATGTTGTACTTAAGAGTTTGGGCATGAACAATAGGTCGGAGAGGTCCCGAAGTAGGACGAGGGAAGATCTTCACTGCCTTCTTCTGTCTCACTGAAGATAATAAACACATAACACACAAAGGAGCAATATTTACATTAAGAGACTATTACTTAAGCAAAAAGACATGATTTTTAAGTAGAAAGATTGAAGGAAACATTACTAACCGATTCTTCTTCTGGTTTTCCTAGCAGGCTGGTTAAACCAGGTCTTGACATAGTTTTGCCAGTGCTTCCTGAAGTGAGAGTTGGGGATTTCATTGTTGTGCTTCATTTTCTCACCTTAACTACAATAAAATAGCGCAACTCAGATCAGACCAAATCCAGATTCATTTGATCAGAGCAATATCAAAACCAGAAAAATAAAAAAAACCATTGAGAATCACATCTATCAACAAAAGCAGCAATCATAAGAACTGAGGTCGAATTCGATAAGAAATGGTTTCAAACAATGACGCAAATTTCGTAAAGACCTAATACTGATTCCGTAGAGAGACGATAGAGAGAGAGAGAGAGAGAGGGACTCACTGGAGCTTCTTCCTCCTTGAGCGGCTGGACAGAAATGTCTAGGGCTTCTCGAGATTTTGATGTCACCTTTCTTATATATTATAAAACCCTAACTGTAGACTAGGTTTCTTGTTGGGCTTCAAAAGTGTTATGTTAAAGCCCATTTCTAAAATGTTTACTATTGGATTCTTCTTGCTGTGATATAAATAAAATTTTAACTTTTATTGAAACAACAATTTTGTATACACGAATTTTAATGAGTTTCTAAATTCATTTTTTGATAAATTGCTAACAATGTTGTTCTTCTTCCCTAATGATTCCTCTTCTCTTAAGATTTGTTATCGCTATTACTTAACGATGAACAAAATAAAAACGAACAATTACGAAACTAGAAAAGGTCGTTTAATTTTGTTTTTCTTACATATGTGATATATAGCATCAGAGTCATCAAATTTTAACAGTTGAGTTAACATTGTTTAAGTCAGAGTAGTTTTAGATTTTGTAAATTGATTGGTGTAGGTTTTAACTCGTTTCTTTTAGTTTGCACATTTTGCTTGTTCATGTGGTAATATTTAGCCATCATTTATACGGGAATCGGCCATTTTACCAATTAAGTTGCTATCTTACGAACATAAGGAACTGATCAAACATAATATAATAGCAAAATCTTAACAAATTCAACTGCTAGTTGTAATTGGTTTAATTAAGCTTAGTGAGAGCAAACAAAATATAAGTGTTATTGATTGACTTGCAATCAATCAAAAGTAAACCTTCTCTACGATCGACGTGCGATGTTCTAACTTAGAAACCAACAATATTAATTACTATGAAGCCACATATTAGTCGAGTGGCATTATAGAGTAATGCCCAAAACTAGATTTTGACCCACGCCAAGCGTGGGAATATAAATTTCAGTTTATTGTAAAATAAAAATATACAGTATTAATTGTTTTACATCATGCATACCAAAAAAATATTAGATAAATAATTATGTCCACTAAAAAAAATTATTCGGTCGATTTTTGAATCTTGAGTGTCTTAATATGTGATAGGTTTTACGTTTTAAGTGTATACAAAATATAAAAATGAAAGAAATTGATTTACAATAACGAAACTAAAAAGCGAAACATTATCTTATAATGTATGACAAAGAATGTAATCGAGTGATATACATCTTATATTTACAAAAACAAATGTTTTTCAATAACTCTATAAAATCTGTTTAAACCCAACTTCATCACTAACCAAAATACTACTAATTGAATCGGTTTGATTTTTCTGGTATGGTAATATATATTTTTGTCATCAATGCCGCATATATATTAGAAATATTGAAATATGTAGATATTTTCATCATGCCAAATTGAAATGTTTTGATTGGTTGATTTAATTAATGTGTTCCTTAAGATCCTCTTTGAATGACATCTAGGATTAATATGTTCTTTAAGACTCTCTTTGAATGACACATATGATTTTTAACTTTTAGTGTCTCCTCAATTAATATATATATAGGATATTGAAAAAAGAAGTAGACGAGTATTAGTTTCAATTTTTGGATACGTGAAAACATGATATATCATTTATGCTTAACATGCATACTTTTCTCTTCCAATGCTTAATGTATAATAATCGAGTATGTAACTTGCTTGTTTAACAAATGGACTAGAATATAATTTTCCCAAATAAGAATCGGCAAAGGCCATATATGTATCACCCATATGAGGAAAGGCTTGTGACTTGACATTGCTAGTATAAATCTATCAACACTCGGACAAGTATCAATTATCAGGTTGCTCAAATAGCCATGTCTCGGCTCCTCCTTTTCTTCATCTTTGCTCTGTCAGCATTGTTTGGATCAATCAATGGTAATAATCTTATTATATCCAATCCATTTTATGTCCAAATTCATCATTGAATCTAGAATAATATAACGATAAAATTTACAGGACGACCATGTGGACCGACGCCCACGACCAATTGGAGGGATCAAATGGAAGATACTGAGGAAAGTCAACGTCAATTGGGAAGGATGGGTTTGGAGTGTGAAACCGAAGGGTACTCAGGTGGTTCAAGCAGCGCGGGTTCAATCTCTGTTCTTGATATCTGTTGGGGTCGGTTTCCACCCCCTCGACCTTAAACGATGAAAGTCAAAATGTTCACCGAGGTCCTCTTGCGGATAGTAGCAAAGTAAGTGATCGTAGAGTGAGGCGAAGCAAGAAAGTCTTGGACAAGGAAGGACTGATCGCGAGCCCGGAACACCAAGGGCCGACCTTAGGCTCGGCATGTCCAAGACCCGACCATAGGGTCGGCACGTCGGGACCCGACCGTAGGGTCGGCACGTCCAAGACCGACTGTAGGCTCGGGCACGCCAAAACCGACCGTGGCTTCGGCGTGGACGGACGGCCGAGTATGGACTCGGTTTGGCGATGCCTTAGCGGACCGATCCTGCCTTCGGTCCGATAGGACCTTCGGCCCAGCTACGTGAAGATAGTCCAAAGGTGAAAGCATTACGGCCCAGACGCGAAGCCCACTCTAACGTGACCGACCTTATCAGGGCAAATCCGCAGGGACATAGGAAACGAAGCCGACTTAGACATAGTATAAATAGACCTTTGTAAACACCCCAAAGAGGATCCGCAATTTCACACCTAATCTTGTACTCATACGTTTTCAAAGCAATAAACAATCTCTTGATATCTTTCTTGAACCCTAGCTTACCATAGAAATCTCACAAGCTTCCCTAGAACTCTTACAAATTCTAGTTGTGTTGGTTTCGACCCCCACAATTTGGCGCCGACTAAGGGGACGCAGAGAATTTCTGACACACAAGAGCTAGGGTTTCGCAACACCGCGAAGATGTCAAGCAACACCATGAGCAACGAAGGATCTTCGTCTCACCAGCACGACGAGGAAAGAAACAACTCCGTGGAGAACACCGCGCCTCGCGCCACTAGTCGCCCAGCGGATCTCGCGGAGATCAAGCAGATGCTTGAGATTCTGATGAAGAAAACTGAAGATACAGCGAGCGAGCTGCAATCGCTCAAGAGAAGGAAGCGCAGGAGGTCCCGTGTCCGTCCGACACGCCTCAGCTTCGCTACGCCTCGAACCAATCAGAGGGTTCCACACGAGGAGCTACCACATAGGGCTGCTCACACAGATCCAGAGGATCTGCCTCCTCGAAGACGTGCCCGTGTCGACCTAGACGTTGACCATGCTACGGCCGCAGAAGAAGGGGATGCGATCATAGCAGAGCTCTACAGGAGGGAACAAGAGCGCAGGGCTCCGCAAGGCTTCCGAGATGGAGAGGTCGCTGCGCTAAAAGCCCAGTTAGACCAGGTCGCCTCTGACCTAAAGGCTACCCAACTACAGATGTACCGGAGCACGGCGAAGGCTCCTGGGATCGCCTATGTGCTCGAGAAAGCACGGAACACACCCTTCGCTGAGAGGGTCGCGAGAACTCCAATCTCCGACCCCGGAAAAATCAAGCTTCCAATCTATGAAGGAACCACTGACCCTGCTATCCATCTGATGGAATTCGAAGTCGCCTTAGGAAGGGCAAACTTCACAGAAGCCGAGAAAGACGTTGGCTACTGCAAACTGTTCGTAGAGAGCCTCAAAGGGCCTGCCCTCCAGTGGTTCTACAAGCTGGAGAAGAAATCAATCCACACCTTCCATCAACTCTCAGAGATGTTTGTGCAGCACTACAACATCTTCGCTGAAAGAAAGATCTATGATGCGGAGCTGTGGACAAACAAGCAAGGAGAGAACGAAAGCCTGCGGTCTTTCGTGACAAGATTCAAGCACACGCTGTCAAAGGTGGACGGTGTTACCAACACGTCCGCACTGGAGGCCTTGAGAGGAGCGCTTCGATGCCCCTCTCCATTCTGGCAGGAGTTGACTGTCAACCCACCTGCGACTATCCAAGACGCTCTCCACCGCGCTACAGACTTCGCTCGAAGCGAAGAGGAAGTCTGCGCTAAGAGGGGCGGGAAAACCAAGCACGCGGACGAGCTCATCCAGTCCGCTGTGACGCCACCACCCTCTTAGAAGCTCTTGCAATGAACTACGAGGCGACTTGATCCCTGCAAAGGGTACGTAGGCAGCCTGTCTTCGGATAGGTTCAGTTGCCCCCCTCCATCAAAAGGGGGGGAATTACATTTCACTTCAGCCTCCTTCCAGATGAGCTCACACGACACCAACCCCAGTGACAACCTCATCGTCACACAACAAACACTCGCCACATCACTCATCATGAGAACAGCTTGTCCTCTACGGACTGATCAAAGCTTTATTCGAGTAGAGTCGTTCTACATCTATTGTTGCTGGCCACAGCAATAGTGTAGAGATACGAACACAATGACATCCACAACGGATACAGCGCGCTATATAAATTCCAGTGTTCAGGATCGTCTCCGGATGACCCCCTGATCACTCAGAAACCCAACAGCGTCGTTGGTAATGCAGCTGCTAATGACCTCCGTTCGGCCTATACCCTGAACGTGTCATTCTGAAACCCAGGATGCACTCTGGTCAAATTCAAGGTGGATTTGCTCTCGGACAGACGTGTCTAGAAGAGCAGCACCAACTCACAAAGCCCAACAGCAACGTTGGCAGATAAAGAGCGTGAGCGCACTTGCGTTTTCACAGCCTTAACGAAGCCTCATTCATGAGCAAGCAAAGCCTCATCCGTGAGCAAACGAAGCCTCATTTATGAGCAAATAAAGCCTCATTTATGAGCAAACAAAGCCTCATTCATGAGCGAACAAATCCTCATTCATGAGCACACAGAGCCTCATTCATGAGCACACAGAGCCTCATTCATGAGCAAAAAATAAACTAAGCCATAAACAAGGGGAAACAGCCAGTCATCGGCCTCCTTATCCTCATCGGCATTCGGAACACGGAGTCTTAAAACCTCCGTAGAGAATATACGAAGTCTTAAAATCTTCGAGAGAAAAAAAAAAAAAAAAAATTTTTTTTTTTGCAGAAAACATAGCAGCTTCAGCAAAGGAAGCATGAAGTCTTAAAATCTTCAGAACATTTACGAAGTCTTAAAACCTCCTTCGTGAAGTCATTCTCTACCACTGTGATGAAGGATAGGCCAACACCTTGACTTTAAACGGTAACGCCGATATCTAACACATCTCTTAACTCGGCATCATCACTTCTGATATTACCGAGCTGGGGGGCTAACTGTTGGGGTCGGTTTCCACCCCCTCGACCTTAAACGATGAAAGTCAAAATGTTCACCGAGGTCCTCTTGCGGATAGTAGCAAAGTAAGTGATCGTAGAGTGAGGCGAAGCAAGAAAGTCTTGGACAAGGAAGGACTGATCGCGAGCCCGGAACACCAAGGGCCGACCTTAGGCTCGGCATGTCCAAGACCCGACCATAGGGTCGGCACGTCTGGACCCGACCGTAGGGTCGGCACGTCCAAGACCGACTGTAGGCTCGGGCACGCCAAAACCGACCGTGGCTTCGGCGTGGACGGACGGCCGAGTATGGACTCGGTTTGGCGATGCCTTAGCGGACCGATCCTGCCTTCGGTCCGATAGGACCTTCGGCCCAGCTACGTGAAGATAGTCCAAAGGTGAAAGCATTACGGCCCAGACGCGAAGCCCACTCTAACGTGACCGACCTTATCAGGGCAAATCCGCAGGAACATAGGAAACGAAGCCGACTTAGACATAGTATAAATAGACCTTTGTAAACACCCCAAAGAGGATCCGCAATTTCACACCTAATCTTGTACTCATACGTTTTCAAAGCAATAAACAATCTCTTGATATCTTTCTTGAACCCTAGCTTACCATAGAAATCTCACAAGCTTCCCTAGAACTCTTACAAATTCTAGTTGTGTTGGTTTCGACCCCCACAATATCCTTCTCGACCTCGTCTTTCTTTTCGTTGTTTTTGGTTTCATCATCGGCGTCTGGTGTGCCTGTGTCCAGAGGCAAAAAGCCATGAACGCAGCCAACCTCAATAACATTTCTGGTTCGTAATATATATGCAAAAACACAATATATAATTAACTAATTTTGGTTAGTGTTAATGTTTGTAACTAATTTCGATTTGGTATATGTATAATCTTTTATTATAGGTCAAGTGGTAGGAGCTCCAGTGGCAAATGGAACTGAGCTAAAGTCGTATCCAGAAACCAAGACCGTCCAAAAGGGAGATCCTGGTTACAAAGTTCGATTTATCACAGGTATTGATAATCGTTAATTATCGGTTATCTATTGGTTATGTGCTTTTTGCTTTGATTACATTTTACTCTCGAGTTTGTTTATGAGACTGAACAAAACATTTGCACTGGTTTCTATATGCTTAATTCTTTTGAGCTAGACTAGCGCATCTAAGTGTAAATAAGGAAAAAAAATTCGTGTTCCTTGTTCACAAACATTTTTGTGTTCTTTACATGATTACATCCATTTACTTTCTCCCAAAATTTGAGAAAATGAGATGAATGATTTAATTGGTTTACCTTTATCATAACAACACAAGATATACTACTTTGATTGTTACAACAATCACAAAAATGAGAAAAATTAATGGTAGCCTGCAAACAATACTAATGGGGGTTTTGGTAACACGAAACAATAACCATGTGGTGGACTAGTGGTAACACAATGAGATTGATCCTTTTAAATCTCGTATTCAATTTTTCATTAGAACAAATGGATCTTCTTTAAATCGGGATATCTAAAATTTGATTTGAAGCACCAAAGAGATTATGAGTCGAAAGTCTGTAATTCATACGATATGTAAAAGTCTCTATTATTCATCACTATCTAATTCACCTTCCAAATTTTTCTAGTTATTTTGGTATAGTTTTTGGCTCTAATTTTCTCGTTAAAACTTTTACCATTTTGTGTAACTATTCGGATTCTGGAAGCGAATTTGACTCTAAAAACTTTCTCAAAACGCTGCGTTTTCGTGATCTCCAAATTGGTACCGTTTCGTTGTGCAAGGCTTCTCATACACGCCCTAGGTAGGACCCATTTATTTGTTTGTCATCGAAGGAGCCAGAATTTCAAATTTTACTTAACGGCTCTCTCTTTTATCTCCCAAAAATCTCAAAACATATCATTTCAAACCCATAAGTTAAACAAGAAACAAATAAAAATAAAAATAAAAAGAGAAAGGAAACAAAATTTCAAATTCAAAGTTTCTTTCCCTTATTTACAGATTCATTCCTTTCTGCTTCGAGAAAATCTGGGCTCTGAGATTATGGAAGCCAAGCCGACGACGAGCCAGGGACGGAAGGTTGTTCGAGTGGTGGCTAGGGTTAAGCCATCAACAGATCCCGTTGAACAAGCCTCAGCGAAGTCGATTTCGGTTCACAAACCCAAGGGAGATGAATCAGAGACTGTTTCAATTTCGTTCGGAGCTCAATTCGCTGGGTAAGTTACCTTCTTCCGACTCTGGGTTGATTTGTGCTCAATTCGTCAAGCATACTGTTTGATTTCTTTGAAAAATTGGGTTCGATTTCTAAGATTTTGCTCTGGGTTGGATTTTCTTCGATTACTTTGTCTCTAGTTGTTGAGAAATGTGGGGAAATGAAAGTTCTAAGAATTGATTTGCGATTTTGAGTGTGATTACTGTTAAAGAGAGAAAGTGATGAGATTGGGATTGCTATGAATGTATAAACTTGCCTTAGAACTGGTTAATTTGCTCTAAAAGTTGTGTTTATATTAACTCTTGTGTTCATCTTTTTTTCTTTACTGACTGAAATAGTTCACTTAGCTTTGAGTTTAAACCGGTCTAACTGAGGCTAATAAGGAGTACATTTTTGTTGTTCTGTGTTCTGACAGCTCGAAAGACTCGTATAAATTAGATTACTGCTATGAAGAGAATGAAAGCACAAGTTTAATTCTAACAAAGGAGATAAAACCTCTAATCATTAGTGTCTTTGAGGGTAAAGATGCTAATGTAATCGCACACGGTTCAAGATGTAGCGGAAAAACACATCTTATCCAGGTATTCTAAGAAAAAAATTCCCCCAATGTACTGATTATTAGGTTATTAATTGATGAAAACACTAATTGTGTTATGGATGATATGGTTTTAAAGGGATCGGAGAAGGAACCTGGTATAGCCGTACTTACAATGGCTGAGTTGTTATCCAGGGCTGAAGAAAGAGGAGATTCGATTTCGGTATCAATTTACGAGGTTTCTCAAGAATGCGTGTATGACATCTTACACCAAGAAAAGAGAGTGGTTTCTGTGCTAGAAGGTGCACAAGGGAAAATTCAGCTGAAGGGACTTTCACAGGCAAGTCGTTTAGTATTCTGGAGCATTAAGTCTTGCGGCATTATCTGTATTTTGTAGATTGGAATCATTAATATTTCAAGGTTTCTGCTTTCAGGTACATGTGAAGTCGCTCTCAGAATTCCAGAACTTGTATTTTGGTCTCAAGAAATCCCAGAAGCTGAGCCATAGAGGTGTGATGATACATGTTACTACGGGCAATGCCAATTCAGGTTCCCGTGGGAGGATGAACTTTCTTGATATGGCAGGTTGAGTATTTTATATCACACTTTAATTATCTTTTGTATGTGATAATCTTATGCCGTCATGTGATTAGTATTGTCTTTCTCTGACAGGATATGAGGACTCCAGGAAACAAAACAGTGATCTAGCTCCTCTAGAGATCGCCAGAATAAATAAGTCGATATATGCTTTACAGAATGTCATGTATGCTCTCAACGCAAATGAATCTCATGTGCCATATCGGGAAAGCAAACTCACGCGCATGCTGAAAGATTGTCTACAAGGAGGCAACAGAACATTGCTAATCACATGTTTGGTAGATACTTTGTTGGCTGTTGAGTTGTTTTAGGTTTATGTTTCACTGAATGTAATTGCAGGCGATGCTGACCATTTAATTTCTTGTTTCAGCCTCGGGAATTTAGCCAAGACTCGTTTCACATGCTAAACTTAGCATCACGGATATGTGTAGGCAGTAACCGAGTCATGGCAACTGTTACAAAGAAGAACAATAGTATTGCTAGATCTATTTCATCATCCTCTGCTGTTCAAAGGAGACAGACACCTTTGGTTGTGTCTGCTACTTCTAACAAAAAGACATTCCTAAGAGGAAGTGTGACTGAGAGAAAGACTAAGCTCACCACTGCTGCTTCTGCAATTAAAGGAAGGTAGAACTTTCCGGACCATCATAGTATCCGCTCTAAGCCTCAGTATCCTTCCTATAGCTGCATCTGGTCTGTTGTTCAATTTTGAAACATCAAATGATGATGATATTTTTTCTAATGATTGAAGGAAACTGTTTGCTGAAGCAAATCATTCGGTCAACTGTAAAAAGAACCCTAAGAAGGTAATTTATATTTTGCTCTTTTCCTAATGAATTCAGAAATAGCTTAGTTAGATTTCTTTTGGATTTTGTAGATGGAAAGTAAAGCAAGGATGACAGTGAAAAGGGTAGAGCTCCTCATTCTGGATTGTTAGAGAAATGCTCTTCAGATTCCGTTCTCACTTCGAGTGACATTTGTGTTTCTTTTATGCAGGAAATCTCCACTTCAAAGGTTGTCAAGAATGTTCAGGCCTCCTCAACTGAAGAAGTAAATCCTTGCGAGGTTGAAGTTAAATGAAGCTTATATCTTACTAAGGCATTACTTACAAACTCTTTTGTTTTTTGATATAGGGAGTCTCTTCGTCGTTTATTGTTACAGATTCTCAATCTACTTTGGTAGAAGAGGTAATGTTTAATAATAACCTGTATGCTTAATCAAAATCATCAAGACATTGCTTACATTCAGTGGTTCACAGACGGCGTTGATTTCTTTGCAGGGAAATATCGATCTGTCTTTCTCAAGTTCTACAGTGGACATGGAACCGGTAAATTCTCCATCTACAAACTCTCTACATCTCAAGCAAATGCTGAAACATATTCAAATAATAACAGTTGTTTCCTTTGTTTCATTTCAGCTTTGGTAAAGTATCTAATATTTGTTCTTTTCTTTTCTAGGGATATTCAACCAGAGCATCTTTCAGCTCAGAAGTTATTAACACTACATATCAGGTAATTTTCATAGGTTTCTGTTTTGTTTCAACATCTGGATATCAATAGTATTGACATTTCTTCCATTAATCTTCAGGAGACACCCAAAAGACATGAGGAATTGTTTTCTGGAGACACTTATTGTGATGATGCTCCTACATACAAAGGTAAGACTGTCACGTTGATAGAAATGTGTCTTGTTTGACAGGAAAATTAGCTCTTATGTTGATTGTTTTCTGAATGGCTGTCCAAATAGGAGAGAGAGATGACAATAGTTCAGTCATTGGAGAAGACCTGACTCTGGTTAATGAAGGTTGGTCTTGTGATACTAATTTAAGAAGCTAATATAGTGAAGCCTTAATTTGACTGCTGGTCTTTCTCTTGATTGTAGGTGAAAACTTCGACAAAGAAAACAAGAGTTTACTTGTCAATGAAACTGCATCACCACCACTCAGCATTCGGCTTCAAGAACTATCAAATACTTTGAAGTCGATATGCAAGACCTCAAGCCAATCATCCGCACCTGAGAAATATCACACTGCCCTAACTAAATCAAAGACGGAAGAAGTATCAGAACACAGCGACATTACTGTTGATGCTGCTGTCAGTGTAGAGCTAAAGACACCGGAGAGAACTATGCCTTCGAACATTGGCTACAGTCCTTGGAAGACATTCAGTGCGCACAGCTCTAAATTAAAGGTAAATAGAACCAACAAGCATGATTAAACTGATTTTTTTTGTTTTGAACTGAAATGTATCATAGATTTATTAATGTGATTATGTATCATCTTTATATCTTAGGTGGCTAATAATTGTATTTCAAACTTAACACAAAGCTCTGGACATGGATAACTTAATTGTTGTTTTTAAGTGTTGCATATTGACATAATGATATTTTTGTTTCCTGGAAATGTTGCAGAATTCTGCTGTTGGAGAGTACCTCAAGTTCTTGAACACTGCAGATAAGTAAGTTTGTCTTCTTTCTATGTTAAAATTAAGCTATCTTAACAAGGGAACTAAACTAAGTCTTTTCTTTTATTGTGGTATATACAGGGAAGATCTAAAGAAGCTAAAGGTGAGATGACTATCCTGATCATAAAAATATTAAAAGGTTTGTTAATGGTATAGTGCCTAACTCCTAGACACTGTCTACATTGATGAATGATATAGGGAATTGGAGAAAGGAGGGCGACTTATATAGTAGAGCTCCGTGAAGAATCTCCCGAACCATTCAAGAAAGTAAGTTTTAAGCTCATTAACACTATCTTCGGCATTTCATTTATTTCTACAAGGTTCCATAAATTTTTATAACTGAGAAGTTACATCTCTATCATGATGAATTAGCAATAAAACGTTGGTAATGTATATACATCAACAGCTATGATGTTTCTCTTATGTATAATCTCAAACTTCTCTCCAAATTATGTGTGCTCACCTTCTTGTATCTTCCATTGCAGCTTGATGACTTGAAAGAAATCGGACTCTCAGAAAAACAGGTTCGTTTATTCTCCTGAAGTCCTTCAATTTCGCTATTCGTTTTTCACTTTTTGAGTCAGAAGTTGGTTACCAAATCATTTTTGAGGATATTGTCTCAGAGAATTTATATGGTGTAATGTGTAATGATTGGACCTTTTGCATTGACAGATCAAGGGATTGCTGAGAAAAGAGATTGGAGAGATTTTCTAATTAGCTGAAGAACATTCTCTATGGTTACAACAAATGGTTCTGCAAATATTTATGAAGGTTTTCAAGAGTTTGCAAGGCAACACGAGGTTGCTCCTAAGAGTTTCAAGTTTCATAATAGAGTAAGGTAACTTGTTGAATATGTCCCAATGTTTGTGTACTTAATTTGAATCTGAGTCATGTCCAAAGATTTATGTGTTTCAAGGTAATGTGAATCATTAGTATCAAATCTCTTCTTTATTTTGTCAACATTGGTTTTACAAATCACTCTCGTTTGTTATCACCGGAGAAGTAAATCTCACAAGACCTAGGAATAAACACAGGCAACAACAAACCAAACAGATTGTAAAACCACATAACCGTATTAACCGACGCAATCGCTCTTCCTCCGTATAATCTCACTGGACCACCGGGACGTTGAGTGTCGGAGAATTCCGCTTTAACCCAATCCAAAAGCGCGAAAATCCGACGAGCATTGTAGAAAACCGGTCCGAGAATACCAATCGGTGTCGAAAACTTGTCGGAGAAACCAATCGGTTCAGTGAAAGCTTGACCGGAGAGGAGAAATAGATGCGGAGGGAGCTGCCTCTCCGGCGCCGTGAAGGTCTCCCCGGAATATTCCGTCTCCGATATAGCAAATTGGTAAGAGTAAGCCTGAAGATAAAAGTTTTCATATTTCTATAAGAAATGTAAATTGAAAGAAGAAAAATGAGAGAAGTAAGTTCTTGATGATACCGATGATTGCAGTGGCGAGGAAGTAAGCTTGAAAGAGTTTGTTTTTAGGGTTTGAGAGTCTCTTTTTCTGCTCTGTTTGCTTGCGAGGGAAGGCAAATCTTGAGAGGAACTCATACAAGTAGATATACGATAAAATTACAAACGCGATTTCTCCGATTCCGATGAGTCCTTTTGCGGTTAGTAAGACCATGAGTGAGAGAAACACTAGCTGTCTTTTGCGTTTGATGAGACCGCGTTTTTGTTGCGGTTGAGGCGGTTTAGTGTCGGTGAGATCATGCTTTCTTATTTCTTCTGGCATGGTTTCAAGAAAGCTTTGGAGTTGAATTCAGAAATGGTGATTTTTTTTTTCTTTTGGTTTGATGAGGAAGGAAATGGAGTGGTTGACCTTACAAATATTTATTTCATTTATACAAAAAGAGAAAAAAAAAAAAAAGAGAAAAGAGAGAATAAGAAAGTGACAAGTGTTCGGGTTGAACTTATCTTGGGAAGCTAGAAAAGGTAAATAAAACAAAGGAAAAACTATCTATTTGTCCATGAGAAGTATGATATCAACTTATATATGACCTCAATTTATATGTCAATATAATTAAATTTATACACTTATATCTCCATCAAATGAAACTTAACTATCTATATATCATCAAATAAGAGTTAAAAAAACTCATTTCCCACAAAATTTGGTTTCTGTTGGTTTTCTGTTTGATAATTAAGTCTGACCAATTGAATTAAAATTTAACCGGATTACGACCCGATTAGCAACCCAAATAACCGATATCCTACTCCATTTCCCATGTCCTTCTCCTCCATTGCTAATTGAATCCCAGTAAGCATTAAACCCAGATTTCAGAAACGAACCAACACTACTTCCATTGAAAGAGGAAGAACAAACCCTAGTGGCAATTTCGTGAATACGACCCAAATCGGCGTGTGTGAGAGATCTCTTTCCCCTGAGCTAATTCCATGAGCGCATTGAAAAATCCAAAGATGGGTTCGACAATCGAAGAGTTAATGTCGAACCCACCTTCAGCGAAAGTTCTGGGTTTATCAATGGTGGAATCCATACACTCCCATGGCTCGTCGGAGACAAGAGAACCGTTCTCTTTAGCCGGTGGTACGAGCAATGATTTGGATCGTGTGGAGAGGAGGTCTGATTCCACCGCGACAGGGACCAACACAACCGTCACGCAACACCGGACTCAGAAAGACGACCCGACTCGAAAGAAACGGACCCGACACTTCTTCTTCTTCTTCTTCCCATGTTGTTAATTCGTACTTGAATATAAAAAAATTACAGAGAATTCTGGATTCAAAAAATTGCAGCGAGTTCTCAAATCCAAGACCTAAAAACCCCAATCCTCAATTGTAAATCTGATCTCAAGAAGAAGAAGAAGAAGCTTTATTTTTTTCCAATTCATGATTCTATCGATAAACAAATAATGAAAACTGGGAATCACCTTCAATCAACAAGTGAATGTAATGCAATCGTTGTTGGAATTGACGTTGAATAGGCTTGAATGCAATGCAAAGAGCTTGAAAAAATCGGGTTAAGAAGAAAGAAAAATCGAGTCGGGTCGGGTCGGGTCGGGTTTCGAGTTAAAATGGATCGGGTTCTGATTCGATTTGAAATTCGGTTTTCTGGGTTTGATCACGGGTTTACACTAAAACCGATCCAAATCAGACGGGTGGAGATATAAGTGTATAAATTTCATTATGTGGACATATGAACTGAGGTCATAGTTTGGTGGAGATATGAGTTGATATCATACTTGTCGTGGACAAATAGATCGTTTTCCCTAAAACAAATGACCAACTATATAATATTTGCTAGAAAAATACATAACCTATTTAAATTTTCCAACAAATACATGACTTATTAATAACCTCTTCTCTAATACTCGAACATTAACCAATCTCTTTTTAATACGTAAACTATTCAATATCATAAACTTTATATGTTTTATATTTTCAAAAAACTAATTTTATCTTTTAAAAATTCTTAAAATCGATTTATTCATATTAAAAATCATATATCTTCATTGTTGCACTCTGATTTTTCTTACTCTTTTAGAAATGAGTTTTTGCATCAAACATTATCTTCCGCATCCGACAGCAAAATTGATATTGATGATTTGATCAAACACAAATTTGATGTCATATGACTCGAAAATCCATTGATTTGATGTGAAATTGGTGAATTGGCCAAACGACGAGGTTCCGAAGAAGGATATGTAGACGTCGATGAAAAAATAATATTCACGGACGTGATTCAAGGTGGTGAAACATCGTAGTCCATGTTAAATGAATTTTGTAATAAGAATAAATCGAATTTGGAAAAAAAAATTAAGGGTAAAACAAGTTTTCAAATTAAAAAATAAGTAAAATCTATGAAATTTGGTAGTTTGAGTATTAAAAAGAGAATAGTTAATAGTTCGGGTATTATAAAATAAATTATTAATAGTTCATGTATTTTTTAGGGAATCCAAATAGTTTATGTATTTTTTTAGCTAATGTTATTTAGTTGGAGTATTTTAGAAGAGTAATTACACACCCTTAATTGAGAAATGACCAAATTTCTTTCAAAAATGAGAAATGACAAAAAAATTTGTAGAAATAGAGAATTCTTTGATGATTTAGTGAAATGTGTTTATAAAAGATGGCAAATTTATGTTGAACACACAACAAAGAAACATAACAAAATGTTGTTTTATTCTCTAAAAAGTTTTTTTACAAGAACAAAAATGTTAAATTTTGAAGATTGAATACACTTTCAATAAAAACAAATCATAATAAAAACAAACCATAATAAGCCGTAATACTTTAATTTCTTTGGTTTGAGAACTTTCGTCTGATCATATTTTGGGTTTTGTAGCTTTATGCTAAGGAGTAAAAGGAGAATGCGAGAAACGAAAACCAAGAGGAGAATCCATAGAAGCAAGAAAAAAAAGAATTGGCGGCTAACATTTTAGGAGATTTTGAATACAATGGTGGTATTATAACAATGAATACCAAAACATGCATATAAAAAAGAATCGATATGTAATTTTATATACATGTTTTGGTATTCATTGTTTTATTTCATTTTTTGTAGTTTGCTCATTTGATAAAGTTTTATGTTCGTTGGTCAAACAATACGTGTGAATTGCTTTCGTGGGAGGACATGCACATCTACTGCACATTGTGGCATGGCAACAATGGAAAGAGAAGAGCTTAAGGTATTTGTTTTCATATAGAATGTTATGCATAAATAATGTACTGAAACGTTTTAAATTGTTTTAATAGTAGGAAATAGGTTATATAGGATTTGGAAAACCAACACTTGGCACATCCATTTAGACAGTTCATCAGAGGATATCTAGCCGGGTATTTTATAACTTATCAAATAAAGTCTACTTTGACACCAACTCTTATAATTTTGTTGATTTAACACAAAACAATTGTGGACATGCATCTCTTTGAGCATGTGAATATGCTAAGTAATCTCATAAGAGACAGATTCACGATAGAGTTAGTGTCTTGCTATTCAAGAGGGAGCATGAAGGAGCTCGAGGAGAAGTTTGGCTTCAAATATGTGCAAACACATCTAGAGAAAATGTTATACAACAATTCTTTGGAGGTAATTGGTTAGGTATAAATGTATCATTTTTTATTTGGAGGTAGTATCTTTAGTGGTATTAAACTATTAATATACTTGTTGTTTCTGTTTGCTTTTTATTAGGATTACCAATTGATATTCGATGGTGGATCTCAAGAGAATTGGCTAATGAAAGGTGACTATGCTGCCTTGGAGGAAGAGAAAATGAACCGCATCATTTTCTCAGAAGATGAAATGAATCGTGTTGCAACTTTGGAGGGATATGAATTGAAGCCTCATGTTCGTGTTTTTACTGTCGTGGATGATATTAGGAAAATCTCATGGAAGACTGCCTTGGAGGATAATGAGATGAAAATGTCGTGGATGACGACGATGATATTTGGTTAATTTGCTAATTTCACTATAATTTTTGGTTATCTAGCTAATTAACTCCTATTAAAATAATGAGATCTATCTACTCTTATAGGTTGTTTCTGCTTAATATCTTGAGCCAGTTGTTTTACACTCATTTTGATAGGTCCAAAGAAATTAAACTCTATTTTACAAATTCATGTTGATTTCATTATCTTCACCTTGATCAAGTGATTTTTAGACATAGACAACACTTTGATGTCGTTCATCTTAGAAGAAGAAGCTGCAATTAAGGCGGCTTTTAGAACAAAGACTTTTGCTACCGAACGCATAAGAGATAAATCTATGCGTAGTTGCTCTTTGAGATTGAGAACTCTTACTCCCTGTAATAATTTCACTAAACAGAAGTGAAAAATTTGGAAAGAAAAAATAAACTCCATAGAGGAGAAATCAGAGCAATGACAGCCCAATCATACCAGATTCACTAGACGTAAAAAAATAAGAGATTGCTTCTCTATTTGTCACAAAAAGAGCGTAACCAATATCAAAGTAACCACTGTCAAAACAAAAACGGAAAGGAACCTTCATATTGGTAAGAAATCGCACGAATGCGACAAGGAAGCCACCGAATGGCACAATAGAATCATCAAAAGACACCGAAGCAATCAGGATTATATGCCAAAAGGTTGAATCTACCAAGACTAGAGCCCTCCACTCAATGCACATCCTGCAACTTTTTGAAATCGAAGAGACAGAAGACAGAGAGCGAATACCATGACGAGAGAAACACACACAGTAGCAAACATAACTTTATATTCTATAAATTTGATAGAAAGTGGAGTGTGGTTTTCAAACCCTTTCCATACTAAATATAAAAACTAGCAAAAAATTAGCGTTCACAATTATTAAAAAATATAATCTTATATATATTAATTGAGGAGACACTAAAAGTTAAAAATCCTATGTGTCATTTAAAGAGAGTCTTAAGGAACATATTAATCTTAGGTGTCATTCAAAGAGGATCTTAAGGAACACATTAATTAAATCAATCAATCAAAACATTTTAATTTGACATGGTGGAAATATCTACATATTTCAATATTTCTAATATATATGCGGCATTGATGACAAAAATATATACTTACCAAATCCATTACCATACCAGAAAACTCAAACCGATTTAATTAGTAGTATTTTGGTTAGTGATAAAGTTGGGTTTAAACATATTTTATAGAGTTCTTGAAAAACATTTGTTTTTGTAAATATAAGATGTATATCACTCGATTACATTCTTTGTCATACATTATAAGATAATATTTCGCTTTTTAGTTTGTTATTGTAAATCAATTTCTTTCATTTTTTATATTTTGTACACACTTAAAACGTAAAACCTAACACATATTAAGACACTCAAGATTCAAAAATCTATCGAATAATTTTTTAGTGGACATAATTATTTATTTAATATTTGTTTGGTATGCATGATGTAAAACAATATATTTTTATTATACAATAAACTGAAATTTATATTCTCACGCTTGGCGTGGGTCAAAATCTAGTCTACCTTTTAACAAAAGACAAAACTTGATATAGCTTTAAAGCAACCATTTTCCACCAAAACTGGGGAAAAACCAACGAGCATCCTTGAAAAGTAACGGTGATGAACAAGTAAGTTGTGGAAACACTTGGACTACACTCTTAGTTTGAATACTGTAGACGCAAATTTATATACAAGAAAATTTGTTCTATGGTCTAACATCAAGAACCAGCTACCAGAATTCGCCAAACACTGACTCTTATGGAAATCAAATCCGAGATCTTTTACTAAGTAGGGTTTTTTTTTATGAGGATCAAATAATTTACAAACATCATCATCGCTTTCCACTTGATTTTTTGAAAAAAGGATGATCCATGGAGTTGGGTTTTGTCTGATGCATAATTCAGCAGTGGAATACCAATCTAAAGAGATGGACCTTGCTTTATGAAAAGCTGCAAAGTCCATGCGTTCAAAGACCAAACGAATCAGGTCGGGGGTAAGCATCGACCACTTTGAATCGGTGTATATCCTTTTGTCGGAACCGATCATCTCCTTCTTCTTCTTCTTCTGTGGCATTATGATGATGATAAGTTTTTCTTTTAAATGCTCATTGTGATAACTTTAGGGTTTATATATGCTCTTTGTCACATAAAATTAGGAAATAGAAAAGAAAAGAAAAAATTCTTAAAAATAACACAACAATTAATTCGACTTAAAACTTTTTTTTTCAAAAATATATATAAAAAATAGAAAAACAAATATATATTTCTCTCTAGCATACAAAGCTCGATGATATGTTCATAATTGTATTAATTTCCATACCATAGGTCCATGACTCAAAATTCTCAGAATCATACTGTAAAATTAACACCTCTTATATATGTATCATATTTTAACTAATACTATCATTCAAATTAGGAGAAAAACTACACTACATTTGGATGGAAATTTTATGATTAAGTAATTCCGATTATTATTGCATGTTTTTACACGGTTAGTTAACTAAATTTGACGACGTTTAGCATTAAATTGGTTGACCACTTTTTTTTTTAATGCTGATTCATATAACTTAGGATCCAAGGAACCAAAGTAGAAAATGTTAAAAAACCAAAGACTTGAAGCATAAAATAGAGCAATGCCAATAGGCACCATAAATAAGTAAAACCAAAGCTAGACCTTCTTTCACAAGAGAGACAAAAGCCAGGGAGAGGGGAAGCATAAATAAACCGTAGAACTAGAAGCTACGCCTTACGTCATCCAGCAACTTCATGAAACGGCCGAGGCTTCCATGACAATCAAAAGATCGAGCCATCTAGGGGAGCCCCGAGCTATGTATGACTGATGTCTGCTATCACGAATGACACTCTCAGCAATTTTCAACGCCACCTGGTTCTCTTGGACAGAGCTATGAACTAAGGACCAAAAGTCAAGGGAATGAAGCTTAGCAAAAATATCACTAATAAGCTCTCCATAATGACGAAATAAATGAGGGTAGAGGAGCCTCTCGTGCTTGTGAGAAACTAGCTTCGAACATCACCCGACAAACACCAAGATTTGCTAAAGATTCCAAAGCCCAAAGGAAGCTCCATAATACATTGGATCACTTGGCTTAACTTTTTATCGGTATTAAACCAAAATTACAGTACAGATAAAGGGAAGATAAACCGGACATTGGATCGGTTACTCCGGTCCGAGATCTCCTCCAATTTAATTTGAAGGCATATAACAAATACACTGTCAATGATAACAAATGATCTTTTGAGGTTGGGTTCACAATGATTACTAATCTATTGGAACACAATCTCCAAGGAAGATAGAACCCAACTCAGGAAACACATCCTCATGCTTCAACACAAAAAGCTTCAAAAACCTCAGTTTAGCAGTCGTCAACACAGTCGAAATCGCAGGGACTTCATCGATCAATCCTTTCGACAAAAGCGCTTTGATCACATTACACCTCGGATAAATAAACTTCTCCAAACTGAATGCTAACGATATCGGTGTCGAAGCCAAATCCTTTAAAGGCCAACCCATTGTCTTCACAAGAAACTCGGTTTTAGTCCTCAACGTATCCGCAGCTAATCCAATACACTGCGGATGTCGCTTAATAATCGTCATGAACTCGTCTTTCGTAAAACCTAGCCCTAGAAAAGTATCAACTGAACTCATTAGCTTCTTCTCCGAAACCCCTACGCATTCCGGGTACTTCTTAAGCAGCATATGTGACTCTTCTTCCGTAAATCCGATACGTTTCAACGTCTCAAACGTGTGAGCTATCTTCTTCCCCGAGTATTTCAACGCGAAAGGCCATTTCTTGAAAATCGCCCATATTTCATCAATCGAAAAGCCTAAACTTTTATACACATTCACTTTCTGCTCTATAGTTGCATCACTCATCTCATAGAAGACATACAATGCATTCACAAACTTTGGACTAGTCGGATCAAAACCCATTTCAACAATCTTCTTCACTGATTCTTCAAATCTTTCTTTACCACAAACAGGTTTTGCTTTAGAAATCAACAAATTAAGCAACAGTTTCTGAGGAACTCCTAATTCTCTTAAAACCGATACGTTTCGAGTTCGATTCGTCTGTTTTTCCCCTTTTCGAGATTTACTACTCCTATCTTGATCCTGCAAAATCTCTTTAACGTAATCAAAGTAACCAGTAATCGAAACGTACCCTCTTCTTCCCAAGATTTTGGGAACTTTCGAAACGATCTCTGTGATTTCGGAGCTTGAAGCTCCGTTTAGCTTGAGGAAATGGAGTTTTGCACGAAGGTTTTTTTCTGGGTTTTCGATTAGGAATTTTGGGTATGTTGTGATGATACCTGAGATTTGAGAGTCTTTGAATCCGTAGCTTCTGAGAAGTTTAAGCACCGAATCTGGGTTTGATTTCTCTTCGAAGTTTGCTTTCGTTGAGATCGATTCGGCGAGTTTTGTGGTTAAACCTAACGAATCGATTAGGTAAGAGACTGTGAAAGTTTTCCTTTTTCGTTCGTCTTCAGGACTCAGATCTGTAGCGGAAGAAGAAAAAGCAGATGCGTTTTGGAGAAGGAGATTCAAAACTGGAGATTTCAGATTCCGCCATTGATTTAGTAGCTCGCGCGATTTTCTTCCACGGAGTATCAATGAAAACATGATACAGTTAGATACGAGAGTGGATCGATCAATCTGAAACTGGAAATTTGTGACAGTGAGAGAAAGAAGAAGAAGCGGAAATGATGAAGATGACGGCAGAAAGAAAGGGAGCTTGTTCCGGTTAGGGTTTATTTCCGGTTCAGAGTGATTTACAAAATAATGAAAACAGAATTTGTGAAAAGGTTAACTTAACACCTAACTTATGGATGTTTGGCATTTGCATTAGATCAAAAATTAATACGATGATAACTAGAGAAAATGACAATAAAAATCCCTTTCGAATGAGCAAAACATAAGTTTAAACGGTTTTACTAAATTGAGTAAAATACAATATGAAATTGTTTTAAAAAAGAAAAAAGGCTTTTTCACAGCATGTGACCAAATTAACTCTCAACTTTCTTTCTTTTTTGGTGAATAATTAACTCTTAATTTTTTGAAACTGGATGAAGAAAACTAAAAATGAGAAAATTGGATTAAGAAGTGCAATTTTAATATTAAAGAACAAAAGCACTTAAAAACACTCCACAGCAAAAGCACTCAAAAACCAAGCACACTACTACACATGCATGATACTCAATTAACCACCACAATTCACACTCCAGCATTTCAGCTGATTATTATCACAACAAGATCAATTATTGCTACCATACTTAAAAATCCATAAATTCGTCTACTTAAGTTAATTAGCTAATTAACCAAGAGTTTGATTAATCAACTAATTAGCCCCCTGATAAACTCAAGCAAACCCATTACCATTACCATTGACATTGCCATTGCTCAGCTTATTTGCATCTTCTTCTTCGTCATCGATCATTAAAAACTCTTTGCTCTTCTCGAGCTTCTCCATAACAGAAGCTTCAAGAGTAATCTCCACATCAATGCTTGTACCCCCAGCTTTTCCCTGGTACAAATACATCATCCCATTAAACCGATTATTCGACCCGCTCCTAACCGATTCCGGTTTTCCCCACCCGAAATCCACCTCATAAACCTTAAACCTCGGCGAACTCCCAACCGCCACGCAGTTCACTCCCGCGTCTTTGAACTGAAAAATCTTTGGCGATTTCTCCCACTCTTCGTTACGCGCGTCTATCACACGCGCGTCATGTGCGACGACCGCTTTCTGAATCACGGAAGCTCCGAATTCCGGCCCGTGCGCGGCCAGAAGCCCCGCCGCTGTACCGGTGAAGATCGCTTGGATCAAGTTACCGAAATATTCTTCCGGCACTGGAGGATCAATGCGGCGGCGACAATCGGCGAAGACGGTAAAAACGGTTATGTCCTCGGGTTTTAGCCCACGCGCGAGAGTGACATGGCGCCAGATGTGTGAAGTGAGTGACTGGAAAGTTGAGAATGGTTTTGAGCCGTCGGATGGGATTACCGAATTGGCTCTTGACTTGATCATGTGGATCGCGGAGTCCGAGAACCTGAAAATCTTCTCCACGAGCTGCGGTGGTTCCACAGTAACATCGCCGCCATTGGAGGAGGCGTTTGGGTCCTTAGGGGAAGTGAGGTCGAGCTTCACGCTCGTGTCACGCGCCTTCGATCGGTCGAGGAATGGTTGGACCGAGATGGATTGGGATCCGCGGCAGATCTCAGCCCATGAGCTCATGAAGTGCCATGTTGCAGTTCCGTCCAGAACTGCATGGTTGAAAGCTAGGCCCATTGCAAGCCCATCTTTAAGCTTGGTCACCTGTTAGGTAAACAAACAAAATAATGTGTGAGAAATTTTGAAGTTTTGGTAGGAGTATTTGATTATTGGACGATAGTTTCGAGACCAACTAAGAAAAGCAACAGAAACAATGACTACTCCAACGACCACACCTGTTTTCTAAAGACTTTACATTAATGCACATTAAATGGTGTAAGAGAATTTAAATGAGGATCCGAAGGAAAATGAAAATATTGTGTACATCAGTACATGTGGTTACGCTAGACGTATGAATACGATAAGTACATATCATATCATAGTTAAGGGTCCACAATATAAGTTTTGTGAGGAATTTAACTTTCGAAAGGAGTGTGTATAAAAGACAAAATGAATATGAAAGTCAATATTTATGAGTTATGCATTAACATGCATTGGGGGGTTAAAGTTGACTAAGTACTGAAACTATGCAAAGCCAATGTATACTAATAATATCAAGTCACTTAACCCATTTCATCTATTTATATGTTTACTTGTTTTGGTGCATGCCTACATGGCATTGTCCCGGTAAATACCATTTAGTTACCATCTATAAAAATGTTTATTGGTCAATCATTTAATGTTGTCTTTAATGACTGTGCCAGTAAAATAGTATTTGTTTTGTTTTCATTTTTTACATTACAATTACACATTCAACAAAGGAAAAGTAAAAGCATTTGTAAACCGATTTTTTCAAACTACAGTTATTGTATAAGTTGTGTAGAGATGAAAAAATGCACCAAATATACTACCAACTTACATATCACTAAAATTAGCTGAATCCAATTTCACCTCTTCCAATAATAGATAAAATTACCACTTAATCTCGTTAATCAATAGTTAAAGGAGAGCTCAGAGATCTTTCCTCTATTTTTTCATATAAATCTAACTTTTGTTTGGCTAAATTATTAATGTCAACCTTTTCCTTATGGACGTGCAGTTCCATTATCTTGCTGGAAACATGCACATCTACTGTATTTTATACTGTTTTTTAGTTCTTTTTTCTTTGATAATCACTTTTGTCTTTCTTTGAAGCTTATATATAATCTTTTCAATGGTACAAAAAGTCTATAAATTTATTGAACTACCCTGCATCCCTAAGTTTTAAAAGTCGCTTTAAACACTTTATAACATAACTATTAATCAACCTAAAGTGTAACATAACATCCATCAAGATTCGACAAACATAACCATCTATTTTTTTTGCTAAAAACAAACATAACCATCTATGAGATCATATAAACCCGGAAAATAAATACTACCCAGTTAAACGTATATTCTAGTATTTTTTTGTCAGTACGTTTTCTATCTCTATTATTATTTTATTTCACGTGTAAAATGAACAAACAAGATCAAACAACAAAAATACTAAACATATGGAAGTAGAATAAGCATATAAATATTTAAATAATTACCTGGACAGCAAGTAGAGGCCTCTTAAGTCCTTCCAAGTTCAAAATCCCATTGTACGGAACCAAATCCTTGAACTTACCTGTACCATCATCAGCCGTCAGATCATCGACGCTGACGTCAGCTGCATCGGCGACGGAGAACTCCACGCCGCTGATCTCTCCGTCGTCGGAGTCGTACTCAACTCGGAAGACTCCTTCATCGTCTTTGGCTAGCTTACCTGCGAGCTGATGGAAATCTTCAAGAACCAAACCCAAACCATCCTTGAGTTTCTCAACAACGTCGTTGTGGAACGTGGGATCTTCGAGATCGAGAAGGTTTTGGAACTTGTAGAGAAGAAACTTTTGGTTGTAGTAGAAAGCAAGGTAAGGAAGATCAAATGTGGTGAGTTGGTATTGTTTCTTCCCTAGTATTGGCTTGTTTGGTTTCACGTGTGTTTTGCTTATTATCTTTATCTTCATGGTGATGAAATGATAACAACGTGTATTCTCTTGATCACTTGTGATGATCTCACAAGAATATACTAACAATATTTTTTTGATGGGTTTGAGATTAAAATGTAGCGTGGAGTGGTGAATAAAACTAAAGGCTATGTTTTATAGAGACGTACAATGTGTAGTTGGGTTTATGCATTTAAGGTTTCATGGAAGTAGTTGTGATCAATTAATGACTCGATTAAACTCTAAAAAAAACAAAAATATTTGCGTGAATTTTTAAGTTGAGTTAGTGTTTAAAGTGGACTAGAGGTTGATACAAAAAAAAACTACATAATGAAATGATGAGGTTTGTGAAGGACACTATAAATGCCGAGAAAGATGGTGAAAAACTTAAAGAGTAGTCGACCAACGAAAATCATGTAATTATGATTTGTACCTAGCTTTACAAAGATTATAAGCTGTCAAAATACTTGCATTGCCTTCATTTCATTTTCTCAATTTTAATAATTTTTTTATGTATTTCCGAATGGATATTTTGATGTTATGAAAATGGATGTGGGGTTTTGTTTAGTGAATCGGATAAAATTGCTGACTCTTTTTTCTTTTTCCCCTTTACCCTCATATTATGCATATATGTCCATACATGTTGAAGCAGTATGTTGATAAAAAAAAAACATTTTGATATTTTTTATTAGACTGAATATTTATGCATGTAAAAATAATTTATTGGATCTCATGGACTGTAGAGGGGATCATCACTTTCAATATATTGTTAGTAGGTAAGTGGAACTATGGAAGTTGGACAGCGACTTCTCCGGCTAATAAAATCTTATATATGGTTTCTAATAATTATGGTAGATATATTAAATCCAAATCAAGAATGCGTACTTATATGTCTAATCTCTAACTACTAGACTTTTGGACCAAAATAAGCAAGTGAGTGAGCAATGACCACAAGATGGATACAATTGCAGTATATTATCTTTTCAGAGATTTTTCAGACTTAAATGTGTCACTCGAGAAATCACCACTTTGGAAGGTAATAGAAGCTCTCTTTGTTATGCATCCGGAAAAAGCTTCCCGGCATGATTCTCGATTATATAGATGATTCGAACATATAGCAAAAGAGTTGGTATTCAAGAGGTGACATTGGCTAATACGAATTGCTATCCTGAATTACTTTCCAAGACAATCATCTCTTTCAGTATTTCCTCAATCGGCGATTTAAAATTTCGTGAGAGCGCAAAAGTGGATGATATGTGCATATCGAATCTCAGCCTCCATCCGCCGGATGCTCCCTACTTTACCACCGTCTTATTAATGAAGTCAACAACTGCAACGACACTCGCACATTAGTTAAACACCTCAAATAGTGGACACCAAAATAACTCGATGATGTTAATTTTAGGGCTCGAGAATGGATTTCAGACCTCAAATAATTCGAACGCGCTGCCTTTTCGATACACATCATCTTTCTTCTTAGACTCAGTAGGAAGCACACTGAATAACAATGCTCTCCACCCGATAAGTAAAACCGCAGTACTTCCCATCGTCACCAAGACAAAACTAGCAGCAGGGATGTGACCAGATGTAGATGACCTAATGGCCACCCCAATCTGCAAAGAACGGAAGATGATTTCAAGCGTTTGGTAGACAGATGAACGCGAACAGAATCACAAAACATCCTAAAGCTGCCATGTCCATTGACACAAAACAAACCTAATTCCTAAAAATGCATAACTATACACAGCAGTGGACCAAGAGCGACCATTCACACTCCAACCCAGGGAAAAAAGATCACTAGACTGCTAGTTTTTCTACTTTGGTAAATGCAGGCTTACCGGAATTCCGAGACCCCAAGATTTAGCAGCTGCAACCAAAGCTTTTGACCGACCTTTCATTCCTCGCCCTTCCTCGCCATATCCCCCCAAGAAATAAGCACTCAGAAACCATCCTACCACACAATATTCCAATTCCATTTACAACAAAACTTCTGAAACCAATTCATAATATAGAGAGGAAGAAACAATTAAGAATTACCAGCAATGAAAGGGTCAGCTGTATGTAGAGTATCGATACTAAACATAGGGAGTCCATGACTGAATCTCCCTATTGCAGAGAAGAGAAGCAGAGCTAATACATCACCACCAGCAAGTAGCCCCACTCGGCTAAACAAACCCATCACATAAAAATCAAAACTTGATACAACAAACAAACAAAGAAATAGAATTTAAGAGTTTACTTACCCCCATTTCGCGATTGAAGAAGAAAAAGATGATTTAGGTTTATCGAATTGAATAACTCCTTCGAGCTTCTCTTGATCAATGGAAACTGTCTCCTCTACTGTAGACGGAACGGAAGTGGATGGTCTATTATTGACGCTTCCCTCGGAGTTTGATAAAGCGGAGACGACGCGTCGCCGCCGTGTCTTCGCCGCGAGAACGAGTCCCGGCCATGGAGCATCTACATTGAAAAAAATCAAAAATTTGTTTCTTTTTTTATTTACACACCAACATAATCTAAGACACGTATACTTACTAACGAAATCTCTGGGTCGAGAACGGAGATTAGGCCGAGCGGTGAAGCAAGAGCTAAGAGACGCCGTGATTCCAACATTAGCCACCGCCATTTTTGTCTCCGACTTGGAGGTTGTCTTTCATGTGGACGGTATTCGATTTACCCTCTTGAGTTTAAATTTGAGGTCTGTTTGGACATAAGTCTATCTTCGTCCTTGTATTGTAGGTAAGGCTTCTTAAGGCCCGGCCCATTAACATGGTAAAACGATGCGTTTTTGACCGACTTAGATTTGTAGCTTATGTGAGAAAAGTAGCTCAGCTCAATTAATTTGTCTATTCAGCTTATGTTATCAATTGCAACAAAAATTATTTAAGTTGTGCGTTAACACAACTAAAAAAAAAAATGTCTAACATGAATGTTTTCTCAAACCGGAGACTAGAACATGTTAAATTAGTCTTTGGTTTGTTGTCAGCGTTTAAACTCGAAACTTCCAACATCTTCCATTTCGTGAACCAACAATTTATCACTTCAGGCACAATTTCTTTAAATCGTGAACCAACAATTTTACAAATATTTATTATAAACATGTTATTTTCTCGGACCGAAGACCAAAACATGTTAAATTAGTTTCTATCTTGTCGGAAGTGTTCAAGTTTGCAACATCTTATTCGGGTAGAAGGAGCTTCAACCGGACTATCTCTGGGTAAAAAATACCAACCCGAAGACTAAACAAATAACACACAATTTCAACAAACTATTTTCAAGTAAATAATCCAATAACGCTTGATTTGTTTGGATTTCATAATTGTTGGGGTCGGTTTTCACCCGCTCAACGTCAACGTTCAAAGATCCGACGACTAGAGAAATGACCCTCAGGACTCTTAATGCCTAAGGCGGAATAACACCTAAGTCTACCTGCGAAGCAAATCAAGTGATCGTGAAATAAGACTAGGCGGGCGAGGACGCCCTCAGATCGCCTGAGGGTCCGACCACGCCCTCGGTTCAGCAGGGGGTCCGACCACGCCCTCGGTTCAGCGGGGGGGGGGGGGGGGGGGGTCCGACCATGCCCTCTGTTCAGCGACACCTCGACGGTCCGTCCGCGTCCTCGGCCTAGCAGCCCAAACAACACGAAGGTGGTCCGCAGCCTAAGTACCAAGGCCCAGTCAATATGCGAAGCCCACGTTGTTGCAACCGACCTTGGCAAGGAAGGAATCCGCGGAGACTTAGGAGGCTTAGCCGCCTTAGAGAGAATATATATACTTGATGTAAAAGCCCTTGAGAGGGCATTGACAACTTTGTACACAAATTCATTCAGAGCAATAACAAAGCACTTTCTCATCTCTTGTGATCTTAGCTTACCCTAGAAATCTCTTCCTCTTCACGAACACTAACAAATTTAATTGTGCTAGTTTAGGCTCCCACAATTTGGCGCCGACTAAGGGGACCAGAGAATTTCTGATACAGAAGAGCTAGGTTTTCACAACACCACTAATGAAGATGTCAGGCAACAATACCGTCAGCAGCGAAGGATCCTCGTCTCACAGGAACGACGAGGAGAGAGACAACTCCGTGGAAAACCCTGCACGCAACGCCGCTAACATCCCAGCGGACGTGACGGAGATGAAGCATATGATTGAGACACTCGTTAAAAAAGTGCAGGACCAGGAAAAGTCCAACGAGGCTACAACGAGCGAGCTGCAAGCGCTCAAGAGGAAGAAGCGCAAGAGTACCCGCGTCCGACCAACACGCCTCGAGCCAATCGAAGGGATCGGCACGAGGAGCTGCCACCTCGGACCGATCGCACAGGCCTAGAAGACTTGCCTCCACCACCGCCTCGTCGGAAATTTGATGAAACTCCCGAGCGTGTGGTGGAAGAATCGGACGAAGATCAACTCCTCGGAGATGAGCCTGAACCGACACAGCTGCTGACGACGCTAGGGCTCATGGAGATCAACCTCCTCCTCGAAAACGTGTCATAACGGACGCTGCTGACAACGTTATGGCTGATGGAGAAGGAGCTTCAACCATAGCGGAGCTTTACAGGAAAAAGCAAGAGCGCAGGGCTCTTCAAGGCTCCCGAGACGAAGAGGTCGCTGTACTGAAAGCCCAGTTAGACCAGGTTGTCTCTGACCTGAGGACTACCAAGCTACAGATGTACCGGAGCACAGGGAAAGCTCCCGGGGTTGCTTTCGTACTGGAGAAAGCACGGAACACGCCTTTCGCTGAGAACATTGCGAGGGCTAAAATCTCTGATCTTGGATAAAACAATTCACTTGAAAGCTTCTCGTCGTCACTTAACAACAGCTCAAATTGGTCTCGTCGTTACCAAGCTTGTTGACCTCACTCCACCTCGCGTCACACTGGATCACATCGCAGACCCGCAAGGGAAGAGAGGTGAATGGAGGGGCTGCGAGCTCAGAGATTGCCGATACGAACCATGATTCAACCCGCAAGGTGGTAGGAAACGGACAAAGGGGTTGGAGATTCGTAACAACTCGTTGATGGGCTTGAAGAAACAAAGTTTTAGGCCCAAATTCAATCAACTTGTTCTCACCTTGCAGAGCACCTCGCTGCAAACTTGGCGGACTTAAGTCTACGAGGATCAGTCGCCCCAACACTTCACCTAGCCTAACGGTTCAACAAGCCACTTCGCTGTCACTTCCGGAGCTCGACGTAGAACGAAATCCACTTGTTGTGAGCCTAACCAAATATAACTGAGCACTTCGCTCCACCTCGCTGCGACAAAGGAGAACATGATCTCGCCAAACCTAGCTTCCAATCACCTCGCCAAGCTCGATTTATCCCCACTTCACTTTGCAGACACAACGAATCAACAATGGAAGCTCAATGGATTAATGCCTTGGTGTTCCGAGCTTGTCATATTAACTCGCAAGTTCACATGACCTTTAACACCACGACACGAGCTCCTCAGCTCTAAACCCACCTCACAAAACAAATCAAGCTCGCGGCTTGGTTCACAAATTAAGCATGCGTTCACACCGCAATTTCCTCCTCTTCTTAATCACCTGGTGTTACCTCCACTTCGTTACCGTCAGATCAAGCACCAACAACAACCTCATTGAAACAAATCTCGATGTCACTGCTACAAATCTATGATGGAACTCGACCTTGTTGACTCACCTTGTTACCCCAAAGCAAGAGATGACGTTGTCGTCTCCTCTAAAGAAATTCACCTCGTGGTCTCTTCTACTCAATGTGACCTCGCAGTTAAAAAAAAACCAATGGTCGGGGTTAACCTCGCGGTGATTCCACCTCAACTCTACTTCAAGATAATTTTGACCACACGGTCACCACCAATTTCACCTCAATACTCACCTCGTCACTTGTACACTTTAGAAGATTGGTACCAAGGTTAAAGTGAGTTGGGCCTTATAAGTGAAAATAAAGGCCTAAATTAAGACTTCTCTACACCACCTCGCGTTTTCGGCTTACGGCGGCGATGTGAGTACCTCGCCAAAACAAGGAGGAGAAACCCGAACAAAAATCAATGGAATTACATGAGCTCACTCTGGGAATCAACGAGTTCACCTCGCGGAAGCTCGCAGGATCTCAATTTTACCTCGCAAGACCATGACCACGAGCTTAACTTTGCACCTCTGCATCCCTCCAAATGTGACTCGCAAGCTCCTCTCTAGCAAAGAATCAGATCAAACCTGCAAGCTCGCTGTGACTCAGCTCGTCGATCTCTCTCTCTTCAAAGTCACTTCACTGATTTCACCTGGCGTAGTTCGCACTCATCTCAAACCCAAAATGGAACAACACGACAAGAGCGGCTTTCTTCACCTTGAGAGTTCATTGCCTTGCCAAGCCATACGCCACTTCGAAAAACTCCTTGCTTTAGCAGCTGAGCTTGCTTCTATTTTTAAATAGTACTCGTGGATCTTGCAAGATAAAAGAATCAAGTTCTCTAATGTCAAAAATTGCCTCGCAGCTCGTTCACTTCGCTGCCGCAATAATACAAGTTTGCCGTCGCTATAGGTTCACCTCGCAAGCCCATAGTAACTCAGATAAATCAAGCGAGCTAGCTCGCAAACTCCTCTTAACTCGTTCACCTCACCAAGATCGACTCGTCTTCTCCTAAATCAACATCGCAAGTTTGCAAAACCAAATCTTCACTTCACAAGTTAGAATCACCAATTGGGAGCTCGTTGTCAATCCTGAATCGCGAGCACGTTCCACTTCACCTCACAATCTCTCCAATCTGAATCACGGCTCGCAATTTCAATCTACCTCAGACCCACCTCGCTAGCTCGCAAAGGACAAGTAAATTCACTTGTAAGCTTCTCTCTCAATCACCTTCCACTTTTTGACAACAGCTCGGATCGTTCTCGTCGTGACTGAGCTCGTTGACCTTCGCTCTGTTCCACTTCAACCATGAGCTCTTATGTCACCTCGAAATTTCAATTCAAATCAATACACCAAAGTAGCTCGCGAGACGAATCGCTCAACCACCTGGTCAAGCTTGATTTCTCTTCGGTTAAGGATGAACCAAACCAGAAATGCAAGCTTTTCCTCCACTTCGCGTTTGAGCTCGCAACCTCACCTTGCCGAGTTTACTCGCTCACCTCCTCTGAGTCAACGTCACAAGCTTAATCTAGAAGCTTCACTTCATCGACCTGAGCACCTCGGTACCGGAGCACCTTGATGGAATTAAACGGGATTCTCCTTCTCTAAATTGATCTCACCGGTTCAACGACGGAACGAAACAATTTTCTTAACTTACGAGCTTGTCAATAACTCCAAATCACCTCGCTGCCACTCAGTTCTCTTCGTTTTCCAAAGTAACCCACGATCTCTCTAATTCACCTCGCCTCTGTAAAGGATCGACTCGCAATCAAAGAAAGTCACTTAATGAGATGGGCTTTCAAATAGAAAGTATGGCCCAAATTAAGTGGCCTCATCACGTCACCAATCGAGTCAACATCGGTGACATTTCATTTTCTGCGGTGATAGACTTACCTTGGTAACCATGGGATTTCTTCGTCAATAAAACTAGACCTTGTGGGTTCCGAGTCTACTTCGTCGACGTTTCACACCTCACCTACCTTGTGATCCTTTTTCCCGACGTTACCGACCATAACACCTCGCTGTTACTCGTTTTTTGATCGCCTCGCCGCCAATGTTTTGTGACAATTATCAATCTCAGTATCGACTTCGTCCACCTCATCATCAAAAGAGAAAGAGATACGAGATTACCTCGAGGTGCACGCGACGTGAGCTTTGTTTCTCCGAACACTAACTTCTTTGTCGCCGAAGTCAAAACCACGAGTTCGACTCGCAATTTCACATTGCCAACTCAGCTCGCAATCTCGCAGTTTCACCATGTCAGATCAGCTCACGGCCTCGCAACTTCATATTGTCAAATCAGTTTGCTGATAATCAACACTTCACCTCAGAATCAAATCAGAGATGCGAGCTCTTTTTCAATTTGTACCTCCTCGCAGATTCGCAAGAAGAGGAAAGGAAAGATCTATGGAGAAGCAGCGAATTCAATTTCTCAGCGAGTGCCACTAAGGTACTTTCATTGTCCTCTCTCAATTCCCACTAAGGTACCTTTAATGAACTACGAGGCAACTTGATCCCTGCAAAGGGTACGTAGGCAGCTTGTCTCCGGACAAGTTCAGTTGCCCCCCCCCCCTCCGTAAAAAAGGGGGGGGGATTATGCGCGTCATAAGCCTTGTCTCCGGATGAGCTCACTTGACCTCCTCCGTCTTAAGGGGGGGGGGAGTATTTTACCAAGCCTTGTCTCCGGATGAGCTCACTTGACTTCTTTCGTCTTCCGGGGGGGGGGGGGGGGGTGGGGGGTGTAAGTCACTTCAACAGCCTCTTCTCCGGATGAGTTCACTTGACCTCTTCCGTCTTCAGGGGGGGGGGGGGTGTCAGTGTTTTAAGCATTTTCATAAGACATGTCCCTAAACAAATTCAGTCACCTCCATTTATCTGAAGAGCGGGGAGTGGGGTACCCGTACGCCACTCTTTAACAACATCATCACCAGAAACTTCAAACACTTGACACAAACTTCATCACGAGAACAACTATGTCCTTCATGGGCTAATCAAAGCTTCAATCAAGTAAAGTTGTTCCGCACTTATTGCTGCTGGCCACAGTGATGATACGGGAATACGAACACAATGACATCCAGCATCGGATCCAAAGCGCGCTATATAAGTATTAATGTTCAGTATTGGGGCGGACAAACCCGACTGATCATTCAAAAACCCAACAAGCATCGTTGGTAAAATGTAGCTGCCAATGATTTGTTCGGCATGTACCCTGAACAGTCATTCAGAAAATCCAGGTTCCCCGCTGGTAAAACTTAGGGTGTACTTATTCTCGGACAGACGTGTCTAGAGAACAACACCATTCTGCAAAGTCCAACAGCAACGTTGGCAGATAAAGAGCGTGAGTGCATTTGCATTTTTTCTACTTAACAAAGCCTCATTTATGAGCAAACGAAGCCTCATTCATGAGCAAACAAAGCCTCATTCATGAGCAAACAAAGCCCCATTCATGAGCAATTGACCAAGAACGAGCCTCATTCATGAGTAAAAAATAAACTAAGTCATAAACAAGGGGAGACAGTCAGTCATCGGCCTCCTCATCCTCATTGGTTTTGTCCTCGGCAACCCCGTCCTCGGACAGACCGATGGCAACCCCACCCTCGGCGAGCGCGGCCTCGGCGACCCTGTCGTTGGCAAACATGTGTTCGGCTCCCTTGCCCGCGGCAACCTCGCCATCGGTATTCGAGACACGGAGTCTTAAAACCTCCATAGGAAATACGAAGTCTTAAGACCTTCGAAAACAAAAAAAAATTTCTGCAGAAACGCAGCAGCTTCAGCAGACGAAGCAGAAAGTCTTGAAACCTTCAGAATGCTTACGGAGTCTTAAAACCTCAAGTATGAAGTCACCCTCTACTGTTGTGTGAGTGGTTATGCCAACAACGCCATGAATTCAAACATTAACGTTGATACCCAATACATCTTTAACTCGGCACTATTATCTCTAACACTACCGAGCTGGGGGGCTAACTGTTGGGGTCAGTTTTCACCCGCTCAACGTCAACGTTCAAAGATCCGACGACTAGAGAAATGACCCTCAGGACTCTCAATGCCTAAGGCGGAATAACACCTAAGTCTACCTGCGAAGCAAATCAAGTGATCGTGAAATAAGACTAGGCGGGCGAGGACGCCCTCGGATCGCCTGAGGGTCCGACCACGCCCTCGGTTCAGCAGGGGTCCGACCACGCCCTCGGTTCAGCAGGGGGTCCGACCACGCCCTCGGTTCAGCGGGGGGTCCGACCATGCCCTCTGTTCAGCGACACCTCGACGGTCCGTCCGCGTCCTCGGCCTAGCAGCCCAAACAACACGAAGGTGGTCCGCAGCCTAAGTACCAAGGCCCAGTCAATATGCGAAGCCCACGTTGTTGCAACCGACCTTGGCAAGGAAGGAATCCGCGGAGACTTAGGAGGCTTAGCCGCCTTAGAGAGAATATATATACTTGATGTAAAAGCCCTTGAGAGGGCATTGACAACTTTGTACACAAATTCATTCAGAGCAATAACAAAACACTTTCTCATCTCTTGTGATCTTAGCTTACCCTAGAAATCTCTTCCTCTTCACGAACCCTAACAAATTTAATTGTGCTAGTTTAGGCTCCCACAATAATCAACTAGAATCCTCCACTAACCAAGAAACTCCTTTAATTTTGGGCAGGACTGTCATGGTTTAACTAGTTATTATGAACAATGAAGAGTTTTGATTTACAAGTGAAGACACACATAATTCTGAAATGATGTTGGTATTAGCTCATGTGTACCAAACTTACCAAGAGAATCATGTGGTTAAAATATAAAGGAACCCATTTCGAATTTTTGGCCGGCAATAAATAAGAAGCGTAAACAATAGATGAGTTGGACCCGAGTAAATAGACGTGTTGGCTCCGTGTTTTGATTATACAATACTCCTTGGTTGAAAATTCCACTCTGAGCATATGCCATGACAAGTGACAACTATTCCTTTTATTACTGGACCTAGCATGATTATTAAAAAAGTATATAATAAAAACTAGCATGATTATGGTTGATTTCTTCTAGACTCTCGTTCAAGTTTCAATCGAATGTTCTTGATGCACACTCTTGAGATTATAAATTGTCCTACACACATTTCTTTCTCTCCATCCATCAATTTTAAAGTTTTGTCTATTCCACATTTACCCTCTAGAAAAAAATGTCGTCTCAAAGCAGAGAAGTGAAAGTAACGATCACGTCGGCTAAAGACATCAAGAACGTGAATTGGCGCAACGGCCCAAACAAGCCATATGCAGTGGTATGGGTCGATCCAAAATACAAATCCTCCACCAGAGTCGACGATGATGGCGACACGTGTCCCACATGGAATGAGACACTTGTCATCCCTTTACCTCCGGACAACAACAACGACGAAGACGAGCACAAGCTCTACATAGACATCGTTCACGCTGGTCGTGAAGAGGACACAAAGATCATCGGCTCTGCTAAACTCAGCCTCCGTGACGTCATCGAAGAAGCGGGCCTTGGCGTCCCTGTTGTGAAAACCCTTAAGCTCAAACGCCCCTCCGGCCGACCTCACGGCAAACTCGATGTCACCGTCACCGTTCGTGAGCCTCGGTATCACCCGGCTCCGGGATCATACCATGCGCCACCTTACGGGTACACTCACGCGCCGCCGCCATATGGTGAACCATATGCGGTCTCGTCTTACGGTAGTACTCACGCGCCGCCGCAGTATGGTGAACCATACGCGCCATCGTCTTACGGTAGTACTCACGCGCCGCCTCAGTATGGTGAGACGTACGCGCCGCATGGAGAATCAGAGTATGGTTACGCTGGGGAGAAAGAGAAGGGGAGCAAGTTCGGTGGGATGGGGACGGGGCTTGCGGTTGGGGCGGTTGCCGGAGTTCTTGGTGGGGTGGCTTTAGCCGAGGGATTTGAGGCTGTGGAGGATAACATAGCTGAGGAAGCGGCGGAGAAGGTGGAGGATGATCTTGATGCCGCAGAAAACGATTTCGACGGTGGCGATGATGACGAAGACGACGAAGGAGACTTTTAATCACTGCGTTTAATATCGCAGATATTTTTATTCGAGGCTATGTGTCAAAAACAAAAACAAGCGGGTTGCTTTGCCTCAAAACCAAAATATTTTCCGGTCATTGATCAAAGGCTATGAATGTGTATTTCAACATCGCTTTTAAAGAGTACTTAAATTTTGATTTGCGATGCTACATTCTCGTAATTTTTGAGCCGAAATAACCTCATCTACCTATATCACCGTTTAAGAGATGCCTCTTACAATTTTGCTAGTTATTTGAAGCACACAATACACGATCTATTGCGTGGGGTACAAAAAAAATTATATACATCCAAATTCTAGAGTTTTTCTAATTCTAGAAAGTTTACCACATCTTTTACATGTATTAAAAAATTCCATATGCTAAATATCTAGATATTAATATATAAAAATTTACATAATTGTGTGGTAAAAGTTTATTGAGGAGTTGTACAGTGGTGTAGAAACAATTCATGAGAGCATGTAATTATCTAACTATATTCACTTATCTAGTCGAAATTGTATTATGTTGAAATTGTGTTATGTTTTAGACACACTAAAACATCCGGTGACTGACTTTTTGACAGTTAAACTCATCCTAAAAAATTAGTTGGATGGTTACAAAACTCGGATTACTCATTAATTATACATATAAAAAAATGTAGATACTATAGTAAAAAGTCCTTAATATTAGAAAAACAATTAGTAGTTTGAGAAGCTATAAATACATTTCACTTCTTCGTTAACCTTATCAAGTGAATAAAGAAGGAAATTTGAAAAAATCCATAAATAAATCTTATACAACGTTTTTGTGTTGGTTATAAACCCGAAACAGAAAGATTTGGATATGAGGAAGCTCTTTTCGTTTTGTTTCAATAGCTAATAATTAGAGTATTGGAGTTAGGCATGATGCCTGCTAATTATTTAATTTGTTCTCGAATGTTGAAGATAAAATTTTCCCAGGCGGAATCAAGTGCGGTCGACTTTAAACATCACATGTTTAACTTGCGAAGTAAACTGAAAGGATTAGTCTTTTTTGGTCCCTAAAAAAAAGGACTTAGAGCATCATTAACGGTTCACCGTCCGAATGAGTCTCTATACACATTATTATAATATTTTTATTTTTGTTTACATATTAAATTATTAAAAAATAATTAACCAATTGTGAAGAAACATGTGGCAGAACAGTCTCAAAAATTTCAGAAACGTTGCTTAAACCATGATTATCGGGGTATTTAGTTGGGTAATTGGGTTTAAAAAATAATAAAGAAATGAAAAGGGGGCATATCCACGAGCATACGTATGTTCACGGAGAGACGGAACAGACGGTCTCTTCGCCATAAAGGAGACAAATTCTCTTTCTTCCCTTTTTCTGTGGGAAATATATTAATAAACAGTTTAATAAAAGACTCTTTAACATACCACTACTGTTAATCATGCTCTTATGTCTCTCGTTAAGCATACGTCTCTCTCTCTCCTGCTTCTTTATTTTTTTTAAATTTTTTTAATAAGTTAGAGACCGGATAAAAGACCATGTTGATCGTGCTCTTATAAGCATACATGTGATACGTATGTAAGCGTATGTCCAAACCCAATCGCTACTGTTCACATGGTCATGAAATATCATTTCCCATTATAATCCATAAAAAGAAAAGAATGACCGCTGATTGGGTATATGGTGGAAAGTTATCCCATGATTAAATTGTGAAAAGACTCTTTGTAATGGTTTTCATGCACCGTCCATTAATGTGTGGATTGGAGCAACAACACATAGGTGTGGGGCCTATTACAAAAAGGTAAATTTTTTTTCTTTAATAATTAATAGTACCTAAAAAGAGTTAAAACAAAATACAAAATTTTAAAAATATAAAAAAATCAAATTGATAGAAGTATATATAATTAAAAAGATGTAGTAAAAGTTCTTTACAAATATATAATTTATAGTAAAGGTAATCAATTGAATAAAATGTTAATTTGCTTAATAACAAAACAAGATCATAAGTAAGCAAGTGACCAAAAATTTTTCCATTAGATCTAAAGTATTTCATTAGATTTTTAGATATAGATTAAGTTAAAATAAAATAATATATATATATATATATTTATGAATTTTTTTCTATTTTCGTATAGGGTCCCAAATATCTCAGGAACGACCTAAATGATTTGTTCTTTTACTATATTCATTTTGCATACGTATATATCAGGATATGTTGTATAGAGCACCATCGTCTTGGATAATCTTTTTGGAACTACAAGTGAGGACCGCGTAGATAATTATTCTCAACTCAAAGGTTATAAAGAATTATCACCCAAAAGAACTTGAACTGACCAAATTTAGGGTTATATAAGACCATCCTCAATGGGAGGTTTTCACTTGGGGTTCTATGTATATATATAAAAAAATATGATATGGCATGAGTATCTCAAAGAGTTGAGAATCCTTCACCAAAGTATCTCAAAAATTTATATTACTATTTTTTTGAAGAACTTCAAGTGAGAGTTTCCCATTGTAGATGCCTTAATTCTATGTCATTATGTATTGCATTACGAGCTAACATATATATTGTATATCTAAGAGCATCTTCAACGGATAATCTCACGGGGTATCTCACAAGTCACAACTAAAGGAGAAAAAAATAAAAAATAAAAAGTAAGAGAGAGAGTGAGAATCGGTTCTCAGTTGAGATATCCATGAGATACTTCAGAAGCACTTGCCCCTTTATGGTTGGCTAACTTTTAGTTTTGAATTAAAAATTAATTGAATTAAAAATTAATTGAATGATAAAATTTAACTAAAATATAAATTAGGCCTGGGCATTCGGTTTCCCGTTCGGATTTCGGGTCGGGTTATTCGGTATTCGAGTTTTCGGTTTGATGAATATGAAACCCATTCGGATTATTACAATTATCGGTTCGGTTTCGGTTCGGGTATACTCGGGTTCGGTTCTGTATTCGTGTTACCCGAAAAACCCGAATACCGATTGAGTTTCGGGTAAAACCGTTTGGTTATCGGGTTATTCGGTTTTAAAACCCGAATAACCGAACTATCAAAGAAAAAAATTGAAAAATCCGAAATTACATACCATTTTTTTTTTTTTTTTGAAAATGCATGTTTATGTAAAAAAATGGTTTTTTGTGTGAATAAAATTTAACATTCATTTTAACATGCATTTTTTTTTTAGAAACATTGATTCGGGAAATCTATTTTTTTTTAAAACATGCATTTTTTACATAAACATGCATTTCATAAAAAAAAAATTAAAAAAAAAAGATTTCGGGTAATTCGGGTAACCGTGGGTAACGCGGGTTTACCCGAACCCGAAACCGAACCCGAAACCCGACGAGAATAGAAACCATTCGGGTAATAGGCAATTCCCGAAACCGAACCGAACCCGAGTTTTTCGGTTTAGGTTCGGGTTCGGTTTTCGGGTTTGTGTTTTATGCCCACGCCTAATATAAATAATTTATTAGCTAAAAGAAGAACACAATTTAGCTAAGGTATACACTACAATAAAACCGTATACAAGCCACTGATAACTAGTCCATTAGCTGCCATTATGTTACTAAATAGGCACGAACAATCTCATGAAATTAAGTCTCCTTTTTGGAAGAGATTTGATTCAGATGGGGATCAAAAAGCAGATTGGGAATGGGAAATCTACATTGGTATGGACAGAGTAGGGGCAGTGGAGAGGCCTTTGGCTTGGCCCTCCTTCAGTTATCAGGCTGCGGAAATAGCAGAAGTTTTACAGAACTTTAGTGAGGCGAAATTAGTTCTAGAATCAAGAGAAGCTAACAGAGGAGCTCATCTCATAGCTCAAAGTGTTGCAAAGGTTTCAATCCTATGTCTCGGTGGGCTATCCTGCGTGGCTTGAAGAAATCTTTGTTTGTGAAAGTGTTTAATCCTCTAATTGCTAGTCTCTGTATTTTTGCTAGACTCAGGTCATCTCCCAATTTCCTCGGTTTGGAATTGGTGTTTGAGAGTAGTTCTAGAACTCATTTTTTGGGAGTTGTATATGTTGTAACTCAACTGGGCTTTGGCCTAAGGTTCTTTTTAATGGTAAAGGTTATTTAGATGAAAAAAAAAAGTCATAAAGAACACACGTATTTAAACAAGATATTTTTTTCCTATAACTCATAATAGGATCCTTATTTTTTGGACTGAGTGATTGTGGGGCTACGTTTATGAAAAATTCACATCCTGTGAATCACATGTTAAAACCCAACGGAGAGAAATGCCTTATGATCGAGTAGTATACACCTTGTTCACCGTAAATGCCGACAATTATTTTTAAAAAGGACTACTAATCAAATTATATGGTGGAAAATGTTCCCATGTTTAAATCGTGAACAAACTCTTTGTTGTTATGGTTGTTACTGATTTCCTATATAAATGTATCTTAGTCGTTTTGGTAAAGCATTGGGGAACCACAAGTGAGTAATTAAGTTGAGAGGAATCTTTTAGCATGGCGACTGAAGACCATCGTCCTCTAGCTGATTATCAAGCGGACATCTGGGAAGATCTCTTAACTTCTTTCTCAAAATCTGACCTCGTACGTTTATATATATCCTTTTTCATATTATTCATCTATTTTTTAATATTTGAATCCATGCTAGTATATGATTTGATCCACTCATGTCTACTCAAATTACTCCATTTCCATATAGGGATGTGGGACGTTCAAAGAGAAGCACAGTACGCTAATGGAGACTGTGAAGGAATCGTTGATGGCTTCGATAGCAAATCCGATAGAGAACATCAAGTTCATCGACGTTCTCTGTCGCCTTGGTGTCTCCTATCACTTTGAGAGAGATATCATAGAGCAATTGGAGAAGTCATTTGGTAGTCTTGATTTTAATCAGATGATAAGACAAGACGAATGCGATTTATACACGGTTGGAATAATTTTCCAAGTTTTCAGGCAATTCGGTTTTAAACTTTCTGCTGGTAACTAATAATTTTATTTCAAATCAAAATATTGAATACATGAACAAACTTTGCATGGTTTTCATTTAACCTAATGATTTTCTATTTATACATCTCAAGATGTGTTTGAAAAATTCAAGGACGGAAATGGGAAGTTCAAAGGATACTTAGAGGTCGACACAGCTGGTATCTTAAGCTTGTATGAAGCTGCACAATGGAGCATTCATGGAGAAGACATTCTAGACGAAGCTCTCGCTTTCTCAATCTCTCATTTAAAACCAATTGTTTCTCATTCAAGCCCCCACCTAGCAATTCACATCAATAATGCCCTAAAACATCCATACCACAAAGGCATCTCAAGGATCGAAACAAGACAATATCTTACATATTACGAGAAAGAAGAGTCATGTGACGCAGCATTACTCGAGTTTGCAAAGATAGATTTTAATTTGCTGCAAATGTTGTACCGCGAAGAGCTTGCTTGCGTATCAAGGTAACTACCATGGCCACTAAACACACACACACATATATACATAGTTGTGATCTTGCATGAAGTTGAACTTTTTCATAACATTTTAGGTGGTTTGATGAAATGGAGATTAAATCTAAAGTAACATACACAAGGCATAGGGTAACAGAGGCGTACTTGTGGTCACTTGGAGTATATTTCGAGCCTCAATATTCTCAAGCACGAGTTAAAGTAGCTATTGCACTAATCTTATTCACAGCATTTGATGATATGTATGATGCGTATGGCACAGTGGAGGAACTTGAGCTTTTCACAGATGCAATGGAAAAGTAATTCATTTGCAAAAATATAAACATATGCATATTATAGATTTTGATTTTTTTTTTTTTTTTTTTTTTTATAATAATGATCGACTTATATACAATGGATGGCTCAAAAACAGGTGGCTTCCTGCTGCCCCGAACGGGATACCTGAGAGCATGAAGCATATTTACCGTATCACGGTAGATTTCTATGACAAACTCGAAGAGGAACTTGAGAAGGAAGGAAGGTCAGGTTGTGGCTTCCATCTTAAGAAATCAGTTAAGACCACAAGAATGAAGGATCAACCTTATATATTTATATACTTTTGTTTTGGACCTAATCAATTCTTCATAATATAGTTGAAAGCAACAGCGAACGGATATATGCAAGAGGCAAAGTGGTTGAAAAAAGATTACATTGCTACATTTGACGAGTATAAAGTGAATGCGATATTGTCTTCTGCTTACTATCCCTTGATAGCCATGACATTCGTGGGAATGGCAGATTTCGCGAAACTTGATGCTTTTGAATGGTTAAGCTCACACCCTAAAATTAGGGTAGCTTCTGAGATAATTTGTCGATTCACGGATGACATTTGTGGCTACGAGGTGAGCACGTAAATTTCTGTTTTTCAAGTTTGTAGTTCTAGCTCAAATTGAATATATTTGACATATATATATTGTTGTTGTAGTTTGAACACAAAAGGGAGCATGTAGCGACAGGCATTGATTGCTATATGAAGCAATTTGGTGTTTCCAAGGAAAAAGCCATTGAAGAAATAGAAGGCATTGTTTTAGATGCATGGAAGGACATGAACGAAGAGCTAATGAGGCCTCAATCATGTCCTTTCCCTGTTTTGATGCGAATTCTTAACCTTTCGCGTGTTATCGACGTATTTTATAGGTACCAAGATTCTTACACCCACCCTGAGTTCCTGAAAGAGCACATCGTCTCTTTGTTCATTGAAAACATACCCATTTGAAAACATTATGGTAAGATTGTTCCAATCCATGGAATGAATCATATTACACAGTGATGGTCAGATAAATTTCTCATGTATTACCGTACTTGAACGGGCTCCCAAAATAATGTCATTTGTATTTCTGTTGTATTTGTATTCGTATTTGTATTCGTATTTGTATTTCTTGGAGTAAATCCATTTGTATTTGTATTTGTATTTGTATTTCTGTTGGTGAATCCATTAGTATTTGAATTAGTATTTGCATGACTCGTTTATTTCATTATGACATTGAAGAGCGGTTACAGATAGTCAATACGCATTTTTTTCTTCTAATCAAGAATAGTGGCGTTTCTTGCATTCACACACCTCTAGACTTAGGCTTCGTCACAAGCTCTTCAAATATATAGAGGATTCCTTATCAACCATATTTTTCTAAATCGATGATAATTTTGTATTATGTACATGTTATGATTTTTTTATATGTGTATTTATTATACTCGTAGCTAAATCCGCATGTTTTTAGGTAACTCTAAAATCTGCATAGCATTCTGTAACAAATCCATCACAGTTTTTACAGCTCAAATTCGTCAAAATCCACTACATCGAGTTCCCACAAGGTATATATTATGGTGGATGTTAAGGATATGGTATTTTGAAAAATAAACTAATGGAACTATCTCTGCTACTCATGTGCCATCACATCATCAACTCGCCGATATCTTAACAAATGGCAAATCGGGCATTTTCGATGTGCATGTGTTAAAGATATTTATCCTAATCAATTTCATATCTCACATAATATCAAATTAGGAAACTAGGTTTACTGGTTTCATATATAAACCGATGTAACCACAAGTAATAAGATATAGAAAATTATTTTCAATTTTCCGCCTCCTTTCTCTTCTCATGTTTTGTCACATACGATTTTACCTCGGATATATTTCATAAATTCTTGGATACTAGATTGAGTTTAAAAAAAAAGAAAAAAAGCTTTCACAAATATCATATCCACTTTGTAAAGTTTTGGTTAGTATTGAGAAATTCAAACACTAAAAAGATCTCTAGCTAGGCTTTATTGAGCAACAAAACGAATATATTAGCGTAATTGTCATATATATATATGCATGGTAAATCGGCAATAAAATCATAAAAGCTCAATAATATAAACTTTCTAATGAGTTTGTTAATTTGTTATGGGAAAAAATGAAAAGAAAGGATGGCCTACTGTGCAAGACTAATTCCTGTTTCCTACTAGTGTTGTTATAATCTGAATACACTTTTTCTTTTTTTCTCTTCAAAGTTCAAACTTTATATAACTTTTCCATACATAAAAGATATTTTATCCGTGACGATACATATTTTCTTCCTCAAAAACATAAAACACACAGTGAATAATACCTCAATAATTTTTTTTTTAATCGTCTGAATTATCATATAGATATTACAATCATCATTAGACTAATTTGATCTATTTGATCTAATCCTATTATGATGATACTCAACTCCATATTGTCTATGCGATTAGGGTGAACAACTTCTACATAAGTCTCCATGATGCAGCAGCTCTCCATGTACGACATCTCCTCTGATGGACAATCTCTCCCCGACGAATGGCTCTGCATATACAACATCTTCCATGATGGACAGACTCTCCCCGACCAACGGCTCTGCATGTACGACAACCCCAACGATGGACATGATCTCCCTGGACGACTCTGAAACTTTTGAAAAGCGCCCTCCATTTTTTTTTTTTTGTCAAACAAGAAACTTCATTAAACCAACTATCCGGTTACAACAATACATAGTGTCAAAATGAAAAAAACAACACATAGATTCAATTCTTTTGGAAAGAAAAGAGAGTTCATGGTAGACACCATGTAGCTTGAGAGCTTTTGAGCCTAAAAATAGAACTCCTACCATTTGTAAGGATTCAGATTTTACCAAAACTGTCCTTACATCTTCTGCGGAATGGCTTGACCACGCCATTCGGGCTTTAGATCGAGTCACCAAGGAAACAAGGTTCTTGGCTTTACACTCAATACTCATATACCATTCTTCATTCCTAATCCTTCCTATTGGGATTATCTAGCTAACGTATTACACCGTCATGAGCTACTGAAGAATACCAATACCACTAACGTGCGAACTAGATTCTGGGTTATTCCTTCAAACCGTTTCTTTTCTATGTTTAACACACAATCAGAGAGACGAGAACTTACACGTCGGGATAGAAACTCACAATTGTTCGTCAGTGTGAGCAACAAGTATCCGAGCCACCGCCAAAGAGCTCGATGAGGCGGGTTTAAAATCGTAGTTGAGAGGGACCGCGGAGGATGCACCGGCGGTGGGAGAGTCCGATCACCAACTATTGTATTTTGCTGAATTTTGAGGTGTGGGCCTTCTATAGCCCAGTTCCAAACCATTAAGGTTAAACCATGAGGTTGCATAGTGGGCCAGACCCAATTCCAAATGCTTTTTGACTTCAGCCTTTTGCAAGACTTGGAGGAGATTGGGTCTTTGCTGTGAAGACTGCTTACGCTGCCGCAGCCACCGGAGAGAGATTCGTCGTCCAAGAGGATGAGACGATTAGTGAGATAAGTGATATGGAAAATGGTTGGGTTCACCACCGAAGGTGGATTTAGAGATGAATACATGAGAGCCCTCTTCGGATACACCGGTAAGAGTCTTCGGGAATATGGGCAGGGGCGCGGTGGTGGCTGGATCTGGGCTGATTGAGGAAAGCTCGGTAGATCGGGTGGATCGGGCGGTTTCCGAGGGGGAAACACCGTGAAAACACTAAGGAGAGGACCGTACGGTGGCGGTTCTGGATCCGGAAGAGGTGACGTCACGGTGGAGGAGCTAAAGAGGCTGGGAGTCAGGACTTTTGAGCGTCCGGGATGTAGAGAGTCGGCAGTGATGAAGCTTGAGTTGCGGTTCTCCATCGTTCCGGTCTTCAGTAGGCGGCTGCGGGGGTGGTGGCTCGATAAGGGTCTTTGATAAATCTACATTTCTAAAATGACATTCTTTATGAAATTAAAAAAAAGCGCCCTCCATTAATCTGCAAGAATTTTGTATTATCTGGGATTCGAACCTCAGACCTGGTGTATAAGCCTTTAAACCCTTGACCACTGGGCCAAGAGGCTTCCACATACCTCAATAATTTAAAGACTTTATATTTTCCAAGTGGTTTGACTTTTAACCATTTATTAACCAACACAAGTCTAAGTCAACCATCCTTTACACCTAGAAGCATTTGGCTCATTTATTAAACAGGAAAAATAAACCAATTAAAAGTTACTACAATTCAATATTAACTGTTTATGATTTCAAAATTTCTCAATAGTCTTAATAGGCCATTCACGATTTTCAGGAAGTATTCAATGCTTTTGGAAAATACTAAATCCATAGTAAGCCAATATAGTTTAGGATCAATTAGTGAACTAGCAGTATTGGCCCTGCATCAACTCAAATGGCGTTCCAGTAGTTGTACCTGCTACACAAGTAATGTATTAGTTTTTGTTTAATTTAAGAGTAAAACCAGAAAGACTGAGAAAGACAGCTTACATGCCTACGTAGAAACCGACCAAGAACCAATCACGGCACATGCGAGCATAGATGTCTTCGCTTTGCAAAGTGACTGGCGTGTTTGTTCTGTAGTTGGGCAAACACGAACTTGTTGTTCTTCCCGCAATCTTGGCATACACCTCGACGTGTCCTTTTAGTGGACCCTCACCACTCGATGGGTTGCTTCCAATAACCCAACCCAAATCTATCAGTTCGCGGAGCGTACAACCTACAATCTCAACAACAAAACCATGAACCATAGGCTTCTCGTATTCCTTCGATGCCTCAAACAAATCATTCAACCACATGTCGACCATTCGTGGGAATCCTCCATTGTGGTCACTTCCTTCCTCGCTTGCATATGATGATGCATAATCCTGGTAGGATGATACATAGGATGATGCAGCTAATGGGTCTAAATCAGAACGGTGACTGAGGTCTAAAAACGAAAAAAGCTCCTTTGATGCCTGAACCTGCTCTCAAGTGTGGTCGCTAGGAGATGAAGAACCGACTGCAAAAAGATTCGTTCACTGTTCTTTACAAAAAGATTTGACATCATGTAGGGTTTGAACGGGAGATGTACCAGTGCTCACTGTTCCACTTCCGCTTTCTTGGCCAAGTTAAGCCTCAAAATTTGCAAGTATAATGAGCTTTATAAGATACAAATAAACAATTTAGATAGTTGTAAGTATAATCTCTATACATATACCTTGCTCAAGCTCCTCATCCAATTCGTTGGTCTGAGAAATGACCTCAACGTTAAACCAAACACCAATAGCATCCTTACCCATCCCATCTCTCACATGGTGAGTAATATTACTGAAGTTTTTCTGTATATCGTGCATTATGCTAACAAAACCCGTATCCTTCAAATACTCTTTAGTCGTATCATGTGTAATCAGTTTCACCCACATCTCCGCTCCCTTGATTCGGTGCAGAACCTTCAACATCGATTCCCAAACCCAAAGGATCAAACAGATTCAGTTTAAATTGCACATCCTCTGCACATTCCATTAATTGCACATTCATGTGAAAATTTTGTTTTTATTTATAAAACAAAGAAATATGGAAATGGAAATGGTTCTAAAATTTTGAAATGATGTATATTTTCACTTTTGTTATTAGTTAAAATTTGACAAACGTCAAAATTAATGCTAAGATTTGAGGAGAGTTTGATCTTTTGGTTTAATTTAGACTAACAATTTATGTTTCGTGATATGCTCAAGTTTGCCCTGAGCTACTCTCTCAAATTAAGAGATCAATGTAGAACGTAGGGATCGAATCCACATGGAATTAGGGACACAATAGATTTAAACGTTTAGATTAAACTAAGCAGAAATATTGTAAAGTAAATTGCAGAAAAACATTAGATCAGGGTGATTGCAAGTGATTTAAATTCAATAAGAGAAAAGCGCTAAGCCTTAGGGAATTCGCATGAATGATTCCAAATTGCAGAATAAAGTTACTATCGGGATAATTATGATGCACGATTCTAGCACTCGAAATACTGTTGTAAAGTAAATCAACTGTCGTACTATCTATGTTTAAACCCTAGAAAACCAACTATCGTTGCGAAATCATATTAATTTAAACAAGCAATAAATTCAGGTTCTATTGTTCACAAAGATCCAAAGCCAACTGTCGTTGCAAATCGAATCTTTGCTCACGTATGATTCAGTTCAGGTAATTCAATAATGCTGTCGATCTACTAAACAACCTAAGATATCTAATTCAGGCCTAAATCAGAGTTCAAAGCAATCAAGGTGAAGAATTAAATATGATATGCAAATCCCAACAGTTAATAAATTCTAGCAACTCTTATTCATCCTTTGAAAAATCCTAAAACCTAACTAGGAGATTACTCAGATATAGACATGAATAATAATCTCTTAGTATGATAATATCTCTTAGAAAATAATGCTTAGCCTAAACAATCGCTGAAAATATATATATAGAGTACAACAACGTCATGGGCCTAATTGCAAACATCTGGGCTTTCTGGCGCAAAACGGAAATCTTCCAAATCTGGAATTATGGTCTGTCCGAAGGTCGTGTCGAGCGACACCAATAATATTGTCGATCGACACTCTGAAACCACTCGTGTCGATCGATACTAAAGTCCTATCGATCGACACTCTTCAAAATCTTCACTCCGAACTTGCGACTTTGACTGCTCATTCCATTCTGCTCCATAATGCTCTAGTAAACACCAATTAAGTTCCAAATATTCTTGTACCTGATAAGAACACTAAAGACTCGAAAACACCAAAAGACTCAAGAAAACGGACTTATATCATGGTTGAAAACCGGTAAAAACCATGATATATCATTTCGTTTTAAAACTCAACTTATCATCCATTATAGAAAGTTTCAAAACAAAATAAAAAATTATGATGCATTGTGTTGTACTTTTTTTTGTTTTCAGTATCTTTTGATTCGAGTGTGAGGGTTAATTTATTAGGTTTTGTTTATGTGGGGACGTTTTATAAAACAAATATTTTTTAGGGGTACTTAAATTTACAATTTACATCAACCAAGTAGACCAAACCTATATATATGATAAACTATTTTAAGAGGTTAACCTTAAATTACCAATCATGCAAACGTTTGCCGGTGAGTGATCTCTTTTTTATTATTACTAGGTGAATACCCGCGCTACGCATTGGTGTCTCGTATCACTTTGAGGGAGATATCATCGACCAATTAGAGAAGTCATTTGGATAGTCTTGATTTTAATTAGACGATAAGATAAGATGAATGCAATTATACACGGTTGGAATAATTTTCCAAGTTTTCAGGCAATTCGGTTTTAAACTTTTTGTTTGTAACTATTAAGTTTATTTCAAATCAAAATATTGAATACATGAACAAACTTTGCATACTTTCATTTAACCTAATCAAACTTTTTTTTATATACATCTCAAGATGTGTTTGAAAAATCCAAGGACGGAAATGGGAAGTTCAAAGGATACTTAGAGGTCAACACAATCAGTATCTTAAGCTTGTATGAAGCCAGAGCCGTGCCTACCATACAAAAATTTAGGCATTTACTTAAAGCTCCGGCGTTAGATATAATTTAGGACCCCGAAATTATAAATTGATACATTAGTAAAATGATAATATAATATATATTTGTAACCGATCAATGCAACAAATATATTTTTCTTCTTATTTTGGGTATTAACTTCTTTTCTATTAAATTCTTGGAGCTTGTTCTTCGTATTATTTAGATTTATAACATCTTTTACTATTTTCTTAAAAACATTCTCTTACTTTTTGATAAAATAATTCAAAAATCTTTAAAAAGCATTTGTATAACAAGTTAAATAGCAATATATCTATTTTCTCTTAAATTATATCTTACATTTTACTAATATTACTATCACTTAAAATGAACCTTTTTTTTTTTTGCCTCGGGCCCCCAATACTCTAGGCACGGCAAGCTACACAATGAAGCATTCATGGAGAAGACATTCTAGATGAAGCTCTTATTTGAAAGCAATTGTTCCTCATTCAAGCCCTCACCTAGCAATTTGCATCAAGAATGCCCTCAAACATTCATATAACTACAAGAATGTGAAAACATAGCTACAATTTTTTTTTTGTAACAATGCTTAAGTATTTGTAGCAAATTGATGATTTGCCACAGTTTTGCGACAAAATTCGTTTATGACTCTGTGATGGTAGGAATGTTGATTTTGTTGCAAATAGTAATTAATTTGCCACAAATTCCCAGAGGCATATATTTTGTGGCAATAATTTGTTACAAATCTTGTTACAAATAATTAGTGATAATTTCATACAAAGTACCACAAAAGCACTGTAAGAAAAACTCATAATGTGAATCTTAATATGCTACAATTTGTTACAAAACTAATGAAATTAATAAAAAAAAATTAATTAAAATTGTGTTATTTGTTATAAATCATAGTGGATTGTCATAACTAGTTCTGGTCCGTTTACGGCCCATTAACACTTAGTCTTTAGGCCGGTTTAATGAATTCTAGTTGAATTAGGATTTTCCTTTTATGTACTTTCCTTTTCCCATTAGGAAAATGAATTTTCCTTTTCTCTCTTGTAATAATCCTATATAAAGGATCTTATGATTAATGAATAAAGACAATCTTCCCCATTCGTTCTCTTGATTTACAACACGTTATCAGCACGAGTTGCTCCCTAAACCCTAAAAACACAAAAAAACGCGATTACTGTTCATCGTTACTATTCATCGTACTGTTCATCGCGTACTGTTCATCGCGCACTATTCATCGCGCACTGTTCATCGACGATTACTGTTCATCGACGATTACTGTTCATCGACGATTACTGTTCATCCGGCGTTACTGTTCAAATCATAGTTCATACAGCCTTTAAGGTTACGGCGAACTAGAAGAAAGTTCATACAGCCTATCAACGGTTACGGCGAACTAGAAGACTCACGGAGGTTAAGATAAACAATAAGAAACCCTAATCTAAAGAACCTAGATTCATGATAATCTTAGAAACCCTAATCTAAATCATGCTTGTTATTGTTATTGCTTACTTGATTGTGTTTATTGATTCATGATTCGTCATCACTTGAAACCCTAACTTGAAACCCTAACCTAATTCAATTAAAATCCAAACCGATTGCATGATCTGTACCCGTGTCGATCGACACTAGTTTTATGTCGATCGACACGTAACCTTCTGCCTGAATTTGTTGTTTGAATTAAACTGTGTCGATCGACACAAATCACCCGTCGATCGACAGTAAACACTCTGTCCAAATTTGGTTGCATATTTATTTGAACTCGTTTGTTTGTTTGCTTGTTTGGATTGATTCGTTGATTGATAAACATGAAACTGAAACTGATTGCATCATATAGACATACCATGCTTGATTAAAATCCGGTCATATCATCATACGGTTTAGAATTTGAATACTAGGCTTGCATCATGAGCATATAAAAACATTATGTTAGGTTGTTAAACATAAAAATCTGGTTTCATAAGCATCATGCATCCGTACCCGTTTATATAAGCACCCATGACCTATTTTGCATCATATGCATAAACTTTAAAATCTTATAGCTCTTAGAGAATAGGATGAATGTTTTCAGATGTCGAAAATCAACAATTTGGATTATGCTGCCCTCAATCTCTCTGGAGACAATTACTTACAGTGGGCGTTGGATACTAAGATAAATCTAAAGTCTAAAGGACTTGGCGAATGTATCATTGAGGATAATAATGAGAATGAAAGGAATCGATACAGAACGATATCGATCATTCGTCATCATCTTGTTGAGGGTCTCAAGGATCAATACCTAACCATTGAGAACCCTTTGGACCTTTGGAAAGAATTAAAGATAAGATATGACCACCATAGAACGGTGTTGTTACCAAAGGCCAATTATGATTGGAGGAATCTCAGGTTCCAGGACTTCAAGTCCGTGGAAGAATATAACTCGGCTATGTTCAGAATAGTTTCTCAATTGAGACTATGTGGTGAGAAGGTAACTGAGAAAGACATGTTGGAAAAGACCTTCTCCACCTTTCACACTAATAACGTGTTGCTTCAACAGCAATACCGTGAAAGAGGTTTTGAGACATACTCAAAGCTTATAGCATGTCTATTACTAGCCGAGGAGAATAATACACTGCTAATGAGAAACAGTGAGATGAGACCTCCTGGATCAGCCCCACTTCCTGAAGCGAATGTGGCCACAGATGAAAAGAAAGAAATTAACCACGTCCAAAGTGATTATAGACATCGTGGTCGTGGACGTGGGGGTAGATGGCAAGGACGTGGCCGTGGCCATTTTAATCCATACGGCCGAGGTCAGGGCCGAGGCCACGAATTCCATAACGATCATTCTAACCGCGGGCGAGGACGAGGACGCGGATACCGAACTGACTATGATCGTGATAACCGTGGTATTACTTCTCAACCACGAGAATCAAACCCAAAATCAGTTTGCCATCGATGTGGAATGAGTAATCATTGGGCTAAGACATGTAGGACTCCCAAGCATCTGGTTGAACTCTATCAAGAGAGCCTTAAAGGGAAGAATCCAGAAACTCATATGATCCAGCATGATAATGAAGGAGATTTCGATCATGAGCAAGATGACTTGATGAATTTTGAAACCTCAGATATACTTAAGTGATTGATTTTGATTTTCTGTTTTGGTGTTTTGTGTTTTGCTTGTTTTACGTTTTACACTTTATACTTTGGTTTTGTGTTATTGCTTTCTATTAAACTTTATGGAATGAAAGAGTGTTATTTAAAAGTATCTATTGTTATCTCTTTTGAAGTATGAACGATATGGATGTGTTCATTGTGGATAGTGGATCAAGCCACTCGATATTAAGAGATAAGAGATACTTCATTGATCTTACACTTAAAAAGGCAAATGTAACCACAATTGCGGGTATAGCAAATTTAATTGAAGGCCACGGTCAAGCCCATATTTTATTACCTAAGGGCACGCATCTAGAAATTTCTAATGCGTTATATTCACCTAGTTCAAAGAGAAGTCTATTGAGCTTTAAAGACATTCGAATGAATGGTCTTCATGTTGAAACTAAGGACGAGAATAACAAAGAATTCCTTCAAATCTTTGAAACCGTCCATGGCTATAAGAAAGTCCTAGAGACTATACCTGCCATTTCTGTGGGCCTTTATTGTGCTAAGATCGGAATGATAGAAGGAAATGCTATGGTAAACAAAGAGTTTACTGAGAATTTCACTTTTTGGCATAACCGGCTTGGCCATCCCGGTGCTAACATGATGCGAAAGATATTAGCAAGTACTAATGGGCACACCTTGAAAGAAATGAGAGTTATCCCAAAGAATCTCACGTGTGAAGCATGTTCACTAGGGAAACTCATTACTAGGCCATCACCAATCAAAGTAACTAAGGAAACGATAAATTTTCTGGAAAGAATTCAAGGAGACATATGCGGACCAATACACCCACCTTGTGGGACGTTTAGATATTTTATGGTCCTTATTGATGCATCCACGAGATGGTCACATGTCTGCCTATTATCAACTAGAAATGTGGCATTTGCAAGATTGCTTGCCCAGCTCATACGTTTAAGAGCACACTTTCCAGATTTTCCTTTAAAGACTATACGTCTTGACAATGCTGGTGAATTTACGTCCCAAGCGTTTAACGATTATTGTATATCCATGGGGGTAAGTGTTGAATATTCTGTGGCACATGTACATACACAAAACGGTTTGGCTGAATCGTTTATTAAACGCATACAGTTGATTGCTAGACCGTTGCTAATGAGATCAAAACTCCCGGTCTCAGCTTGGGGACATGCAGTTTTACATGCAGCAGAGCTAATTCGTATCAGGCCATCTAGTGAACATATATATTCCCCATCACAGTTAATAACGGGTCAAGAGCCAGACATATCCCATCTTAAAACATTCGGATGTTCCGTTTATGTGCCTATTGCACCACCACAGAGAACAAAGATGGGACCTCAAAGGAGGATGGGGATATATGTTGGATATGATTCTCCTACTATCATTAAGTACCTTGAGCCAACCACGGGTGATTTGTTTAAGGCCAGGTACGCAGATTGTCATTTTGACGAATCTGTCTATCCAACATTAGGAGGAGATAACAGACTGGTAAAGGAAATTATATGGAATCAAACGTCCTTAAAATGGCAAGATCCTCGGACTCAAGAATATGAATTAGAAGTCCAAAAGATTATACATTTACAAAAGCTAGCTAATCAATTGCCAGATTCCTTTGCTGACCCGAAAAGAGTAACTAAGTCTTACATACCAGCTGTTAATGCACCAATTAGAATTGATGTTCAAGAGGGACACAATCAAGTTGCTACAGAATCTAAACCACACTCAAAACGTGGCCGGCCAATAGGTTCCAAAGATAAGAATCCTCGGAAAAGAAAGAAAGGTGCTGAAATCGTGGTTGAGGAATCTGATGGAACCCCAGACATAACTGAACCGATAGTTCCAAGCAATGAGACTCGGGACGCCGAGTTTCATGGTTCTGACGTTCCTGAAAATAATGAGATCTCAATGAATTATGTTATGTCTGGAATACAATGGAATAGAAAGTGTGTGGAAATCGATGATATATTTGCTTTTAAGGTAGCACTTGAACTTATGGAGGATCTAGAACCCACGTCGATATATGAGTGCACTCAGAGTGAAAATTGGACTAAATGGAAAGAAGCTATAAACGTGGAGTTGAATTCTTTAAGGAAAAGGGATGTCTTTGGTCCAATAATTCGGACACCCTATGAGATTAAACCAGTTGGACATAAATGGGTCTTTGTGAGGAAAAGAAATGAACATGGTGAAATCGTGAGATATAAAGCACGGCTTGTTGCACAAGGATTCTCACAGAGACCAGGAATAGATTATGAGGAGACATACTCCCCTGTGGTGGATGCTACAACTTTTAGATTTTTGATAAGTCTGGCTATAAGAGAAAAGTTGGATATGCGGTTAATGGACGTTGTAACTGCATACTTATATGGTCCACTGGATAATGAGATTTATATGAGATTACCAGAGGGTATTGAGCTCAAAGATAAGAAAGGTTCTCGAGAACAACACTGCATAAGGCTGAACAAATCCCTTTATGGACTGAAGCAAAGTGGGCGTATGTGGTACAATAGATTGAGTGAGTACTTAGTCAAAGAAGGCTATAAGAATGATCCCATCAGTCCATGTATTTTTATAAAAAAGTTTGCAAACAAAGGGTTTGTTATCATAGCAGTTTACGTGGATGATTTGAACATCCTTGGAACCCCTGGTGAAATCGTCCAAACAGTTGAATGCCTCAAGAAAGAATTTGAGATGAAAGACCTAGGCAAAACTAAGTTCTGTTTGGGATTGCAACTTGAGTACATAAATGATGGAATCCTTGTGCATCAAATGGCATATACTGAAAAGGTACTCAAGCGTTTTAATATGGATCAATGTCACCCATTGTCCAGCCCAATGGTGGTGAGATCTCTTGATCTAGAAAAGGATCCGTTTGGTCCTAAGAGAGACTCTGAAGAAGTCCTTGGTCCCGAAGTGCCATATCTCAGTGCGATAGGAGCTTTAATGTATCTGGCAAGCCACACTAGGCCAGATATATGTTTTGCCGTGAATTTATTATCAAGATTTAGCTCATGTCCGACCCAAAGGCACTGGGACGAGATAAAACATATTCTTCGTTACCTACAAGGAACGAAAGACTTGGGTCTATTTTATACTAACCAATCTAAGGACGGTTTAGTTGGTTTTGCTGATGCAGGTTATCTTTCAGATCCTCATAATGCACGGTCCCAGACAGGTTATGTGTTTACTCATGGAGGAACTGCAATATCTTGGCGGTCAATGAAGCAGGCCATTGCAGCTACATCTTCTAATCATTCAGAGATATTGGCAATTCATGAGGCTAGTCGTGAGTGTGTTTGGTTAAGGCTGATGACCCAGCACATAAGAGTGGATTGTGGAATGGCCGAAGGTAAGCAGGAATCGACGGTCTTGTTCGAGGACAATGCAGCGTGTATAGCTCAACTTAAGGATGGATACATCAAAGGTGATAGGACGAAGCACATTCTGCCAAAATTCTTCTTCACATCCGATCTACAGAAAGATGGAGAAATTCAAGTGCAGCAAGTACGATCAAGTGAGAATTCAGCAGACCTATTCACCAAGTCACTTCCAACCTCAACGTTCAAGAAACTTACTTATCAGATTGGAATGCGTCGTTTGAAAGACTTGCAGTGAGGTTCAGAACAGGGGGAGTAATACGTGTTGTACTCTTTTTCCTTCACCACGGTTTTGTCCCAAAATGGGTTTTACTTGGTAAGGTTTTAATGAGGCAACATCCAAAGCGTATTACAAGCCCATTAGAGTTATGACATCCAAGGGGGAGTGTTATAAATCATAGTAGATTGTCATAACTAGTTCTGGTCCGTTTACGGCCCATTAACACTTAGTCTTTAGGCCGGTTTAATGAATTCTAGTTGAATTAGGATTTTCCTTTTATGTACTTTCCTTTTCCCATTAGGAAAAGGAATTTTCCTTTTCTCTCTTGTAATAATCCTATATAAAGGATCTTATGATTAATGAATAAAGACAATCTTCCCCATACGTTCTCTTGATTTACAACATTATTAATATAAATATCTGATAAAATTAAAACAATTATATTTAGAAAGCTAGAAACAATTATCAAAACGAAAGTGATTTCGCTTTCATACTATGGCATCTAAATTCGTATCAACAATTATCAAAACATTCATATCACAAAGGCATCTCAAGAATCGAAACATGCTACGAGAAAGAAGAGTCATGTGACGCAAATGATGAGTATAAAGTGAATGCGATATTGTCTTCCGCTTACGATCCCTTGATAGCCATGACATTCAAGGGAATGGCAGATTTCGCGAAACTTGATGTTTTTGAATGGTTAAGTTCACATCCTAAAATTAGGGTAGCTTATGAGATAATTTATCGATTCACGGATGACATTTCTGGCTACGAGGTGAGCACGTAAATTTCTGTTGTTCTAGCTCAAATTGAATATATTTGACATATATATTGTGGTTGTAGTTTGAACACAAAAGGGAGCATGTAGCGACAGGCATTGACTGCTATATGAAGCAATTTGGTGTTTCCAAGGAAAAAGCCATTGAAGAAATAGAAGGCATTGTTTTAGTTGCATGGAAGGACATGAACGAAGAGCTAATGAGGCCTCAATCATGTGACATTCGCGTTTTGATGCGAATTCTTAACCTTTCGCGTGTTATCGACGTATTTTATAGGTACCAAGATTCTTACACCCACCCTGAGTTCCTGAAAGAGCACATCGTCTCTTTGTTCATTGCAAAACATACCCATTTGAAACATAATGGTAAGATTGTTCTAATCCATGGAATGAATCATATTACACTCTGATGGTCAGATAAATTTCTCATGTATTAGGGTACTTGAACCGCTCCCAAATAATGTCATTTGTATTTCTGTTGTATTTGTATTCGTATTTGTATTTCTTGGAGTAAATCCATTTGTACTTGTATTTGTATTCTGTCGGTGAATCCATTGTATTTGAATTAGTACACTACAAGAAAACAGCCGCAAATCCGACAGCATTTCCGACAGACTTTAATTCTGTCAGAAATTTCCGACAGATTCCCGACTGCTTACCAACGGAACTAAAATTTTTCACTTCTGTCGGAAATCTGTCGGAATTATTTCCGACAGACAATAAAACCGTCGGAAATCGCTCGGAATGTCGGACGGTGTAACTAGCCGACGTCGACGCCGGAGGAGATGCCGGCGGTTTATCGGAAATCTGTCGGAAATAAATTGCCGTTAACAATTTCCGACAGATTTCCTACAGACACTCAAATGTCTGTAGGAAATCTGTCGGAAAAATAGCCGTTATTATAGCCGTTATTATATCCGTTGTCTTTCCGACAGATTTCCTACAGATTTCCTACGGTCAGCGTTTTTATATATATGATTCCACACATCTTCATTCACTCACAACAACAACAACTTCCAATCAAACATTTGTTAGAAAAAATCGTTAAGAGAGTGAGATGTCATCTTCTAGATATTATAGATCGTGGATGGATGAAGAGATGTATGATCCGGAGTCGAAAGCATTAAATCAAAATTATGCACGAGGTATATGCGAGTTCATGGAGGTTGTCGGGAATCGAAAGGTAATAAAATGTCCATGTTTAAATTGTTGCAATTCGCGTAATTTTAAGGTAGAACAAGTTTGGCATCACTTGTATAGGGATGGTTTTATGCCGGGATACAAAATTTGGTTTTATCATGGAGAAACTAATTATGATGGTGGTAGTAGTAGCAGTGCACCATATGTTGCGGATAGCTTAGGCGAACATAGAACGGATAGCTTAGGCGAACATAGAACGGAAGTAGATTTTGGTGTAGGTACCGCTGAGATGGTTCATGATGCGTTTAGAGAGAATTTGCCATCGATCGTAATAGGGGAGGATAGAGTAGAAGAACCAAATGAAGAAGCTAGAAGATTTTTGGAAATGTTAGACGCAGGGAAGCAGCCATTATATCTTGGGTGTAGAGACGGACATTCACCTTTATCAACTGCTAGTAGACTGATGACCCTTAAGACGGACTTCAATTTGGCGGAAGAGTGTGTTGATGCGATAGCAGATTTTGTGAGGGATATTTTGCCTGAAGATAATCAGGCACCTGCATCATACTACGAGGTACAGAAACTCGTAGCTGGTCTTGGTATGCCGTATCAGGTGATAGACGTATGCATCGACAACTGTATGCTATATTGGAGAGAAGACGAAGACCGGAGAAGATGTAGATTTTGTTGTAAACCACGGTATCAGGATACTGGTGGCAGAGTTCCAATTCCATATAAACGTATGTGGTACTTACCATTGACAACAAGGTTAAAGAGGTTATATCAATCTGCGCGAACGGCAGAAGAAATGAGATGGCATGCAGAGCATCGTCAAGATGGAGAGATTACACATCCTTCAGATGCAAAAGCGTGGAAACATTTTCAATTGTTGAATCCGGATTTTGCATACGAGCCAAGAAATGTGTACCTCGGGTTAAGTACGGATGGTTTCAACCCATTTGGGAAGCATGGAAGGCAGTATTCTTTGTGGCCCGTAATCCTAACACCGTACAATTTGCCCCCTGGTGTGTGCATGCGTCGAGAGTTTTTATTCCTCTCCCTTCTAATTCCCGGCCCTGAGCATCCGAAGAGACCACTTGATGTATTCCTCCAGCCATTGATTTATGAGTTACAAATGCTATGGAGTCACGGTGTCGAAGCGTTTGATGTTTTACGGCAGGAGAATTTCCATATGCGTGCGGTCCTTATGTGGACTATTAGCGATTTCCCAGCATACGGTATGCTATCTGGATGGACTACTCATGGAAGATTATCGTGCCCGTTTTGCCATGACGACACTGACGCTTTCCAATTAAGGAATGGAAGAAAGCCATGTTGGTTTGATTGCCCTAGAAGGTTTCTACCGGACGGCCACCCCTATCGTCGGTCTAAAAGATTATTTAAGAAAAATAACCAAGTGGTTGATGCTCCAATTGATGAGATAGACGGTCGTACTATATTGGAGCAGTTGAGAGATTTTGGTGCTGATAGGACTCCTGATTGTGGGGGTAATGGGCATGAACCTCTTTGTGGTGTAGGGGAAGCTCATAACTGGCACAAGAAGAGTATATTTTGGGATTTGCCGTATTGGAAGGATCATTTATTAAGGCACAACCTCGATGTGATGCATGTTGAAAAGAATTTCTTTGACAACATCATGAATACGGTGTTAAACGTCCCGGGAAAGACAAAAGACAATGTGAAGTCTAGGATGAATGTTTCAATGATTTGCAACCGTGATTATCTTGAACGTCTTCCCGATGGCACATATCCTTTTCCTCCGTACCGATTGCAAAAAGAAAAGGTCAGAGCGTTTTTCTGGTGGATTAAAGACGAAGTTAAATTCACTGATGGATATGCAGCTAATCTGAGTAACTGCGTAGACTCGCAAAACCTAAAGTTTATGGGAATGAAGAGTCATGATTGTCATGTAGTGATGCAGAGGCTTCTTCCATTTGCTTTTACCCATCTCCTTCCTCAAACAGTCCACGAAGCTATTGCAGCTGTTGGTGCTTTCTTTAGGGATTTATGCACGAGGACACTTACAGTTGAGGGGATCCGCAAATTAGATGCCAATATACCAGTGATCCTTTGCAATCTTGAAAAGATCTTTCCGCCGTCTTTTTTTGATGTTATGGAACATCTTCCCCTACACCTCCCCCGCGAAGCCGAACTAGGTGGTCCCGTTCAATTTCGTTGGATGTATCCTTTTGAGCGGTACATGTTCCATCTAAAGAAGAAGGTAAAAAATTTGGCGAGAGTTGAAGGTTCTATTGTCGCACAGAGTATCAATGAAGAAGCATCACAGTTTGCGCAATCTTACCTTCCACGGGAAGTTCGTACGAAGAGTAGACGTCCTGCTCGTCATGATGATAGAGGTGAGAGAGTCATGTATCACGCGCTGGTCCCTCAGTTGTTTTCGCAAGTTGGCCGAGTGACTGAGAGAAGGAAGAAACGCTTCCTATCACAAGATGAGTGGAGTCACTTACATATGTATATCCTAACGAATTGTGAGGAGATGGCGGAGTACGAAAGGTAAAAACAGAACTTATTTAAATACTTCTTTTTTTTATATACCTAAGTAATATATAGGTTTCATATGTTATATATTGTTGTTTGCTTTCAGGATTTACATTGCATCAATACGTCACTATTATCCGAATATGACAGAAGACGAACTTGGAGAAACTAAGGACACCGAGTTTGCAAATTGGCTGCAATATTACGTAAGTTTTTAAAAAACGCTTATATATCTTAAAATTAGTGCATTAATTAATACTTAATTTGTGTAAATTATTATATCAGGTTTCTGAAGGAATGAAGAATGGAGAAAGGTTTCCAACATGGTTACAAGAGATAGTTTCTGGCCCAAGCTTCGAAGCAACTTCATACGGGAAATATTGCACTAGGGGATTTGCATTTAGGATTCATCCACAAGGTGTTCAGGTGAGCCAATTTGGCGTCACTTCAGTAAATTCTTCTAAGAGACTGCAAAAGTATGACCCATTCATCCTAGCATCACAGGCAGACCAGGTTTGATTTTAAAATTTTATAATACGTGCGTTATTGATAAATAATGATTTTGCAATTGCCTAAACTAAATATGTTTGTTTCAGGTATGCTATATTTCTTACCCTAGGGTAACACATCGAAGAGATCCTTGGATTACAGTGACTCCAATTAATCCAAGAGGGCGACTATATGGAGTTGCTGAGCACGATGCTATGCAACCAACTAGTATTACTCCGATGGATCCAGTTCCAATTTCTTCCGCAGTGGACCTTTTTGTTGATTTCACAGAATTTGGTGATAATATAGTACACTCAGAATCAGAAGAAGAAGTTGGAGAATTTGATGAAGACGAAGACACAATTCCTTCGGAAGGATCATAATCGGACTCAGAGTAGTTACATTATATGTTTGTATTATAAAAAGGTTTCATATGCATTGTTTTCTAATTTTTTTTTTAAAAAATCTGTTTTTCTGTCGGAAATCTGTAGGAAATATATATGGATAATCAGGCAAAACTTAAATTACGACACGTGTTTCCACAAATCTGTCGGAAATCTGTAGGAAATATATATATATTTCCTACAGATTTCCGACAGATTTGGGGTTTTAAGGTCAAATTTCAGAATTACGAAAAGACACATTCTCGGCATACAATTCTAACAACAAAAGTAAAAGATAAGAGAGTAAGTAACCTTGTCGATGTTATACAGAACATGAATTGCGATTTTGTCATGTTTCAACCAAAAGTGTTTCATATAGTAACTTATATAAAACGATAGATGTTTACGGGAAATACTAAAAAACCAATTGTTTAGAATTTCAAAGTAACAATGATCATTATCAAGTATTTTATCTTCGGAATCATGATCCTATCATGCTATCAATTGGTATGAACGAGAACGGATCGTTAACAAGCTTAAAACCCCAAATCTGTCGGAATTCAGTCGGAAATATATATATATATATTTCCGACTGATTTCCGACAGACATAATAATAATAATTTTTTTTTCATAAAATTATTATTTCTGTCGGAATTCAGTCGGAAATATATATATATTTCCGACTGATTTCCGACAGACATAATAATAATAATTTTTTTTTCATAAAATTATTATTTCTGTCGGAAATCAGTCGGAAATATAGATATATTTCCGACTGATTTCCGACAGATTTGGGGTTTTAAGGTCAAATTTTAAAATTTCAATAAGACACATTCTCGGCATACAATTCTAACAACAAAAGTAAAATATAAGAGAGAAAATCAATTAATCGATGTTATACAGAACATGATGTTACATATACTAAACAATAGATGTTTACGGGAAATACACGAGGATACTAACTGTTTAGAATTTGAAAGTAACAATGACCATTACCAAGTATTTTATCTTGCAAATCAGGATCCAATCATATTATGACCTTGTACCTACGAAAACGGATCGTTAAAAAGCTCAAAACCACAAAACTGTCGGATTTCTGTCGGAAATTTCTGACAAATTTCCGACAGAAATACCAAATTTTACCCGCGAAATGAAAATAAATACCGCGAAATGGGACGGTCCAATTACACGCGGTCATTTAAATTATTTGGATTCCGACAGAATTCCGACAGTTTTAAGGCTGTCAGAAATTCTGGGAATAAAACAGATCCCCTTCGTTCTTCAGAACACAAATCGACGGAGAAAACCACCAAAATCGCCGCCGCCGCCTTTTTCCTCCGCCGCCGATCCTCTCTCCCGACGTTTCCGGGTCTCCGGCGTTTGTTCTTTCTCCCACCGGATCGCCGTTCGTTCTTCTCTCTCCCACCGGATTTCCGGCGTTTGTTCTTCTCCTCGATTCTTCACCGCCGGTCGTTCTTCTCCGGCGTTCGTTCTTCTCTTCCAGTCATGGATGATATTCCTTCACATTTGTAAGAAAACCTCTAATTCCTAATTCCTTTTGGTTTGTGAATTGATTTGTGAATTAGGATTAGAGAATTGATTTGTGAATTGGTTTGTGAATTGATTTTGTGAATTGATTTGTGAATTTGGTAATGTTGAAAAATTTAGGATTTATAATAAACACTTAGCATTTATAAAAAATTTAAGGATTTATAAAAAAAAATTGGTAATGTTGAAAAATTTATGAATTAGGATTAACATTTTTAAGGATTTATAAATAATAGTTTGCATTTTAAGAATTTATAAAAAATTGTTAGCATTTTAAAGGATTTATACAATTTTATAAACTGATTTAATCAAATTTATAAAAAATTTGATTTTTAAGAATTTAAAAATCTCAATTCTATAATTTAAAAATTTTTAAATAGCAATTCTATAATTTAAAAATAGCAATTCTATAATTTAAAATTAGCAATTATATAATTTAAAAATAGCAATTCTATAATTTAAAATAGCAATTTTATAATTTAAAAATAACAATTCTATAATTTAAAAATAGCATTTTAAAGGATTTATAAAAATTTATAATATGATTTATCTACAAAATTCTATAATTTAAAAATGGTTACAATTCTTTATTAAATTTTTTTAAAAAAACACATAAATCTCTTACATTTTTAAAAAAATTAAAAAATTAAAACTTTAAAAATTTTAAAATTTAAAATCTATATCCCTAAAATCTATATCCCTAAAATCTATATATAAATATAGGGATTATAGTGGTTTCCGAGCATCTGGCGGCGGGGCCAGCGGCGAACGTCGTCGTCGTCGTCAGAGTAGACCTGATGCGGCTACGACGCCTGCACCATCACCGTCGTCTACACCTGTACAGACGCCGGAGATATCACCAGCCGCCACACTACCGTCCCAGATTAGCGTCGAGGACTTCGTGGGTCTTCCTGGACGAGGGCGGATACCTACGCTCCATCCAGACCAGATCGGTAGAGACACATGGTAAGTTTTGCTACATTTTTTCTTTTTTTTACTAATTTAATTTAATTGTCACTAATGTAATTATATTGTTAATTTTTTTTTCCTTAGGTTTGATGATTCTCGAAGCGGGATTTCGAAGTCCCTCAACAAGATGGAATGTTCTTTGCTCCGCTTTCCGTATCCAACGTACGGCAAAATGCCACCGGAGGATCAAGAATTGTGGTTTCGCACATTTGCGGTAAGTCATCTGTTTTCACAATTTTTACTTTCATTTAAAGTATTATTTTTTTAATTTAATTTTTCTTTTTTCAGCAAGAATTTAAGTGGGACCCACACTTGACCGCAACGGTCAGGAGGGACTTCGACTCATACGCAGGAAGGCACTACTCGCACAAGGTGTTCGAGTGGAAGGATAAGTGGCTACACGGTGAGGTGCCAAAGGAGATGGTTGAGAAGCCGGAATTGTGGAACGGGTTCATCGCCTATTGGCAACTACAGGAGACCAAGGCGATTTCTTCATATCACTCTAGCAACCGGAACAGCGACCGCAAGGGCAAGGGTAAAGCCACCCACAACCTCGGAGCTACCAGCAAGAAGACAAAGGCTAGAGATATGGTATGTTTTTTATGCCATTCTTTGATTTTTATTAATTTTTTTTTTAGTTTTATACATTTATATGAAATAAATATCTAACAACTGCAGGCTAAGGAGTTGGGTCGGGACCCCAACTACGTTGAACTTCTGGTAGCAGCACACACCAACAAGGATGGTGTCGTCCAGGATCCGGTAGCTCGGGAGATTCAGCATGCCGTCCAAATAATGGAAGAAGACTATATTCTGTCTCAGCCACAAACGGAAGGAACCCCTCCCCTCACCGAAGCCCCGGACGAGATCATCAACCAATTCGTCTTAAAGGTATGTAAAATTTAAAATACTTATCAAGTCTTTTTCATTAATTGAAATTTCTTCCCCAGGTTGCTCCGCAGAGCAAAGGGCGGATTTATGGTATTCCCGACGATGCAGCATCATCGGGGTCTTCTTGTTACAACAGCGAGTCATCCGAGCTGAGAGCCCAGATGAAGGAAAAGGAGGCCGAAATTGAAAGTTTGAAGACGACGGTCCTGAAGATACAAGATGAAGCTGCGGCGGACCGGGAACAGGCGAAGAAGGACCGGGAGGCGATGCAACAGATGATGGCGCAGTTAGTTTCCTCGGGTTTGCTTCCGCGGCCGCCGCCGCCGCCGCCCACCGCTTAGATTTAAATTGTTTCAATCGTTTTGTAATACAATTTAACTTTTTATTTTAAATTAAATATTTTTATTTCAATTTATATAATTTAAAATTTTAAATTAAAAATTTATATTAAATTAATAATAATTAAATTTATTTTTATTTTTACTAATTTCTACGAATCAGTCGGAAATCTGTCGGAAATACACTGTCGGAACTCAGTCGGAAATAAACCTGTCGGAACGCAGTCGGAAATACACCTGTCGGAACTCAGTCGGAACGTTGTCGGTTTAGATGTTGTCGGAAACTGTCGGAAATCTGTCGGAATATTGTTCCGACAGATTTCCGACAGACGTATTTCCGACTGCGTTCCGACAGGTTGCCGGAGACTTATTTCCGACAGGGTTCCGACAGCTCACCGGATTCCGGCGAGCTGTCGGAACTCTGTCGGAAATACGTCTGTCGGAATTTGTGACGGATTTCCGACAGAATTATCATTTCCGACAATCTAGAACGGACGGATATATCCGTCGGAAATCTGTCGAAAAATACCATTTCCTACAGATTTCCGACGGATATTTCCGTCAGTTTCTCGCTGTTTTCTTGTAGTGGTATTTGCATGACTCGTTTCTGTCATTATGACATTGAAGAGCGGTTACAGGTCAATTATATATAACTGTACATGGCTCATTTATTTCTTCTAATCAAGAATAGTGGTGTTTCTTGGATTCACACCTCTAGACTTAGCCTTCATCACAAGCTTTTAATATATTGTTATCCTTCATCAACCATATTTTTCTAAATCAATGATAATTTCGTATAAGTACATGTTATGAGTTTTTTATGAGTATTTATTATACTTGTAGCTAAATCCGCATGTTTTGAGGTAAATCTAAAATCTACGTACATTCTGTAACAAATCCATCACAATTTTAACAGCTTAAATTCGTCAAAATCCTCTGCATCGAGTCCCCACAAGGTATAATAGTCATTCTACATATCTAGGATATGATATTTTTGAAAAATAATGGGTGGTAAATAAGTAATATTATTGCAAATTTTCAAATCTATTTATAGTCAAGATTTTTCATAAACTGTACTCTTTCAGAAATTTATGTACATGCATCTTGTAATAACCTTATATTTCAACATTCAACAAAACCTTTCCTTCTATCATAAATTAGTTGGACGTTCAACAAAAAAAATAAAATCTTGAAAAAAGCGGTGCCAAATTTGTCCTTCGAATGAGGCTACCAACAACATAAGCACACAGTATTAAGATCGCCCAATATTTTGCTTTTGGTCTCTTAAGAAAGTCAGCCTTTGTACAATCCATTGACTATTTAGCAGTACCACACTAACCACTAACCAAAAAAAGTACACAATATTACTAATATCGTCGACCTATTTACCGTGTCAAATTCATATACTAATGTCTATAGATAGTATACAAACACTGAGTACCAATGTAAGCAACACCCTCAAACGCCTTTTGAGTTTTGAATATATTTTGTTCAAAAGGACCAAATGGCAATGAAGCTAGAACTCTTAGGCAAAGAAGTAATCAAACCAGCTTCACCTAATCATCTCAAAACCCTTCATCTTTCTCTCCTTGACCAATTTCTTCCTTCAACTTACGTTTCTGCCATTTTCTTCTATAATGATCAAGCAAACCAAGAAGACATTATTGTCCAGACGCTCAAGAACTCACTCTCCCAAACATTTTCTCTTTTTTATCCACTTGCTGGACGGATCAAAGAAGGCGTCATTGTCGATTGCAATGACGAGGGAGCCTTGTTTACAAAGGCACGGGTCGATATACCTCTCTCCGAGTTTTTGACAAACCCATCAGATGCTATTTTGATTCACAAGCTCATTGCCTCCCCGGACCCTGCAGATCCAGGAACATGGCCTTTGTTGCATGTCAAGGTCATTTTCTTTAGAGACAGAGGATTTGCTGTTGCGGTAAGCGTGTCTCACAAGATATGTGATGCGGCATCGTTGTCAACTTTTGTTTGCAGCTGGACAAAGGTTGCAAAAGGGTATGCTGACAAAGTGAATCCAGAATTTGCGGCGTCTGTTTTCTACCCTCCAGCTGATATGTCCATCGAGTTTCCTCCGTTACTCGTACCTGAAAGAGAATCTAAGACAAAGAGGTTTGTCTTTGGTTCTTTAAAGATTGAAATGTTCAAAACTAGAGCTTCTTGTAGCAAACATGTGCCACAAGCTACACGCATTGAATCCATCACGGCACTTCTGTTAAGATGCGCGACAAAGGCGAGCCGGTCTAAGGCGGGTGAGGTAACAGAATTTTCTATAACACAGACGATGGACTTGCGACCTAGACTTCCTTCTTCTCTCTTGCCACACAAGGCAATTGGAAACTTTTTCCTTTTGCCTTTACTCAAGGAGACCTCACAGAGTAAGATGGAAATCCAAGAAACGGTGTCTAAGCTGCAAAAAAACTAAAGAGGAACTCAATGGGCTGATCACAAAGTATCCCGAAGACAGAAGGACAAATAGCGATGAGGCGAAAGAGAGAATCGCAAGCGCGATGCTGAGCTCATAGTGTGAGGTAAGTCCTGAGACAGAGACATATGCTGTGTCTAGTTGGTGCAAAATGTCGTTTTACGAGGCAGATTTTGGATGGGGAGTTCCGGTTTGGGTTGCTCCAGATTCAGTTGACAAGACTAAGGTTGTTTTAATGGATGCAAAAGACGGTGAAGGTGTTGAGGCATGGGTTACATTACCTGAAACCGACATGGCTACGTTTGAGCATGATCATGAGCTGCTCGATTTCGCTACTCCAATTCCTAGTGTCCTCAAATAAGATGATATGGTCTTCGATCAAGGAGGGATGTACGAACCTAGGTCCAGAAATTCTTAGTATTAAAAAAAGAAACATGTTTATCAAACAAGTCTACAAACTTATTAGGGAGAATTACAAACATGCCATTTTTAATATATTTTTTTTCAATATGCCATACTTGAAAATTTATTGCAAAAATATGCCATTTTTTATGGTAAAAAACAAAATCATTAAATTTTTTCTCTCTCAAAACTCAAACCCTAAACTCTACCCCAAAAAACTAACGTTAAGTCAAACCCCAAAAAATATAAAAGTTAAGTTTAAAAAAAGATGGCATTCTTTCAAAAAATTTCAAACGATGACATAACTGTAAAGTGGCATATCATGCAAATTACCTAAATTATTATAGACTTGCGTAATAAAAGTATCTCTTTATTATGCATTTTATGCTATAACTATTCAAAATACTATTATGAGATTTTTTTAATAACAAAGTATGGTTTTAAAATTATAACAATGAGATTGAAAATAGCTGATCGGTAATTATGATGTGGATACAGGATACATGATAACATATACATTCCATTTTTGCAAATGTATTCAATGAAAAAACAAACAGCAAACCATCTATAAACATCAAAAGGTTATTATGATGAATATATTGAACATAGTTCGAACATGGAATCGAATCATCGATCACCAGTTGAAACTAATTGCCTCAAAGTGAAGATTCTTAGCCAAGCCAGATGAACATATTCTTGCCACTTCATGCCTCATCTTTCTTGGTCCGCACACCATCACCCCAACGTCTTCCGAACCTTCTGCCTCAAACAAAATCTCTGCGAAAACGATAACATTGTAGTATCAGATTCATGCATTATTAGGAATCCCACATCAGACGTTATGGTGGGACCTAAGTTATATTTAAGAGATATGAACCTATTCACTCATTCTCAATTGATTTTGAGTTGGAAGACCATAATCTAATATGCATGTACATCCACTTCAAAAGATCTGTGCCATGACTTACTTTTCAGATTAGGTTTAGAGCCGAAGTGGACTGAAGTGGCTTGTACTATAGATTGATAAGGAACGCTCTCGAGCTCTCTCTCGTGGCCGTGGTGGAACCATGAACCTGGAGAAGACGTGGGAGTCTGAAAATCTATGTTTTGTACCTGCTTCTTGGATTCCTTATCTCCTTTTTTGTTCAGATTCTTGCGCCACAAGAAAACTACGCTTGAACATATGAAAATGCATACACATCCTAGGAACATATCCCAAAGCGCTCTATACGAGAAATTGTAGATATTTCCTTTGTTATGATCAATAGGGTATATATAATAACGTGTAACAATCGCTATGAGCAAGAGAAACATGACGAATGATGATAAGATCACGATTCCGAGCCACATGAAGTTGTTTGGTCCAAGAACAGGTGAAATTGGGGAGTCTAAAGGATGCGGTTTGAACCATTTTGTCTGCACAAGTCTGTGATCATCAGTTGTCTCTGGTTTCTTGTCTTCTTTTGTAACATAGGCCTCGATACGGAGATTCAACCTAGAGATGTCTGAGGCTGATAGATCTGATGGGAAGATTAGGTCTAAAAATGCAAGATCATCGTAATGTTTGAATGCACAAACCAGAAAAACATCAGGTAGATTAGTGCTCTTGTTTTGTCCCTGAAAGATGAGTTCTCTTATAACCGAAATGAAGGGAGTAATTCCACTGCCCCCGCTCACTAGTATTAGAGAGTCATGCCTATATTTCATGAGAATGATAACAATTAGACAAAATTTATTAAGATAAAGTAGTTAAGTAAGAAACTAATTAGGACTTTAAGTTTTCGTACCTGGAGAGATCGAAGGAGTTAGGGCCATAAGGACCTTCAGTGGAAACTTCGAGAGAATTAATGGAAGACGAGATATGTGTGTAAAGCTTTTGAGTCCAACTTCCTTGTCTTCTGATGACAACACTTAGTGTATCTTTCTCCAAGTTGCTGCTTGAAGTTATTGTGAATGGATGCCACTGAAGCTTGGAAATGCTTGGCACATGTAGAAACAATATGCTCGTTGGTGTATATTGTAGCCCTATAGTTAGATGAAACAAATGGTTACAATCAGTACAATAATTTGATAGAAAACGTAAAGCATCTTTCTCTTAAACATGGCACTCAAGCCCAAATTATTGTTCGTAGCTAGTATGTTTAGATGAAGCATGATTATAATTTTGATATTGTTACAAACGCAATAATATGTGCTTGATTTTGAGTCTAATTAAATAAAATATGCTTGTCCTCAATCAATTTTTTGGTGGGGAAAATACCATTAGTTTTTCTTTGTATTTCATTGTCGAACTTCTTCTATGATGTAATATGTTTAGTTTCAATAAAAGAAAGTGTTTAAAACAAGATTTTGCATAAAATTTATAGAATAAAATATTAGAAAACTGTTTAACTCCATAGTAAAAATTTACTAATTTTTGTTTATTATGCTTGCTTCTTTTTTTTGCGTTTGCATTTATATTTGTAAATGGATCTTTGATGTTTTTTTCTATTTTAAACTAAACTAGTGCGATTTAATTTGAAGGTAAACGTAAATGGAGGAACTAATTAAGGAACTAATTATAAACCTGAGGTTTTGGCAAAAGTGAGTTCGAGGTTGCCAGAAGGTAAGATTCTAGAGGAACAAACTCTCGATCTCTTGGTGGATTGTAAGAATCTCAAGTAGCGGTCGATGAAGAAGAGAAAGATGTTAGGCAAGATCATGCAGAACCAAGAGTCTCCAACATGGAGCACGTAGAAGACTATGTAAAGACCGTAGAGATGGTGAGTGTAGAAGAAAATCTCAAACTTCTTTCGTCTAAAGTAAGGTAAACTCGTGACCCATATCGCTATTCCAATCACCATAGCAATTGTTCCGGCTAGATTAGGCACATATGTAGGTTCCCATGCGAACGTCTAAATAAATCGAAAAATTAAAAGATTAGTCTAGCTAGGAGTAGAAGAAAGATAAATCTCCATGATTCTTGACACAATATATTAGAGTTAAATTAATCCGATGTGGGTATTGTCGATCCAACAATATCTATGATCCGGTTCAAGATAAACTCATACAACGAATTTTTGCATCGATATATATATATAGAATAACTAACTTCATAAAAATTATAAAAGTCATAAACCATTTCAAACTATCATTTGATTTTGTGACGAAAAAACATCGAAATTTAGGTTATAATATAAAGTTAAGATGAGATTGAGTTTGGTGTAACGAACCTCCATGAGCTTATTTATCATGGCCCAGTAGATAAGGAAAACGACAGTGTGAACGAGGAAGCAAAAGTTTGAGATATGCCCGAGCCAAATGTGATATTTGATGCTTGACTCTGAAGTCAACCCAACAAGTGGCAGAATCGTAGAAGCTCTTGTCACGGGGAAGAACAAAAATGCCCAACAGATGTTTCCTACGTATCCTATTCTCAACCCAAAAGCCCTAAACTTTGCTTGCCATCTGCACCATTTTAATCAATGTTTTAAATAACTCTCCAATGAAATTTGTTTTTTCTCTTTTATTATAACGGAGGATTCTGAAAATAAACGCATATGAAAAAAAATTGGATATTTTTTACATTTAAAACATTCAAAGTGGTCAGCCATTATTAAAATTGCAACAAATCATTAAACACCGAGGACATACCCTTCAAATCATTAGACTACTATATGTAGTTTGGGAGGGTGGATTTGGATATTTGGCACGTTGTTTAGAGATCTAAAAGTAGAAACAAAGAAGCTTACATTTTTGCATTGTCATGGTTATGAAGGTGGACGTGATAGCTAAGGTAGAGATAATTGCCGAGAGACCAAGCCAAAAGAGCCAAAAACAAGAAAGAGAAAGTCAACTCTGTGGCCGTCACTATCCCCAGTGGGTTCATCACCATCATCACCCTCCCCATTCTCCCTTTTACTTTCCCATCTCTGCATTTGCATGAACAAGATTGTGATTATTTGTTACAAATATATTTACTTGATATGTATATAGCCAATAATATTTAACAATATCGAAGTTACAACAAGTCGAACCTTTGAGTTTGGGTGGGTTTCTTGATATGTAAATAAACACAACTAAGAACCGCAATGAACATCATTGGAACGGTAAGAAGCACTAGATTTATACCTACATATACATGATAAATACTAAATACTCAGAAACAAAGGAATCTAAATCTTGAAATAATTTCAAAAAAATCGAGAAAATAAATACCTTGAGGACCAAAATAAGTAGTATTGAGATACTTGGCCATTTTGGGTGTCCATGTGTTTTTGAAAAGATTAGTTGAATGCATAATCCATATAAACATCCATCCAGCAAATAGAACTGCCATTGACATCTTCAGTAAGCTCCTCATATCCCCCATTTTTTCTTTTATATTTGTATCCACAATATATTGATGTAAGTGTGGGAAGCTTTTTGGATTTAGTATTTATAGAGGAGGACTGGGGTAATATCGGAAATATGTTAATTTGTATTCATGTTTTTAATATATCTAAATGTGAGAATCATTCTTATGCTTTTTAAGTATCTTATCTTCCGACAGTTTATTGCCGGCAAAGATTATACACAAGATACATACGCACAAATACATAACACATACAGAATATATCAGAAATGATTACTTCGCAGAGTTGTAAAATAATTATAGCCAAACATGATAGGTTTATGCAATGGAAAGCGTTTCTTGGATCATATTGTAAATTCATTCGGTTTCTGTTTTTATTTTTTTCTACTTGAATTGGCCAAATGTTATAAGCTTGAACGCTTATAAGTAGTTTGAGACGGCCCTAAATGATTACGAATAGAGACTTGCTGACTCCAGAGCAAAGGATAGATATATATTCTTCTATGAACAAAAAACAAGAAATATCACCAAATGTATGTTACTTTAATGTAGAGGTAAAATTTCGTTTGAAAAATATTATAATGTTTGGAGAAGTGAAAGATACCAGATGGTTTCAATCATATTAAAGTATATTACTAAATACTTATTCTAATTACACCTTCATTAAAGTAAAGAACAAATTATTACACCTTCAATAATTAAAGCTATGGTTCCTTTAGGGAGTTGAGATATGAGAACATTCTACAAGGCAAAAGGCCAAAAAGGCATGATTCATGCATGGACAAAATTGGTACTTGGTGTACTACATCTTTATAATTCTTAGCTGATCATTCTTTTTTGCATTAAAAAAATATTATGTTAGTACTTTAATTAGCCAAACTGTGCTGTCCATATAGGCATATTAATTTAATGAAATGATTACACACTTTCGACCATGTCAATGTACGTTTAATCTTTGATAAATCAAACAAAAAACCCAAGGTTTTCAAAACCGGACCGGACCGGCCGGTTCGACCGGGACTCCTTCTTCTAGCCGATTTCGGAGTGGTCTAAAACCCGGATTTGAGTTGGAACGGTAAAACCAGCCGAAAATTGGTAAAATCGGTGACCCGGTTCCATGTCAAAACCCGGTTCGCAAAAATTAAGTCTAAATTTTGAGTTTTTTAGTTAAAAATTCAAATTATGATTTATAGTCACTATTATTTACTTTTAAATTTATTTTTGTTTTTTACTTTAAACAAAAGAACTAAACTTTTATACAAAATAGATTAAAATCTTGTTATGTAGGTGTGTTTATGACAATTACTACATGATCAAACCATATTCCATATTATTATCTCTACATTTAAATGATATATTATCTTATTGTGTTGTAATTTATTTTGTTAAAAGATAAAATGATATAAAAAAATAAAGTTTAAGTATGTTTTGTCTTTTCTTTATAAACTTACATAATCTATTGTTCTTACTCTTATATATATAATTGAAAATATAGATATTTAAAAACCTGGTTGGACCGTTTAGACCAACCATCCAACAACGATGCCGAGTCGGTGTCTGGTCCGGTTTTCAAAACATTGCAAAAAACCTTATTGATCTGGTAGAGTTGACCATCCAGGTTAAACATGAGAAGTACAATTGACATTATGAGTTACGAACTCAAGTACAGTTGACTTATATTAGCAGTACAGTAGTAGTACAATCTACATCACCATTAGATTGATTAGTTATATACCAAATCTATAGATACTATACAGTTGACATTTTTAATAATGTAATACGTAAAGCTCAACCAATAGAAATGGTTATTGTTTATTTATGAGACAAAATGCATTAAAAAAAATCAACTGGAATGTGTCTAACTGTATCGTTGGTTAAAATAAATAAATCAAGACTAATAAGAAAACAACAATTACAATGTACAAGGAGTGTGGCCTCTGCACTTAATGTCCTTTTACTCAAATCTTAATTACTTGTTCAAAGATCTATAATCGTTTAAGGACCAAAACTCCAAAACCAATACCAAGAAAAGTTGCTATGGAGACTCCGAAAACGCCCGATAGAATCCCAGGGACCACAAGAGAACTCCATCCTTTAGCGGTTGCCATGGCACACGCAGTGGTAGGTCCTCCAATGTTAGCATTTGATGCAAGAAGCAGTAGCTTCCTATCGATACAGAATAGTTTTCCTAAAACCAAAGTCACTGCAAGATGAACCATTACTTGAATTGCGGCAAATAGTAAGATACTCGGCGCAGTATTGATTACATTCCATACACTCCCTGTCGCTCCAAGTATCGTGAAAAATACCTGAACCAATGAAATGGCATATGACCAATGATATATACGTTACAGAATTGGTTCTAATGGACAAAAGTATTAAGAAAGTGATACCTGCATGAGAACGAGCGAGATGGTTTCAGCAGAAGGTGCTAGTGAGTTGAATAAATCAGGGAAGGAAGTAGCTAAAACGATAGTGATGGCTGTTACTGCAGGAAGCATGCCTCCTTGGATCTTAAATAGCTCGGTTATCGAAATTGCAGCTTTGCATATGAGGAAAGACATCGATAATGCAATCGAAGTTGAAACCACTCTGTTCTTGTCCCCGCGTTTATCATCCTTGGTCACATCAGTATCTGCCAATAGAAGTGATAAATGATTCTGTAACAATGTCAAGACTCAAAAAGTATTGTGAATCTATCATCAAAACAGGCGTATCCTTATTTAAAAAAAGGGCCCAACCGGGTTCGAACCGGTGACCTATTGATCTGCAGTCAATTGCTCTACCACTGAGCTATGGACCCTTGTTGTACATACAACACATCTTATAGCTCTATCTATATAATTTACCACTCAAATCAATTTGACAACCTAACCAAGTAACCCTACAGGCTACAGTCACTGAATCTCTAATTAGTCCAACTGTTACCCATAAATCTTTAATAATGCTTTCACATTGCAACATACTTTACGAAAAGACAATTACAAAGACGATATAAAATGTGAATTTTACCAGAGGGAGAGGATGAGGTGGTCTCAGGTGGTATCTTTGAGGCCAACGCAAACAAAACCATGAAGTATAACGCACATATCACATTGTCCACAGCCACACCTGCTGCTACAACAGACGGAGAAATCTGCAGAGCCTCCGATATCGCAACAAAATTAAGAGCTGCGGAGTAAAAAAAAAAAAAACAAGAACCATCAAAGATTTGTTATCTTTCCTCACTATGAGCCACCATTAATCAAATCGATTCAGCAAGTTTTTCCTCTTTTGACAATCGGCGAGAATCGAGTAAAGCAAAAACCTGATGAAGATCAACATTGAGTACCTAACAAGCTAAAGAAGCAATGAGGAGGGTCCAGACAAACTTACATCCACCAATGTAACTCCCCATAAGAGCAGCTGCAATCTTCCAGTTATCCGGACCAAGCGATCTCATCGGTACAAGCATAAACGCCACCACCGTCCCTACAATCGTCGCAACTGCCTCAAAAACCAACTATACATTTTTAAAAAAAAACACTAATCAACACCATCAATGACAATGCAACTTCATAAATGAGCAATCTTTAAACAACATTCTGAATTTCAAAGCAACCCTTGATTCTCAAAGACCTTAAAACTAACTATATTTGATCCTAAGCATGAATCCAAACTAACCCCAAGTCTTACCAGATCCAATTAAGAAAGCAATGAGCAGTGACCCAGTAGATCGGATAATACGACGGAGATCAGCTCTAAACAACAACAATGGAATCGTATGAGGCAATAGAAACTCATTGAAGAAGGAATACGACGGCGTTTCGAACGGAATAAGCCCTAAATTGCTCGCGGCGAGACCAAGCAACGTGCTAGTCAAAGCCCCACTCACCATACTCCCAATCTTCGTCTTCTCCGACCTTAAATTTCACAGAATCAGTCTACAAGGTCCATGAGAAGTTGAAATCAAAGAGATATTTGAGCTGATTACCAGACACCGAAAGCTCCGGCGGCGAAGAGAGTAGCCCATTGAGACCAGTGATCGTCGGGAGAAATTAGAGGGAATCGGAGTTGTGAGAAAACCTTCACACGCCGAGATGAAACAGTTCGCGGTGGTGGAGACGGTGAAGTGAGCTTTTCCGGTGATTTGTTGCGGCGGAGGGAAATAGACGATAAGCAGTAACGGGAAGGTGACACGTGGCGCAATAATATTGCGTGTGAGTGTGGATTTGGTGACACCACTGTGAATAAGTGTGCCATAGAAGAGGACAGTTGGATTTACCAATTAATGTTCTTGACTTCCATTTATATAATTTACCAATAAAATTGTCATGTTCATTAACAATTGGGAGAATTACCAAAATAATTTGCAAAAATCTTTAAATTGTTGAATTTATTTGTCAAATATTATGGCTAATACTATATATGACTAATCGCGTATAAGAACTGATTAACTTGTTTGATTTTCTTTACCTAATCAGTAAAATTAATGATTTAAAAAGCCAAAACTTTTGAAAATAATTGCCACCTATCTTAAAGCTTAAAATCCCATAACTTTGGTTTCCCATTATAAAAATAAGCTCCCTAACCATGATTTTGCAAAACACTTTTCTCTCTTTCACTAAAAACCTTAGTGAAATACAGAGAAACGACAGCGAATACGCACTTTCTAGCCTTCTCCATTTTTCTCTTCTCTTTAACAGTATCAAAAACTTTCTCAAAAAACCTCTCCGCAAAAAGCTTGCTTCCAATGGCGTTTCACATAAATCTAATCCTTACCCTTCTCTTCTCCTTCTCCACTTCTCACTTCCTTCTCGCTGCTTTCACTCCAACTGATAATTACCTTCTTAATTGCGGCTCTAACACCAACGCAACTTTCTTCTCAATCCGCTCCTTCCTCGGCGACTCTTCACGGCAAGGCTCAAACTTTCTCTCCTCCGATCGATTCATTCCTCTTTCCGACCAAAACCCACCTCCAGATTCGCCGGAATTATACCACACAGCCCGTATCTTCCCCGGCCGATCATCTTCTCCTTCTTATAAACTCCGCGTCACAAGCAAACAACACACTTACTTCCTCCGTCTCCATTTCGCGCCTTTTAAATCTCCAGGTTTTAACCTACTCTCCGCGAAATTTCACGTTTTGATTAATGGGTTCTCTGTAATGAACAGTTTTAGTACTGATTCCGTCCTTGTTAAGGAATTCACACTGAGAATCGATGAACCTGTTCTAGAAATTTCGTTTGTACCTTCGAAATCTTCTGGGTTTGGGTTCGTTAACGCGATTGAAGTTTTCACTGCACCTAATGATTACATAATCGATCAAGGAACTAAGCTTGTAATCCCTGACTCTGCTAAAATCTTCAGTAATTTGTCATCTCAAGTTCTTGAGACAGTTCACAGAATCAACATCGGTGGTTTGAAATTGACTCCGTTTAACGATACATTGTGGAGGACTTGGTTCGTTGATGATGATTATCTTTTACTGAAAGGAGCTGCGAAACGTGCAGTGACGACTGATCCTCCGAATTATCAGAAAGGCGGTGCGAGTAGAGAGATTGCTCCGGATAATGTTTATATGACTGCTCAAGAGATGAATCGAGATAATCAGGAGTTGCAGGCTAGGTTTAATATTAGCTGGGGTTTTCCGGTTGGATCGGAACGAGTTCTTCATTTGGTTCGGTTGCATTTCTGCGATATCGTTAGTACGTCGCTTAATCAGCTTTATTTCAATGTGTTTATTAACGATTATCTCGCGTTTAAAGATGTTGATCTCTCCTCGCTTACTTTCCATGTGTTGGCGTCTCCGTTGTATATTGATTTCGTTGCTGAGTCTGATCGTAATGGAATGTTGAGGGTTAGCGTTGGACCGTCTGATCTTAGTAATCCGTCGAGAGCTAATGCTTTATTGAATGGAGTGGAGATCATGAGAATTATGAATCCTGTTAGTTCTAAAGTGGGTTTTAGGAAGAAACATGTTATCTGGATCGTGGTTGGATCGGTATTGGGAAGTTTGGTGTTGTTGTGTCTGCTTGTTTTGTGTGGTTTGTGCTTGTGTAGGCGTAACGCTAAAACGAAGAGTTCAGAGAGCACGGGATGGACGCCTTTAAGGAGGAGAGGTAGTTCCTTAAGTAGAACAACTGAAGGAACCGTTAGTTCTAATGGATATCAAACTCTACGAATTTCTTTCGCGGAGATACAGTCCGGAACTAATAACTTCGACAGAAGTCTAGTAATCGGAGTGGGCGGATTTGGGATGGTTTTTAAAGGATCTCTCAAAGATAACACCAAAGTAGCTGTGAAGAGAGGTGTGCCCGGTTCAAGACAGGGCTTACCGGAGTTTCTATCTGAGATAACTATTCTTTCTAAGATCCGTCATCGACATCTAGTTTCGCTTGTTGGGTATTGTGAAGAACAATCTGAAATGATTCTGGTTTATGAGTACATGGATAAAGGACCGCTTAAAAGTCACTTATACGGATCTTCCAACCCGCCTTTGTCTTGGAAACAACGGCTTAAGGTCTGCATTGGTGCAGCGAGAGGTCTTCATTACCTTCACACGGGTTCTTTGCAAGGAATCATCCACCGGGATATAAAGTCTACTAATATCTTACTAGATAACGACTATGTAGCCAAAGTTGCAGACTTTGGACTCTCGAGATCCGGTCCTTGTATTGACGAGACTCATGTCAGCACGGGCGTGAAAGGTAGCTTCGGGTATCTTGATCCTGAATATTTTAGAAGACAACAGCTCACGGATAAATCCGATGTTTATTCGTTTGGAGTTGTTCTATTCGAAGTTCTTTGCGCTAGGCCCGCCGTTGATCCATTACTTGTTAGGGAGCAAGTGAATTTAGCGGAATGGGCTATCGAGTGGCAAAAGAAAGGAATGCTCGATCAAATTATTGATCCGAATATCGCTGATCAGATCAAACCGTGCTCGTTGAAGAAATTTGCGGAAACCGCAGAGAAATGCTGTGCGGATTACGGCGTTGATAGACCCACAATGGGTGATGTTTTATGGAATTTGGAACATGTTCTTCAGCTTCAAGAATCCGGACCATTGGACAAGCCTGAAGAAGCTTACGGAGACGCTAACGGCTCGGGAACGGCTCGGCAAGGTCCGTCTAGTGGCTCGAACACTTACAGAGACAATGGTGATGGAAGTTCAGGCATAATCAATAGTAGTCAAGTCTTCTCTCAACTAATGACAACCGCAGGCAGATAAAACATCATTTCTATGAAGTGTTCATATACAACAATACATAAACCGGGAAACCAAAATGGTGTACCGGTATTTCAAATTCGGTTTGTGTGTTGGTATTATTTGGTTTTGCCTTTAACTTTGGAAATTGGCAACTATTGTAATAGCGCTGAATCGTAAACCGGTTAAACTAACGAATGATTTGTGTGTAGTTTGGTTTAAACTTGAACCGGTATAAACCGGAATCTGAAAAGATATTGATAAACCGTAAACCCTCCTCTCTGGAGACAGTCGAAGAAGCACTATCAATGGCGTCTCTGCGATTGTTCTCCACGAATCATCAATCTCCGTTTCTTCAATCATTACTCTTCTCAAAACCAATAGTCTCGTTACCACGATTTGTCAAAAGCCCGAGAAGACAGAGTCCAATCCGATCCGTTCTACAATTCAATCGCAAACCAGAACTCGCCGGAGAAACGCCGCGTATCGTCGTCATCACCTCCGGTAAAGGCGGTGTTGGAAAGACGACGACCACCGCCAATGTCGGTCTCTCTCTCGCTCGTTACGGTTTCTCAGTAGTCGCCATTGACGCCGACCTCGGTCTCCGTAACCTCGATCTCCTCCTAGGGTTAGAGAATCGAGTCAATTACACCGTCGTCGAGGTTCTAAACGGAGATTGCCGTCTTGACCAAGCTCTGGTACGCGATAAGCGTTGGTCGAATTTCGAATTGCTTTGTATATCGAAACCTAGATCGAAACTTCCAATGGGATTTGGTGGAAAAGCATTGGAATGGCTTGTAGATGCTCTCAAAACTAGACCTGAAGGTTCACCGGATTTCATCATCATCGATTGTCCTGCAGGAATCGACGCTGGATTCATAACAGCCATTACTCCGGCGAACGAAGCTGTCCTGGTTACAACTCCGGATATAACGGCGCTTAGGGACGCAGATAGAGTGACAGGTTTGCTCGAATGCGACGGAATTCGAGATATTAAGATGATTGTGAACAGAGTAAGGACTGATATGATCAAAGGAGAAGATATGATGTCTGTGTTAGATGTGCAGGAGATGTTGGGTTTGTCATTGCTCGGTGTGATTCCTGAGGATACCGAGGTTATACGAAGCACTAATCGTGGGTTTCCGCTTGTTCTGAATAAGCCTCCGACGCTTGCGGGATTGGCGTTTGAGCAGGCAGCTTGGAGATTAGTGGAGCAAGATAGTATGAAGGCTGTTATGGTGGAAGAAGAGCCTAAGAAACGTGGCTTCTTCTCTTTCTTTGGTGGTTGAATAGTTCACAAACCGAAATGGAAACCGAACCGAGACCGAAAATGAACTGAAATTCTTCGGGAATGTATGCATCAAAATCCTCTATTTGTACAGGAACTAGATTTCGAAGATTTTGTTGAGAATTTAGATTCGTTCCTAGAACTTATGAAGTTCTACTGCTAGTTTGTTGCTGAGTTCAAGCTTTGATTCTATTGCATTTTGTTTCTTGAGGTTCTTGATTTATGTTTTCTGTACCTGTTTATGTAAAATTGAGATTTTCCAATATATCTCAAGTTGTTATGCCAAATGGTTTTGAGTACTTCATTTTCTTAGCTGATTTGATCTGAGTTTCATTGGCTTGAGTACTATTTAATTTGTTGGGTACAATGATAACCTCAAAACTTTTTATTTATTGAAACAAAACAAGTTTTTACATACTCTTAGAAGATTCTGATGTAGGACACTGTAATTTCATACCGGTTTAGCTGATACCGGTTTTGTTTAGATCGGTTCACCATTGTAGGCATCCCTCCCCCTATCGTTTGTTTACTACTTTACACACATGCTCATTAGAAACATAGCAACATTTAAGTTCCTAGATTCCTCACTTGTGTCAGACACTGACAACAAATCAAAACCAAAACTTGGGATACGACTCGATTATATCAGGGGTTATGAAAATTGTTTATGGTTTTTCGATTATGCCGAATCACTCTCTTGAGTTTTGCCATTGCAAGCTTCTAGATCATTACTTTGAGTGCTGTCAGAGTCTGTGAATTTCAAGTAATTCTCGATGTTCTCTGAGCTTACGTTTCTCAGTTGGTCAAGCCACCGGTGGTGGCTAGTCTGTTTGGGTCTTGGGCGGTTGCTGATGGCTATGGCGAGGTCATTGGGAAAAAGTTTGCGGAGGACAAAGACGTGGATGATGGTGGTCACGAGTAGTGCGAAAACGACCAGTGTTGCAATGGCACAGAGGATCACACACATCACTTGAGTCACAGTGCTCCTCACCACTGTTGCGTACCTGATGGTTGCAATCGCAGCTCCGGTCATTGGGAATGTGTACGCCCACCAAGACAGTGAAAATCTATATGATAAGAAAACAGCCGGTGAGTCCAATTGAAATTCGGATCGAGCATCTGAAAATATGAAAACTGGAACATACTTGATTCCTCGGAAGAAATTTATCCGAACAGCCTGTAAATTTGTGCAAGTCAAAGAGAGGATTTGTATTAGTGAATACTATTCTGAAGCAAGGAAACATGTATGAGCTAAAACTAGACATGAAACGTACCAAAGAGACGTAGAGGAAAATGGCGATGAAGTAACAAACTTTAGACCCATAATCGAAGGAGCCAGTGACTTTAGCCCAAGCCATTGAAGCAACACTTGGAGCCGCGACGAAAAGGAAAAAGACAGGGTGAAGTTCTTTAGGCAAAGTCTCGTTGGTCGGTAATCTTTGGTAGAGTGTCACAAACAGAACCAAGTAATGAGCCATCCCAACCGCGTAGAAGAAGATTGGACCTTCTTTAAGTCCCATGCTCGCACCAAGTAAGGCCCCTACAAAGTTCCCGACGACCGAGAGATGGTTTGTCGGGTTGGCTACTCGGGAGAGCCTACGTTGACCACCGGACATCCATTGACCATAAATCTTGAGCTCGAGACAGAGGAAAGGGAACATGAGGAGGTACCATAGGTACTGTGGCAAATCTGTAATTATTGAAGGTGGAACACCAAGGGCCAAGAAGAGTAAGGAAATGAAAGGAGCGAAGAAGAAGTTGATTCTGATTGGATGGTAGTATTCGCGGCGTACGGCTTCAAAGTAGAGGATGATTTTGAGGAGGTAGATACTGGCAATGGTGAGGATTAAAGCGATTGAGATGAACCAAAGACCCTCGTTGATCCAAAGTGGTACGTGAAGGAACTTGGTTGGCTCCGCGGTTGCTAGTGTTTTCCACATTATGGCTTGACTGCTTACTCCGAGGCACATACCAAAGGTTGAGATCGGGTAACGCAGAAGAAACGGCCACGTTTTATCACTTGGTAGAACGATCTCTTCTTGCGGCTGCAACGTCCAAAGAATAAAAATAGGAGGATTAGAAAATATGTCTCTCCTAAATATTTACATTAGTCTCATTGGTAATCTGCTGAATGACAAATTGATTCCGCGATTTCGTAGGTTTTTCTTCTTATCATACACTTCCGCGAAAACAAGATTTAAACCCAAAATTAATGAGAATATTTAATATGAAAAGAATTCTAATATCTCATAGCTTAATCATTACGCAACTACGTTGTAAAACCATCGATGTAACAATTTCATACCCGGAGAGAATAATAGAATAATATATAAGTTTATAAAGAAAAGCGTAGAAACGTACCCGGAGAGTCTCCAATTCAGGACCTTCTAAGGCATCATAGTAACGGTCCACGGGCATGGGTTCATTGGTATGCATATTCTGGTTAGACCGCTTCGGTGTCTCCGGTTCAACAGAAACTGATTTTCTTGTGAATTGTCTCTCAAGTTTCCCTGACCAAGTCTTGAACGAGTTGTACCTATGATCCTTAAGCTTATGCATCGCCGGGTTTTGATTTTGATGATGACCACTACTCTGGTTACGTTGATGATTATCATGACGACTACGATTACTATCCTCATCGTTACCGGTTTCTATGTAGAGAGATGAGACTTTAGGCATTGGTTGAGAGAGGAACTTGACGGATTTGCCTGTGGAGGCACTTTTGTTGTTGTTGTTGTTGTTGTCGTCGTCGGTAGACGATGATGTCGGATCGGAGATCATCATGAGAACATTTGGTGATGTTGGCATTGAGATTGATGGTTTTCTTTGATGAGTGATCATCATCCATGGTGGACTAGTATCTTTGAAACCCTCATTGTAATTCATATAATGATCTTCCATTGTTTCTTCTATTGATCTTGATGCTTCTTGACCATTCTATATATCCATACATTTATGTAACATGAGTTTCTCTGATTTAGTTATATGTTATAACCTAATGTTTTGCGAACGTGGAAAGTAAGTAAATATGAATAAATTATACCAAAGTAGTCGTGGAGGCATGAGAAGGATGAAAACGACTGATTAGGTGAGGAAGAGGAAGAGTAGTATTCTCTTTGTAATTGTCAAAGCCAATCATTTCTTCTGTTGTGGCTTTTCTCAGTAAAGTTGGGAGCTCCTCTTCTACTTGTATCACACAACTTGGTCTCTCCTCCATTAGTTAATAAGATTTTTTTTCCCCTATTACAAACAATGTTAATTGATTAGGGTAAATCATATTTTACTATATTATATAATTATAATATATCGTTTTAGGATTCAAAATTTGTTTGACGAAGAATGTCGTTTTCATGCAATATTTAACACAAATTTTCGGTTTTATTCATATTGTTTGAATTTAAAAAGTATTTAATTAAAGACAATTTATAATGAAATAAAATGAAACGAAAAATCAACACATATAAGATTGATATGTATTTTTTATTTAGAAGAATAATTAATCTTCTAACTGTGACTTCTATCATTGAATCATTCATTAAACACAAATGATTGACAAGTATAGCTCTTGGAGTCAAACTTGATTACATTTTTTTTTTTCTTAGATGGTTTAATTAAAGTATATACGAGGGAGAAAGAATTATGTAATAGGAATATTTCCAATAAAATAGTGGCAATGGAGAGGATTTCTGGATATGTGGCGAATTCTTATCCAGAAGATTTTTACGATTTTTTCCTACTCTTTTATCTATGCACTATACTATAGGCTATATCATATCTTTCTAACATGATCTGTAAAAGTGAATTTAGGTTTTACATTTTCCAAATTTACAAAATGATAAAAATAGAACCAGTTTTTCAATTTAAAGAAAGGCATTATCTAACCCACTAAATCCATCTTTACCTAAAATCTCCACTAATAAACATTTTCCTAACATATCACTAAATGCAAAAGCTATTGGTTTTTCACTATACTTATCTCTAGTATAGTGTAATTTGACTATACTTATCTCTAGTGGATTATTCTAGGCTATATAAATATGTGCATTTGGGATCCATTGGAAATCATCCTCAAATCAAACAAAAATCATACTCCCTCCGTTCCAAAATATAAGGTGTTTTACCTAAAAGCACAAAGATTAAGAAACTACTTTTTCTTATAAAAAAATCATTTAATATACATAATAAACATAATTTAATCAAACCTAAAAAAGACTACATAATATTATTGGTCACACAATATTCAATAAAGATGAAAAGTATCTAGGATTCTCAAAACAACTTATATTTTGGAACGGAGTGAGTGAAATAGAAAGAAAAAAAAAATTAAGGAGAAAGAAGAGAAGAAAACAAATTGTTTTCATTTTTCGCTTTCTCAAATTTTATGTGTTTTTTCTTCCACGTCTAATGATCTAAGCTAAACCAATTCACAAACATCCTAGTTTTAACAATATTTTTTTGGTAAATATCAAGTGTAAGTTTTCTAAATTAGGAAATATTCGAAAAGCTAACTAAATTGGTTTTAACGAAACAATAATTCCTGTAAACAACACAAAAGATATACACAGAATAATAGCAAGTTTTTAAATGAATGGTGCGGTGTTGTGTACCCATCAAACTCATCGGGTCCACTTCATAGTTATGGCCGAACCGGCCAAAAAGCTGTGTCCTGTGTGCTTATTTCCGGGTGTTAAAGGTAATCAATATTGTTCAATCATGTGAAAACCGGTTGATCAAGAAAAAAATTGACTACCTATTCTACTAAACCGGAAATGTTAAATCTTGCATCCTCTGGCATTTTAAGGTTTTTATTCAAATTTTTTTTTTCTTGAAGGATCCTGGGTTTAGGAATAAAAGAGAACAATCGACGATAAAAAAAAAAAAAAGTAAAAAGTAAACAATAAAAGAGCAAATATAATTCATCATTTTAACAGTAACCTAAACCCTAAAATCAGATTCGCGTATTATTGCCTTTGCATTTACGTAAAGAAAAGATGTAAAAGATAAAACAGACACTAACCTGGCGATTTTGAGATTTGCAGTCGTACGTAGAGCTTGTTATAATTATGTGTAAAAATCTTTGGGAAAAAATAGAAGAGATGTTGGGATTTGAAATCTCTAGATTGATCTTCTGTTTCTTCTAGAGATAACAAAAACAAAATGGTCTTCTTTTTTGTAAGAGAAGAAGCGAAGACAAAGGTGGAAAAAAGAAAAGAAAAAAGATATCGAGTTGGTTTGGGCGAAAACAAAACACGTCTTTGTTCTATAAATAAGCATTCACGCAAGTACAGTTACGGAAGTGAATGAATATGTTTATGTATAGCTGTAATTGTAAGTTTTTCACCGGTGGCCGTCTTCTTGTTGATTAACTAGTCATTCTTCAAGTCATTGACAATCTTAACCAATTTTTTTTTTTTTTTAGTCGTATTTATTCACTTTTTTAAGCATTGGTCATCAGATGGTGGACCACATTATACGAAAAGGACAAAGAAGAAAGTTAAAAAGCAACAAAAGCAACTTGGGAAAATTTTCACATATTTTGTGAAATTGAAGTTTATTGTTTGTTTTTTTTTTTTTTTTTTTGGACAACCATTTGTATTAAAAACAAAATACATAGATCGTGTCATATTTGTTCTTGTATCAATGTAGGAACGAGGACGAAACCTATTTGGTTTTACAAAGATTGTGTCGTTAGGTACGTATATTCGGTTCATGATTTGAATTACGATTTTAGCTGTCACCAAATTGTTTTTGTTATATGTATATTGGTCCCGTTATATTTAGTAAATAATTAAAATATTTTTGGTTCCTATCTACATGCGCTGTACATGAGTTTTATCTTTAGAGCGGACAAAACTTAGGTTTGACAATTTAACATTTTGATAATGCCAAAGATAATCATAACGAGTTACAATAATAATAAAAAAGAGACCACTCACCGGCAAACGTTTTGCATGATTGATAATTTAAGGTTAACCTCTTAAAATAGTTTATCATATATAGGTTTGGTCTACTTGGTTATTGATGTAAATTGTGAAACTGATCAAATCTCATCGAAGCATTATGTCATTGAGTATTTGTTTTCAAAATGTCATAATTTGTCAAAGTTTTAGATGAAAATGACTTGAACTATATCGTAATTTACGATATCGTTTTTTTTTTGTTTTTGTTGGTTTTATACTTTTATTGTTTGGATGTCATTTTATGAAAATAATTTTATTTTGGTTGGCTGGATTATGCAATTATGCAAGAAGACAAAAACTAGTGAGATTTATTATTGGTAAATAGCAAAGGGAAACCAAATTTATTCTGTCTTCCTACCATTTGGCAAAGGAGTGAACGACAAAAATTAGGGAAAAGTGAATAAATTTTAATAAAAATATGGACCTGTAATATGATAGGACATATGGACCCATATGCCTTGATAAGTGCTGTTTCAATTGTCAATTGCATTATGAGTTTTGAGTCCTTATCATAATAAGTTAAACTGGCATCTACTAGTTGTGTCGGTCCATATAAAATTTCTCGTGCAACCTAAAATTCTAAAAGATCAAAGTAGTTGGCCTAACAAAATACATAATATTCGAAAACAACACGCGACCATCCACATCTTCTACTTGGTCCCAATCGTTTCTCTCCTCGTCTAACTTTGATATTTCGAACCATATCTTTCTTCTCACGAATGTTTTGTACGAGAAAAATCATATCGGTTCTTTGAGCACATCTCTACTAGAAGGAGTTTCTCCCTTGACTTTACAAGCTGTTGGAAACATATATAGTTTACGTAAAAAGTCTCAAATTTCTGCAAAATTATTTTTTTTGGCACAAAGCACTGGACTGTTGAGCTGGGCCTGATAACAAATGAAAATGAAAATGTGTTATATAAACATGATAATTTTCAAGAAATGTTACTGCTAATTTGCAAAAATACCACTATCACTATTTTGAAATTTTAAAATCATTTATTTTTGGGTTAACTATGTTATATTAGGATTTAGGAGGGTGTATTGAACATGGAATTTGGAGTGATTTATATTAAAGTGACAAATCCTCTGTTATTTAAACATGAATTTAAAAAACTCATTTCAAATTCACTATTATTGAACTTGTGATTTTCAAATCCACTTCAAAATCCAGTGTTATTTGAAATGTTTTAAACAGTGGATTTTAGGAGATTTGTTGTGATTTTAATGTGTTTTGGTGGGATTCTTTAGTTATAAATGAGACAAAAAAAATCTCATTGTTTTAGGGGGGATCCTATGAGATTTTAGTTAAAATCACAATAATTCCTCTAAATCATCCCATATCATTTAAAACTCAACTACAATCAAATCACTCTAAATTTCATGTTCTAAACTCAAAATCAATCAAATCTTAGTTTTTTGGGTTTAAGATTTCTTAGGGATCAAAACTTTTTTTAAGATTGAGAATTTTGAGATATAAAGTTTTTAAACGCATTTATAAGTGGCATGTTTGTAAGAAAATAATTAAAGAATGACATGTTTGTTAAAAAATAATTAAAGAGTGACATTTTTGTAATTATCCATGTAAACATTGATCACATTAGAAAAAAAAATTACAATCATTTAAAATTTTTTTTTTTTACAAACATGCCAATTGTCCCTATATATATTTTTTGATATAATTTAACATGCATTTAAAAAAATGATCAACAAAAAAAAGGTCGTGAACTCTTGAACACAAAGAATTAGACCGTTAGAGCATCCTCAATGGAGAACATTTCTAGGGCGTCTAATTTTTTTTTTTAATTAAAATTAATTGGTTTTAGACACTTAAGAGCAAAACCTTCCAATGGAGATACTTAAAAATGGATCCTAAAATAATAAAATTTTATTTAATTTTTTTTTATAAAACATTATATTGAAGATAAAACATCAAAAACATAGAAAAGTTAAAACAATTTGAAAGATAAAAACATTTAACACATAAAAAAGTTTTGCAAAATTTGAAAGATGGATGAAAAAAAAAATATGACCATTTTTACTGCATTTTTACCAAATGACTTTTTCCCAAATTAAAAAGTTGAATTTTTTTTTTTTTTTTTAATTAAAACAGCTTATTTTATTATTTTATTTTTTTAGGAACACTTGTTCCTATCTCTGAAAAAAGATCCAATATTAGACACTTAACCATGTTTTAGGAACACCTTTTCCAAAGTTTAGTATTTTTTTATTTTTGGAACACTTCCTTTAGACACTATAGGGTCTCCATTGGGGATGCTCTTAGCACCATTGAAAACATTAGAATTTTGGCAAGTCAAGTCCAAACTTAGGAGCAAATCTAAAATGATATTATCCTTACCCAACGTTTTCTTGTCTTATCACAAAGTCTTGACCGTTGAAACGCATTCACTTCTAGTGTTGGCTCTACCACTGTTGTTTTCCCGGTGGCATAAAACTTACCTTTAAACAAAACTACCCCTTCAAAAAATGACTCGGGTTTTATCTCAAGGTCAGTCCAACGCTCATCGACTGATCTATACATGACGAGTCCCTGAAATGAAAGTCTCCCGAGAATCATAATTTATGTAGAACAAAACAAACTATGTAGAACAATTTCTCCTCTTGACTTGATCTGAGAATACAGAGGAGATCAAATGTCTAAAACTAAAACGTGTTGACTTTCTCTGTTATTTTCTTGGTTAAGGACATGTGTTGACTTTCTTGCTTGATCAAACTGTAACAAGTTCTACTTATTCCAAAACTGAAGCTCACAGATCATATAATATGGTGTAAATGGGTTAAAATTTCAATGCTTGTTTGAACAGAGTAACGCAGAGACTTGAACAACATAACACAAAGATACAGCATCAGAAATCAATAAGAAAACATCGTACATCAGGAGATCGCGGTTTCATCCTACCAAATCTCCAACAAGCCAACATCAAGATTAATTATCAAAAGAAGCGGTCATTATCGTTTGACTGCTGAGGACAGTTCTGATGAACTGCAAATTTTGCGGTTGAATTTGTGTCTTGTTGTGTTTTGGGATTTTACTATATTACCAAGATTCCTTTTGACTCGTTCGCTTTGGCTTCTGTGGCTTCAGAGGTGTTGAAGCGAATAATATTTCTCTCAACTGTCCCTCAGCATCGTGTACTGATGTTGCCTGAAAAAACAGAGTTTGTGATAATCTCATTGATCAACTAAATGGAGTCTTAAGAAAATAGTAAAGGAAAACCAACATACCCTTTTCGAGAATGCAAACCGTAATGTCTCAATTTGCATTCCCGAGCAAAGCCTTAGGTCGAAACCAAGTGAATCTATCCCGATGAGCTTCACTTCCTACATTTTAAGATCATGGTAACATAATCCTGAAAGCTAAACAATTTTTTTTATTGAAATTCCAATATGTAACGTAAAGTTTTAGTTTTGTTTTACCTCTGCTTGAATCCCGTTATGTCTCCAACACAGAGATTTGAGGGCTTCAGTTAGTTTATCTCCAGCTTCTTCTAGACCACTCACGATACCGTCTGATGCAAGAGCAACAGCATCAGGCTGTGCTTTCCTGACAGTTTCCACTTCCACTTCAGTCTGTTCAAAAGCAAAAATACACAACAGAGCAAAAGCTTTACATTAGAATCAATACTAAGAAAATGGGAGCTACCAGATTTACGACTTACAAACCAAACAGTACAGGCTTGACACTATACAGTCTATTAAGTATTAACAGAAGAACAGAGACTTCTTCAGAACATGGACTAATGTTTTGGTTTTTAAATTGTCATAGAGAAAACAGTATATAATAAAGAGGGAGGCTTTATCGTAAACCTGATGCCCCTGGGCCGTAATGAGCTGGATTCTTATCATCTCCAGCTTGTAATACGATATGGCATTTCTAGAATCATCCCCACTTGTAGTACAAATGTCTTCTAATTTCTCTTCCGAGTTTTCTCCTTCGTTGTTTTTGTCCGTACTCATAGACTTGGGATAAGTGATATGCTTTTCGATATCTGAAGGATCTTTCACAAAGACACGACTCAAGAGCCCCTGGATGGCAAGGCCAGCGGACGGTTGCTTCATCCAGTTTACAGGATCATTTGAAGCAACCTAATTCAAACAAAGAACATGAAGTTTTTTACGATATTTCATAAATCATAAACCAATTTATGGGACTGCAAGTAACCTCGGTTATTCTCCTGGCGAAATACATAGGATGACAAGTACGCATCGTTTCCAAATTCGCCCAGTCTCCAAGTGTATCATCAGAATCTGAACCATAAACATCGTCTTCATCTCCATCGTCTAGAACAGCAACCCATTCCTGAAGTTAACGGTCACAGTTTCTTGTGAAGTTCTTTAATAAACTGAAGACAAAAGATTTAACTAAAATTTTCAAACCTCGTCTTCTTTGTCTTCTGCTTCATCCTCATCTCCCTTGTTTTCATCTTCTACTTCGCTTATACCATTTTCGATTCCTTCAATTTCAAAACCAATACCAGAAGGACTGCTTAGCTCCATGTCCTTGATCATCTCCATTGTTTCATAACCTACTATTACTTGCTGCATTGCATATTTATACAAGTCAATACAGAGAAAACAATAGCGTAAACTGTAACAGGATATGCAATGACATGCCTGTAAAAGACAACATACCACATAATTATTATCAGAAGTAACAACAGTCTGCATTATGTCCTCATTTTCCTTTACTTGAAAGTATATATCTGCAGTGCAAAATGGTGATTAACTTCAATGTTCAACAGTAATAAGCCAATTGAATAAATACGAAGAACGGAAAAAAAAGTGGTTTTCTTACTTCCATGCTGATCTGTTACATAAGGCATATCCGGCCAGAGAATATTCTCATGAAGTCCAATACCAAGTACACCTGAGAGCATCAAGGTTCCCTTTTTGTTCACCTGAACAAGACACACTACGGGAAATGTCAGATGCGCAAAACAAAGTCTGGATCAACAAGCAAAGTAGAGTCAAACCGGAAAATGGTCAAAACATATAAAGTTTCTACAATGATATGTGACTTATAGTTTGGTCCTACAATGTTGTTTACCAGAGATTTAACTTCTGTTGATTGAAAGATGACATATAATACCTCAATGATGGTTCTCGCTGTTTCTGGAGGTGGAAGCCTAGAATCTCCATGATTCTCTGGCACAAATGCTCTGATTTCTTCAGAAGGATGATAACTCGACTTCCCCGTTGGCTTCTTCGGATCTGAAGCTGAACCTAGATACTCAGCTATAGCTTGAATCCTATTCTTCCGCAGGCATTTTCTCGCGAAATAGTCACCGTTACACTTCAGAAATCCACTCCTAGTAACATACACATAAAACCCCATTTGAAATCTAGTAAATTACAAGTGAAAACTCAAGTATAATAATATTCACATCTTACAATGTTATCATTCTTCTACAGATGAAAGTAATCTAATGCATCAAGTACTACCAGAAACACATATATTCATATTCCCCAGCTCAAGCTTTGGTCCCAACTAATAGTGTGTATATAAACAGTACATTAACACATAAACATTGGTGAACAATTCTGAACCAAATTCAATGCCAAAAGGTAATAACTTGAAGAAATCTCACAAATTTACTTTCAAATGCAAAAATCTCAACTTTATTTCAAATTAAGGAATATACAGTACCCAGCAATAGTGTTGAGTCTGTGAGAATGGAAAATTTGGCGAGTAGCGACATGGAAGAAGCTTGATTCATTCTCTATGTTGGCTACAGGACGATACTCTGCAAGCAAAACACAAGTAATTGTTCGGATTCAATATATGAAAGTAAAAGGAAAAACATAAACTTTTGAGAGAGAAGGAGAGAGATTACGGAGAAGCGGCGGAGAAGAGAATATTCCGGCGACGGCCATGACGGAACTAATTATCGGGAAGGTGAGGCCTTTAGGGGAGAAGCCCGAGCCTGAGCCTGAGCCTGAGCCACAGGTATAAAAATATCTCCTTGGGATTTTGCTTACTTGTGATGACGTGTGTTATCTCTTTGAAACGCTGCGTTTTTGGGTATGATTGATGGTTCCATTTCCACCAAACGTTTTAAGGATTACGAAACTTTGTGTTACTCCTAATTGCGTTAAAATTGTGTTAAATCTTTAACAGTTGATCCCATAACAGTTTATACCTTTTGTTTTAATCGCCTCGAAATATAAATTATTATAAATTACGAGAACAATTCCATAGATGATTATACTACGGACAATTTAGCCTTGACCGGGACCATTTCGAATGGTTTTTATATAAATTTGTGTCTCCATTAGTTTGTATTATCGGAAATTTGTACTCAATTCATGTAGGTGTAAAAACATTAATGAAACATTCTGATCAAACCAATATACTAAAGGTAGTTCCACATTCCTTGATAACTTTAACCCAATAATTATTTTTAACTTGTATTTATATTTCTTTTCTTCTTAGGAAAGTAGTTTTTTTAATCGTCTGAAATTATTATATAGAGATTACAATCATCGTTAGACTAATTTGATCAATTTGACCTAATTTCTTAGGAAAGTAGTTTAGTTATAAAATTATTAGAAGAGATAAATTAAATAATTTGGATCTCCAGTAGTTATTTCTCCATTCTTATTGATAATTACATTTATCAAATAATTTATATTTAAATTACATAATACACAAACACATAAAATAATATATAAGTATATATAGTTTAATTAAGCAGCGTTATTAGCGTTGGTTACTCTGCAATCTCGGCGAATCTCTCCAGCTTTTCCAGTCAAAACATTGATAGATCCCATCCTAGACATTGCCAAAGCAAAAGACTTTCTGAAATCTTCGAAACCTGAAGCAAACTCTTGCGTGATCTCTTTGGAGTCATCGTTGTTTAGCAACTCTTGGTCCACACCCAAAAAAGCGTTATGAGACAAGTGTTGGATATTCCCTCCATTAGCCCAAGATTAATTATGGAAGAATGAAGAAACTTCTAGAATTATGGAGAAGATTATGCATTAGTATGGAGAATTAGAAGTCTCTAGAATTATCATGATAAGTTATCTTAGGATAGGGCTTAGAGATAATTCTAGAATATGTTAGAGTATAAGTGATGTTTAGAGAATAATCTAGAATAAGCTAGGAGTTAAGCCACCACTAGTATAAATAAAAGTGGTTGATGTCATTTGTAAACTATCCAAAAAGAAGAGAGAAGAGAGAAACCTAAGAAGAGTGTTCACTACAAACTTCTCTTGTACTAAATCCTTTCTAATAATAAAAATAGTTGGTCTTGAAATTCTAGTTGTCTAATTCCCATCTTATTCTCACAAAAGAATATTGGGTAATTTTCCCAACAAGTGGTATCAGAGCCAGGTTGATTTATAACATCGATATCTTGTGTGAATCAAGATGGAGGCTATCGTTACCATTGAAGGTGACATGTTCAAACTCACGACGGACAACTACTCGTATTGGAAACCGATGATGGAAGATCACCTTTATTGCAAGGATTTGCATGAGCCCATCATCAAGAAGACCAAGCCGGAAGGAAAGGATGATAAGGCATGGGAGCTTATGAATCGAAAAGCGGTCGCAGTAATTCGTAAGTACATCGATCGATCTCTTTTCGAACATGTCGCTACCTATACAAATGCTTTTGAATTATGGACAAAACTTGAGTCTATGATTCAAAAGAAAACGCCTCGAAACAAGGCTCTTCTTGCTCGACGGTTGGTAAAGTTGGAGTATAAGGATGGCCAAAACATGATGGAGCACTTGAACAATTTCAAGGGGCTCATAAATCAGCTAAACAAGGTTGACATGAAGATTGAAGACGAGTTACAAGCCCTTTTACTCCTTAGCTCGTTGCCAGAGAGTTGGGACACACTAGTTGTCACTCTCAGCAACTCAACACCGGATAGAAAGCTTACCATGGATACCGTCAGTGCTAGTCTTCTAAATGAAGAAATTAGAAGGAAAGAACGAGGTTTGAGCACTGAGTCGGAGGCGAACGTCATCGATAGACGGGGTAGAGACGAAGCACGTGAATATAACAAAGGTCCAAGCCGAGTTCAATCTCGAGGAAATTTTAAATCACGCCCAAGAGTGACATGCTACTATTGTGGCAAAGCGGGTCATAAGAAGGCAGAGTGTCGATTTTTCAAGAAAGATCAACAAATGGATAATATTAAACCAGATCGGTTTAACCCCATGAAGAGGCATGATGATAAGACCACTACTGTTGTGGCAGGTGAGGATGAAGATGTATATCTAGTTGAAGACTGCCATCCTCCAAAAAGTGCCTCAGATGAGACTTTATGGTTTATTGACTCTGGTGCTTCTTTTCACGCCACCCCTCATGGAGACTTCTTTGCAACCTACCAAAGCGGTGACTTTGGTAATGTCCAAATGGGAAATCAAGGAAGAAGCAAGATTGCTGGAAAGGGGGACGTCATCCTTACATCAAACACTGGATGTAAGCTAGTTCTCAAGGATGTGAGACATGCCCCTGATATGCGTCTCAATCTTATATCAACTGGAAAGCTCGACGATGCTGGATTAGACAATCACTTTGGTGAAGACAAATGGAAACTAACCAAAGGAAGCTTGGTCATGGCTCGAGGAAAGAAAGAAGGGTCATTGTATGTGACACAAACTAAGATTTGCAAGGAGGAGGTAAACGTCGCAAATGCTGACATGGAGTTATGGCACCGAAGGTTCGGCCATATGAGCGAGAAGGGTTTAAATATCCTCGCTCGAAAGAAATCCCTCCCTGATATGATCGGTATAATACCGTCACCACGATATACTCTTAATGAGTATGTGACTCTCATAGATGAGGGGGAGCCTCAAAGCTATGAGGAATTCACTCATAAGGATGAGTGGATGAAAGCCATGCAAGATAAAATGGAATCCTTGCATGAAGATTGTTGCCAAGGCATCGGAATCGTGACAACTTCGGACTAAGTCGGGAAGGGGGAGATTTGTTGGATATTCCCTCCATTAGCCCAAGATTAATTATGGAAGAATGAAGAAACTTCTAGAATTATGGAGAAGATTATGCATTAGTATGGAGAATTAAAAGTCTCTAGAATTATCATGATAAGTTATCTTAGGATAGGGCTTGGAGATAATTCTAGAATATGTTAGAGTATAAGTGATATTTAGAGAATAATCTAGAAAGAAGAGAGAAGAGAGAAACCTAAGAAGAGTGTTCACTACAAACTTCTCTTGTACTAAATCCTTTCTAATAATAAAAATAGTTGGTCTTGAAATTCTAGTTGTCTAATTCCCATCTTATTAACACAAAAGAATATTGGGTAATTTTCCCAACAACAAGACACGTGAATAGTAAGAACTTGTGAATCTGTTGCTCGATCCTGATTCCGGTTTTAGGTAAACCAGTGGATCTGTTTGGCCCTTTTGTGTTCTTGGTGGACAAAGATATTGTAGTTGTGAAACCAAGGTTGTGTTCATGGTTGGGTCTGGTTTCCCTGTGCTCTTGAATTTGTATAGTCTGTTCACTATGTGGCTGCAATGTGTCTTCCCCATTGAGTGTGCTCCTGTTCCATCATAAATAAGATAATTATTAGAAGTTGTTAGAATTCACTTAAAAGAATTCCATATTTAGCTACACGTTCTTATGAGTATATATAGGATATTATTTATAACCGTCTTGTAAAATTTTATAGTGGTCTAGTGTTGAATATTATGAGATTTAATCCAATTATTTGTAACCATCGTGTAAACTTTACACATAAACCATATATTACAAACTCTGAATTTTTTTTTCCAGTTTATATAAATCTTGGTTAATTAATCTATGTTAGGCTTCTAATAAAAGCTTTTACATGTGAAAAGTAAATAAAAAGGTTACCATTTTGAAAATAAACATTTTCAGATTCTTAGAAAAAAAAACGAAAATGCAAATGCCAAATTTCAGAAATAACTCATTTGGTTGGCGTTGTATTATGTTTACTATAAATTTTGCTTAAAATTCTAATGGTACTTGTGATTCGTCATTCGTGGGTTCATTTTGAAAAAATAACACGAATGAAACGTTAACAAAAAATTGAAGTTTTAGTAGTAGTAAGCACTTGGATTATACGTTTGAGAAATGAAAAAATATGCTTGTGAGTTGTGACTAAAGTAAAAAAACAAAGAAGAATATATTAGTTACCTAGAAGAGTAGTCATATCCAAAACGTCAAGACCTTTAGATTTGAAGTATGCCAATGACTCATCGACTGAGATAGACGGTGACGGTAAATCCACGGCGTCTGCATTTAACGTCCCACCGTCCCTTCTCCCGGTAAACACAGGGTACGACGGTGCTCCGGCCTAATCATAATTTCATGATCAAAACAAACAACAATTACAAACCCTACAATAATCAATGCACTCATAGAACATGATCACATTAAGAACATGCAATTCACTACAAGAAAACAGCCGCAAATCCGACGGAAATTCCGAAGGAAGTAATTCCGTCGAAAATTTTCCGACGGTAATCCGACCGATTTCCGACGGAATGGAAATTTTTCAATTTCGTCGGAAATCTGTCGGAATTATTTCCGACGGACCACAGACCGTCAGAAATTGGTCGGATTATTGGACCGTGTAACTAGCCGTTGCCGACGCCGGAGGAGATTCCGGTCAGTTATCGGAAATCCGTCGGAAAATATCAATTTCCGACAGATTTCCGACAGACTCCCAACTATTCTGTCGGAAATCTGTAGGAAAAAATAGCCGTTATATAACCGTTATATAGCCGTTATTATATCCGTTGTTTTTCCGACGCTTTTCCGACAGATTTCCGACGGTCAGCGTATTTATATATATGATTCCACACATCTTCATTCACTCACAAAACAACAACAACTTCCAACCAAATATTTGTTAGAAAAAATCGTTAAGAGAGTGAGATGTCATCTTCTAGATATTATAGATCGTGGATGGATGAAGAGATGTATGATCCGGAGTCGAATACATTAAATCCAAGTTATGCACGAGGTATATGCGAGTTCATGTCGGTTGTCGGGAATCGAAAGGTGATAAAATGTCCATGTTTAAATTGTTGCAATTCTCGTAATGTTAATGTAGAACAAGTTTGGCATCACTTGTATACCGTTAGTTTTATGCCGGGATACAAAATTTGGTTTTTTCATGGAGAAACTAATAATGATGGTGCTAGTAGTAGCAGTGCACCATATGTTGCGGATAGCTTAGGCGAACATAGAATGGATAACTTAGGTGAACATAGAACGGATAGCTTAGGCGAACATAGAACGGAAGTAGATTTTGGTGTAGGTACCGCTGAGATGGTTCATGATGCGTTTAGAGAGAATTTGCCATCGATCGTAATAAGGGAGGATAGACTAGAAGAACCAAATGAAGAAGCTAGAAGATTTTTTGATATGTTAGACGCAGGGAAGCAACCATTATATGATGGGTGTAGAGACAGACATTCCCCTTTATCAACTGCTAGTAGACTGATGACCCTTAAGACAGACTTCAATTTGGCGGAAGAGTGTGTTGATGCGATAGCAGATTTTGTGAAAGATATTTTGCCTGAAGATAATCAGGCACCTGCATCATACTACGAGATACAGAAACTTGTAGCTTGTCTTGGTATGCCGTATCAGGTGATAGATGTATGCATCGACAACTGTATGCTATATTGGAGAGAAGACGAAGACCGGAGAAGATGTAAATTTTGTCGTAAACAGCGGTATCAGGAAACTGGTGGGAGAGTTCCAATTCCATATAAACGTATGTGGTACTTACCATTGACAGCGAGGTTAAAGAGGTTATATCAATCTGTGCGAACGGCAGAACAAATGAGATGGCATGCAGAGCATTGTCAAGATGGAGAGATTACACATCCTTCAGATGCAAAAGCGTGGAAACATTTTCAAATGTTGTATCCGGATTTTGCATACGAGTCAAGAAATGTGTACCTCGGGTTAAGTACGGATGGTTTCAATCCATTTGGGAAGCATGGAAGGCAGTATTCTTTGTGGCCCGTAATCGTAACACCGTATAATTTGCCCCCTGGTATGTGCATGCGTCGAGAGTTTTTATTCCTCTCCGTTCTTATTCCCGGCCCTGAGCATCCGAAGAGATAACTTGATGTATTCCTCCAGCCATTGATTTATGAGTTACAAATGCTATGGAGTCACGGTGTCGAAGCATTTGATGTTTCACGGAAGCAGAATTTTCTGATGCGTGCGGTCCTTATGTGGACTATTAGCGATTTCCCAGCATATGGTATGCTATCTGGATGGACTACTCATGGAACATTATCGTGCCCGTTTTGCCAAGACAACACTGACGCTTTCCAATTGAGGAATGGAAGAAAGCCATGTTGGTTTGATTGCCATAGAAGGTTTCTACCGGACGGCCATCCCTATCGTCGGTCTAAAAGATTATTTAAGAAAAATAAACAAGTGTTTGATGCTCCAATTGATGAGATAGACGGTCGTACTATATTGGAGCAGTTGAGAGATTTTGGTGCTGAGAGGACTCCTGATTGTGGGGGTAATGGGCATGAACCGCTTTGTGGTGTAGGAGGAGCTCACAACTGGCACAAGAAGAGTATATTTTGGGATTTGCCGTATTGGAAGGATCATTTATTAAGGCACAACCTCGATGTGATGCATATTGAAAAGAACTTCTTTGACAACATCATGAATACGGTGTTAAACATCCCGGGAAAGACAAAAGATAATGTGAAGTCTAGGATGGATGTTTCAAAGATTTGCTACCGTGCTTATCTTGATCGTATTCCCGATGGTACATATCCTTTTCCTCCGTACCGATTGCAAATACAAAAGATAAGAGAATTTTTCCGGTGGATTGAACACGAAGTTAAATTCACTGATGGATATGCAGCTAATCTGGGTAACTGCGTAGACTCGCGATACCTAAATTTTTTGGGACTGAAGAGTCATGATTGTCATGTACTGATGCAGAGGCTTCTTCCATTTGCTTTTACCCATCTCCTTCCTCAAACTGTCCACGAAGCTATTGCAGCAGTTGGTGCTTTCTTTAGGGATTTATGCACGAGGACACTTACAGTTGAGGGGATCCGCAATTTAGATGCCAATATACCAGTGATCCTTTGCAATCTTGAGAAGATCTTTACGCCGTCTTTTTTTGATGTTATGGAACATCTTCCCCTACACCTCCCCCGCGAAGCCGAACTAGGTGGTCCCGTTCAATTTCGTTGGATGTATCCTTTTGAGCGGTACATGTTCCATCTAAAGAAGAAGGTCAAAAATTTGGCTCGAGTTGAAGGTTCTATTGTCGCACAGAGTATCAATGAAGAATCATCACAGTTTGCGGAATATTACTTTCCGCGGGAAGTTAGTACGAAGAGTAGACGTCCTGCTCGTTATGATGATAAAGGTGAGAGAGTCACGTATGCCGCGATTGTCCCTGAGATGTTTTCGCAAGTTGGCCGAGTGATTGGGAGAGGGAAGAGACGCTTCCTATCACAAGCAGAGTGGAGTCACTTACATATGTATATCCTAACGAATTGTGAGGAGATGGCGGAGTACGAAAGTTAAAAATAGAACTTATTTAAATACATCTTGTTTTTAATACCTAAGTAATATATAGGTTTCATATGTTATATATTTTTTGTTTGCTTTCAGGATTTACATTGCATCAATACGTCGCTATTATCCAGAAATGACAGAAGACGAACTTGGAGAATCTAAGGAAAACGAGTTTCCAAATTGGCTGCAATATTACGTAAGTTTTAAAAAAACGCTTACATTTCTTAAAATTACTGAATTAATTATTACTTAATTAACTGTTTGTTTATTAATTGTCTAAATTATTATCTCAGGTTTCTGAAGGAATGAAGAATGGAGAAAGGTTTCCGACATGGTTACAAGAGATAGTTTCAGGCCCAAGCTTTGAAGCAACTTCATACGCTCGGTATTGCACTAGGGGATTTGCATTTAGGATTCATGAAGAAAGGCCGAGGGCAACTGCAGATTACGGTATTTCAGCTACAAGTGGTGATGTAATCTACTACGGGATTCTAAAAGAAATATTGCAAGTGCGCTATCCAGGAATGTTGGGCATGAGGTGCATTGTTTTCTTGTGTGAGTGGTATGATCCGTCATATCCAGAAGGTGTCCAGGTGAGCCAATTTGGCGTCACTACAGTAAATTCTTCTAGGAGACTGCAAAAGTATGACCCATTCATCCTAGCATCACAGGCAGACCAGGTTTGATTTTAAAATTTTATAATACGTGCCTTATAGATAAATAATGATATTGTAATTGCCTAAACTAAATATGTTTGTTTCAGGTATGCTACATTTCTTATCCTAGGGTAAGACATCGAGGAGATCCTTGGATTACAGTGACTCCAATTAATCCAAGAGGGAGACTATATAGAATTGCTGAGCAAGATGTTATGCAACCAACTAGAATTACTCCGATGGCTCCAGTTGATCATTCTTCAGCGGTGGACCTTTTAGTTGATTTCACTGAATTTGGTGATAATATCGTACATTCAGAATCAGAAGAAGAAGTTGGAGAATTTGATGAAGACGAAGACACAATTCCTTCGGAAGGATCTGATGAAGAAGAAGAAGTTGGAGAATTTGGGGTTCTGTGGTTGTAGCCCCATGCAAAGTTTGGTTTTTGGGCGAAACCACATGATACTTGACACTCTGTGTTTTCCCCCATTTTGAAACTTTCTATGTTTATTTACACACACAAAGTTTAAATCGTGTTGTAAACCACATTGACGTTAACTGTTAACGATTATCGTTAAATCGACTCTAAACCGGATTTGAATTAAACTTAACCAGGTTTATTATTAATTATTTTATGTTTTATTTTGTTTATGGAAAAGAAAAACAAAAAAGAGGCACGAGATAGAAAGGGGGAAAAAACCCATATTCACGAATCCTTTCTTTGCGACATTCAGAGAAGCCAACACCATAAGCGTTGTTGTTATCGATTTCGATTTCGATTGTCGTTGTTGAGGCCTCAAGATTCGACACTAATGAGGTAAGTGAGTCGTCGATTTGAAAGCACTGTATTTTCTGGGTTTCGATTACAGTTTCATCGAGTTTGATGGAATTTTGGGTTTGATCGATTTAATTTCAGCGACGATATCCCTTTCCGCGAGCTGATGCTTTATGAAGAGAGTGAATCTAGTGATCCTGATTTCGAAGACCAATGTGTTGAAGAAAGTGACAGTTCAGATAGTGAATGTGAGGGTGAATTTGTTGAAGAAATTATGGACAAATTCCAGCTAGAGATCGAAGAAGATGTATCACAGTTTAGAGATGAAGGTGTGATCCCGCACCATGTGATTCCTGAAAGTGATGATAAAGATGTTCCTGTGACAAGTTCGAACCGATAAATTTGCTGGACAGGAGATGGAACCTTTCATCGTGGGCAGTTCTTTGCAAGTAGCGTAGCTATAAAAGAGGCGGTGCTTGATCATGTTCTCAAAGAAGGCACAAACATCAAACAATACCGGTGGGATGTAGATAAAATTGCTTTCAAATGTGCTGATTCTCCTTATGCGTGGCGAGTTTTTGCTTCAGTTAACAAGAGAAAGGGTGCTTGGGAAATTACAGTTTTTGAAGGTAGTGATGGGATTCCTGGTAAGCATTCTTGTAAGCCTAATGGAAAATGTAAGATTTTGAAAGATCCTGTTATTGCAAGAATGTTTTTAGACAAGGTCAGAGAAGACCCAGACGCTTGGAAGCCAAAGAAGATTCGAGCTCACATCGGTGAGCAATGGCACCTTTTCCCGACACCGAGTCAATGCTCTGAAGCTAGAAGGAAATGTTTGAAGTGGATAAAGGCAGAGTATGAAGATCAATTCGCACACCTCAGAGGATATTGTGGGGAAATCTTGGAATCAAACCCGGGTTCAACTGTTGCAATTGAGACTTTGCCTGGACCGAACGGTGACGACTTATTTAACCGTTTCTACGTTTGCTTTGAGGTTCTTAAGCGATCTTGGAAGACTTTAAGGCCACTTATTGGAATTGATGGTACTTTTCTCAGAGGAAACATGAAAGGACAGCTGCTAGTTGCGATTGGGAGAGATAATTGTAACAAAATGTACCCTATAGCATGGGGAATTGTGGCCACTGAGGATGAGCCGAACTGGATATGGTTTGTGAGAATGTTGAAATATGATCTAGACCTAGGCGATGGTGAAGGGTTTGTTGTAATGTCTGATAGGCAGAAGGTAATTTGCTTATTTGTCTTTTGTTTTCTTATTATCTTCATTGCTAAAAGTGTAATGCAGCTTCTCAATTATTATGCAGGGACTTTGTAATGCTGTTCACCATGAGATTCCAAAGGCAGAGCATAGGAAATGTGTTCGCCACATATACGGTAACATAAAAGCTATATTCGGGAGAAAAATGGACATGAAGCCTCTGATTTGGACTTTGGCGTGGAGTTATAACAAGACGCAATATGAAAAGAACCTTAAAAGGCTGAAAGAGTGGGATTTGGGTGTCTTCGATGAGGTGATGAAGAGAGATCCAGAGACTTGGTGCTTAGCTTTTTACAAGAATGAGAAGAAGTGTCTCGATGATGTGGAGAATAACACGGTTGAATCTTTCAACAATAGCATTGTCAAAGCCAGAGAGAAACTAGTGATGCCAATGTTAGAGACTATTAGAAGACTTGCGATGGAGCGTATACAGAGGAGAAGTGCAGAGGCAATAAAGCACTTGGAGACACACACACACCTTATGTGGCTGAGTTTCTGAAAGCAGAGAAGAAACAAGCGGCGAAGAGTATTGTTCATCCAGCAGGATTGGGGATGTATGAGGTTAGACTCGGCTACGATCAAGAGGTTGTGAATATGAAACAGAAAACATGCTCCTGTTCGAAATGGGATATCTGTGGAATTCCGTGTGAGCATGCTTACGGTGTAATCTTACATTACAATCTGAAACCTGAAGAATATGTGTCCGACTGGTTTCTCACTAGCCGTTGGAGAGACACTTACGCTGAGAACATTAATCCAATAAGAGGACCTGGTTATTGGGCTACTGGTGACATCTCTTTGGTTGCTACTAATCCTGATAGGATAAAACAGAAGAAGAAGAAGGAGAAAAGAAAGAGAGGCAAAAACGAATCTCCAACCAAGAAGAAGAGCAAGAGGCAGAACGATAAAGGGGAAACAGGTGTGGATAGAACGCTAGTTGAGACTTGTGCGGAGGGAGAAAGTTCAGTGAAGAAAAAGAGGGTAATGCATTGTTCGAAATGTGGTGGATGTGGTCACAATACTCGTACTTGCCCAAGGAGGAAAGAGAAGCAGGTTCATATTTCATTTAGATTGTTGTTTTGCTTTTGTGGTTCGGCTTCTTGTTTCCACATAATGATAATGTTTGCTGCTTATAAATACAGGTGGATGATGGTGAAGATTGGACACAGGCCATGTCACAAGTAGATGACGCCTAGAAGTTGAATTATTTTGGCTCTCTATTTTGCTTTATTAAGACATTGTAGTTTTTCTTTTCGGTTCTTCTAAGCAAAGGAGGAGTAATTGTTTTGGCCCTCTAATTAGATTGTTTTCGGTGTTTTGTTGCATTGTCTTTGTAAGAACAATGTCATTTGGCTATGATTTGCTTTCTTATTTCACTATATCCCAAAAACCAAATAAACAAGATGACACAATATCAATTTATAACTTACCATTGCATTCAAAGTTTCCGCAAATTCAAACAAAACACCAAAAGAACACAGAACATCAGACATTGTCAACATCATTGTCTAAGCCCTTAGCTAGCCAAGCAGCTTGCTAGAAACAAGAATGACGATGAAACCAATTACAACAACAACACACATTGTCTTCCAAAGAGTCCACTTCACATCGGAGACTTCCAACTGAATCCTCTCACTGATCCTCCCTTCAATATCCATTTCCATTTTCTCAAACATCTTCTTCTCAAGCTCAATGCTCTCCGCCATTATTATTTTCATCTCTTCAACCTCTTCTTCGACTTTCTTAGCTTTACCATCTACAAACCTTATCTCATTGAGCAAAGCCTCATCAGTCCATTGGAAAACATGGTCGTCTCCCTCCATCTACAAAAACGCAAAGCATGAGAGGATTCAAATTCTGTGTTTTGAATAAGAACAGAAAAAATTAGATGATTTTTACCCTCTTTTCTGCTGCAAGCGCACACCAATAGAATCTTCTAAATGGGTTTGTTTCCTTTCTCGAAACCAATTCGCGGATAGACCTTCCACACCAACATTTTCCGGAACCCCGCCATTACCGCTTCCTGACCTTCCCCAGATGAGTTGCTCGACCCTGAAGCTTGAAGGTTCGTCATGTCTGAAGCTTGAAGAAAAGTCAATTACCTTCAATTAACACAAAACCCAACAGATTACTCAAGCCCAGAACCCTAATTCGACTGTGAATTGGAAAATCTAGAAGAGAAATTTTTTTTTTATGCGATGAAGAAGAAGGCCGACCCCTTTCTATCCCGTGCCTCTTTTTTTGTTTTTCTTTTCCAGAAACAAAATAAAACATAAAATAATTAATAATATGGTTAAGTTTAATTCAAATCCGGTTTAGAGTCGATTTAACGATAATCGTTAACAGTTAACGTCAATGTGGTTTACAACACGATTTAAACTTTGTGTGTGTAAATAAACATAGAAAGTTTCAAAATGGGGGAAAACACAGAGTGTCAAGTATCATGTGGTTTCGCCCAAAAACCAAACTTTGCATGGGGTTACAACCACAGAACCCGAGAATTTGATGACGAAGAAGTTGGATAATTTATATATATATATATATATATATTTTTTTTTTAAAATGATATATATATAATTCCGACTTATCTGTATATTTATTTATATATATATATTTAATATAAAATGATTTATATATATATTTATTTTTTTTAAAAAAATGATATAACTGTCGGAAATCTGTCGGAAACATATATATATATTTCCGACAGATTTCCGACAGATATATCATTTTTATATAAATAAACTTTTTTTTTTATTTTTATCCGTCGGAAATCTGTCGGAAATATATATATATATATTTCCGACAGATTTCCGACGCAATATTCATATCATGCTAACCTTAAAAGACGACACGTGTTACCCTTACATCTGTCGGAAATCAGTCGGAAATATATATATTTTTCCGACTGATTTCCGACAGATTTAGGGTTTTGAGGCCAAATTCCTGAATTTTGAGAAGACAAAGTCTCGGCATACAATTCTGACAACTAAAGTGAAAGATAATTGAGTAAATAACATTCTCGATGTTATACCGAACATGTTTTGCGATTTTGTCATGTTTCAACCAAAAGCCTTTCATACAGTTACATATACAAAACAGTAGATGTTTACGGAAAATACTAAATGTTTAGAATTTGAAAGTAACAATGACCATTATCAAGTATTTTATCTTCCAAATATTGCTTCAACCATACTATTAACTTGTAACTACGAAAACGGATCATAAACAAGATTAAAACCTCAAATCTGTCGGAAATCTGTCGGAAATATGTATATGTTTCCGACAGATTTCCGACAGATATATCATTTTAAAAAAATATATATATATATATATAAATCATTTTATATTAAATATATATATATATAAATAAATATACAGATAAGTCGAAATTATATATATATATATATATCATTTAAAAAAAAAAAAATATATATATATATATATATATATATATATAAATTATCCAACTTCTTCGTCATCAAATTATCCAAAATGCTAACAATTTGAGATTTCAAGTAAAAATATGTACAAAATGCTAACAATTTTTCCAAAATAAGCATTTTGGAAAAAAATGTTAACAATGCTAAATATTGTTTAAAAATTACCAAATTTTTCCAAAATGCTAATTCGTTAATTTCCAAAAAAACATTTCTTAAATTTAATAAACATTTCCTAAATTTCTTTAATTCCTTAACCCTAAACCAAAAAAAAACATTTTTTAAATTTAATAAACATTTCTTAAATTTCTTCAATTCCTTAACCCTAAACCAACAAAATTTTTTTTTTTAAATTTCCCATACACTAAAACCACAAATCTGTCGGAAAAAGATTCATTTTTCCGACAGATTTCCGACGGATTTGCCAATTTTTACCAGCGAAATGAAAAATAAACACCGCGAAATCAGTCGGTCCAATTACACGCGGTCATTCGAATTTTTTGGAATTCCGACGGAATTCCGACAGATTTAAAGCTGTCGGAAATTCTGGGAATAAAACAGATTTCATTCTTCTTCTTCTTCTCTTCGCCGTTTCTTCTTCTCTTCTTCTTCTCTGGAAAATCCGGCGCCTCCTCCGCTCCTCCTTCGCCGTCCGCCTCCGATTTCGCCGTTTCTTCTTCTCTTCTTCGCCGGAAATCCACCGGATTTCGTCTCTTCTTCTTCTCGCCGCCTCCTCCTCTTTCTCCACGCCGCCTCCTCCTCTTGCTCACCACCGCTGCCTCCTCCGCTCCTCCTCGCCACCGGAAATCGCCACCCATGTCGGAAATCCCAAGTCATTTGTAAGTATCAATTGATTTTGTGAATTGATTTTGGTTAGATTTAGGAAATGAGTTTGTGAATTGATTTTGGTTAAATTTAGGATTAAGATTAGGGTTAGATTTAGGGTTTTGGAAGTTATATTATGAAATTTGGAAATCGTTACTAATTTTATGAAATTGTTACTAAATTGTTAGTATTTTTACTAATTTTTACTAAATTGTTAGGGTTTTTAAATTGTTATGAAATTGTTAGGGTTTTTAAATTGTTATGAAAAATTAGATTTATGATTAGGAAAAATGAGGGAAATTGATTTAGGGAAATTATTTTTTCCATAAATTTTTAGAATATTGTTAGCAAGTTTTACTAATTTTAAACAATTATAGCGATTAATTTAAAATTTTAGAATTTTAATTTTTTAGAATTTTAAATTATGTAACAATTACTTAAGAATTTTAGAATATCGAAATAATTGTAAATTTAAAGATAATGACTTAATTTTTGAATTTATATCTATATTTTAAAGAATTTTAAACAATTAGATTTAGGAAAGTTTTTAAAAGGTTTATAAGATTGTTTACAAAACCTTATAAAACTATTTAAAAACCTTATAAAACTATTTAAAAACCTTATAAAACTTTACAAAAACCTTATAACACTATTTAAAAACGTTATAAAACTTTAAATTTTAAATTTGAGAATTTTGGAAATTTAAATTTTAAATTCCACCTCAGAATTTTAAATTTTACAATTTTGGAAATTTAAATTTTAGAATTTTGGAAATTTAAAGCAATGTTTTTCTAAACCATTATATTTTTATAATTATAGATTTATCATATATTTAAAATATATTATCATATAAATCTAGGGATTACGGTGGTTTCGCTGCTGCATCTGGCAGCGGCCAATCACGTCGTCGTCGTGTGAGTAGATCTCGTTCGACTTCCACGTCTACACTTGCACCGTCGTCTACACCTCTAGAGACGCCGGTGACACCAGCAGCTACCACAGCACCGTCGCAGATTAGCGTCGAGGACTTCATGGGTCTTCCTGGACGAGAGAGGTTGACTAGACTCCATCCAGACCAGCTAGGTAGAGACAGATGGTAAGTTTTTTGTTCCATTTATGTTTTTTTTTTTAACAAATTTAATTTAATTGCGACTAATGTTACATTTTTTCCCGTAGGTTTGGTGATTCTCGCAGCGGGATTTCGAAGTCCCTCAACAAGATGGAAAACTCTTTGCTCAGCCGTCCTTATGCGACGTACACCTTGATGCCACTGGAGGATCAAGATATGTGGTTTCGCCAATTTGCGGTAAGTCATCTGTTTTCACAATTTTTACTTTCATTTAAATTATTATTATTTATATTTAATTTTTGTATTTGCAGCAAGAATTTAGGTGGGACCCACACATGACCGCTCTGGTTAGGAGAGAATTCGACTCTTATGCAGCACTGCACTACTCGAAGAAGGTGTTCGAGTGGAAGGATAAGTGGCTACACAGTCAGGTGCCAAAGGAGGTGGTGGAAAAGGCGGAGTTGTGGAACGGGTTCATCGCCTATTGGCAACTAGAGGCGACCAAGGAGAGCTCTACATATCACTCTAGCAACCGGAACAGCCAGCGCAACGGCAAGGGACCTGCCACCCACAACCTTGGAGCTACCAGCAAGAAGACAAAGGCTAGGGATATGGTAAGTTTTTCATTGAACGTCTTGATTTTTATTAAAATTTTTTTTTATACATTTATATTATTAAATAAATATCTAACAACTGCAGGCTAAGGAGTTGGGTCGGGATCCCAACAACTTGGAACTTCTGCTAGTGACACACACCGACAAGAATGGTGTTGTCCAGGATCAGGTAGCTCGGGAGATTCAGGAGAGCGTCCAAAGAATGGAAGAGGAGTACATTCTCTCTCAGCCAGACGTCGAAGGAACCCCTCCCCTCACCCAAGCCCCGGACGACATCATCAACCAATTCGTCTTAAAGGTATGTAAAATTTAAATTAGTTTTCAAGTCTTTTTCATTTACAATTTAATTTGTTCCGCAGGTTGCTCCGCAGAGCAAAGGGCGGCTTTATGGTCTTCCCGACGATGCGGGATCATCGGAGTCTTCTTGTTACTACAGCGAGACATCCGACCTGAGAGCCCAGATGAAGGAAAAGGACGTCGAAATTGAAGGTTTGAAGACGACGGTCCAAGAGATACGAGATGCACAAGCCGCCCTAGAAGCCGAGCGGGTGAAGGAGAGAGCCGGGCGGGACAAGGACAGGGAGATGATGCAACGGATGATGGCGTACTTGGGGCGCAACCCGGATTTTCCGCCGGGGCCCACCACTTAGATTTTTATTATTAACGTTTTGTAAAACAATATTACTTTTTATTTCTACTTTTAATTTTATTTTAATTTCTACTTTTAATTTTATTTTAATTTAAATAATTCAAATTTTAAATTTATATTAAATTAATTATTATTTAATTTATTATTATTTTTAATTATTTCTACGAATACGTCGGAAATCCGTCGGAAATTTATCCGTCGGAAAGCTGTCGGAAATAAAACCGTCGGAAATAATGACGTCGGAAGTCTGTCGGAAATAATGACGTCGGAAGTCTGTCGGTTTACTAGTAGTCGGAACCCATCGGAAAGCTGTCGGTTTTGTTTCCGACAGCTTTCCGACGGCAGTATTTCCGACGGAATTCCGACGTCTTGCCGGACTCCGGCAGTCTGTCGGAATTCCGTCGGAAATACTGCCGTCGGAAATCCGTAAGAAATTTCCGACAGATTTCCGACAGAATTTCCATTTCCGACAAGATAGAAACGACAGACATATCCGTCGGAAATCTATCGGAAAACTCTTATTCCGACAGACTTCCGACGGATATTTCCGTAGGAATCGCGCTATTTTCTTGTAGTGATTATATGTACGTAAAGATAAAGGTTTGAATATAATTTTACATTCAATTAAAGAAAAAAATGTACGTACCATGTGAACAGCATCTCTAGTGGCAAGGTTGAGAATATCAGCGCAAGAAACAACACCAGGACAACGTGATTCAAGAACTTGTTTAATCTTATCGATTATCACAAAACCTCCAAGCCCTCGATTCTGTGGAGCTGTCCTCTCTAAGTTTGGTCCTTGCAAAAGAACCGAAGCATCACATCCCTATAGAACAAACACCATAGGTTATTAGAAAAAATGAAGGTAATGTTTATGTTCTAGTTATTGGAAAAAAAAACAACGAAGTTTATAAACTTACATTAACCATACAATCCGAGTAGAGGAGACGAAGTAGCTTAGGAGCAATGCTATTGTCACTCTTATAGAACTTTTCGACTTGGTATCTAATATAAGTTTCTGCATCATCACAAGTGTTAGTAATTTTGTGATAATGCCAAACCAGCTTCACGGGAGAGTTTAATCCCGTCGCAGCCTCTATCATCGCCGTTCCGGCTAAGCTTATGATGACTACGAGGGCCAATAGTGGGAAAATTTTCACAAACTGCCTCATTTATTTTTGTAAATAAGGAAAAAATATTCCACCACAAAAACCCTTGTTTTGTTTTTCCCTTTTCTTGACTAAAAGATCAAAGTAGCTACTATATGTGTATCAGAGCTAGAAATAAATAGATAGAGGGGGAAAAAAATTAATGTAATGAATTAAGAGATATGGATTAGTGGTCGATGATTAAGGAATATATATAAGGTTTGACTTGAGTGGCATGTCCACGTGGTTGAACCGGTTATATGAATCTATAAAATTGTTATTACGTTTTGACTTTGATCGTTTGATGTGCAGTACAAGGAAGCGCGTGTGGGGCAAACGCGGATTTATATGAAACCATTTCCTCCCACGTTCGAATGATTAGTCATTTTATTGGTTCGGCTAATGTATTCTTGTTTCGTAGATGAAGTAGGTTACTTGGTAATTGGTAGATCAAAAAGTATGTAGTGTTTTTCAAAATTGCCACATAAAGATTCACAAGTATCGAATAAAGTTTAATGATTCTTTCCTTTCTATTTTTAGGTTATAAAAGTCTATGACATCCTACAAATTAATAGGTCTATAGACATTATTCACAAGTACCGACCTTAAATATTCAACAACAACAAAAAAATGTATCGACCTTAAATTACAGTCATGATGATAAGATTCTCACTACAAGAAAACATCACGAATTCTGACGGAATTCTCAGCCGTCGGACTTTCCGTCAGACAGTTCCGTCGGATTACTGACAGAATTGTGACGAAAAATCATTCCGTCGTGATTCCGTCGGTTTTTTGTGACGGATTACTGACGACAAAGGTTCCTGTCACTATGCCGTCATAAATTCGTCAACATTTTCCGACAACATACCGACGGGAATAAACGGTCGGAATATTCTGACGGTAATACTGACGGATATCTGACGGAAATCAAATTTTGTTTTTGTGCCGACAGGATGCCGACGGAATTCTGACGGTTTCCGATGTCGGCAAACTTTGACTGGTTAACAAATCGTCTGGGTCGGCCGATGGGATTGATGTGTTATTGTGTCGGAGGTTTTGACGCTTGTCTGACGGATTTCTAACGGATTTTCATTCTACATAAGTTTTAAAATTTCTTCAGACGTTCATAACAACATTTGAAAACCAAAACAAATTTTTTAAGAGATGAGTTCTTCATATTTTCGGTCATGGATGGACGGGCCAATGAGGGAAGAGGGGTCTAACTTATTAACGACCGAATACGCTGATGGTATTTGCCAGTTCATGCAGTTACCCATAAATCAAGAGGCGGCCAACAAAGGTCAGGATATCAAATGTCCTTGTTCTAATTGCTGTAATAGAATTAGTGCTGCAGTTTCTACTGTTTGGAACCACTTATATAGATATGGATTTAGGCCGGGATATAAGGTTTGGTTTTTACATGGAGAAAGGAATTATGAATATGGTAGTACCAGTAGCAATGAACCTTATTTTCCGTCTAGCGTTGGGGAACCTACAGCGGATGTAGATGTTGGGGTTAGTACGGTTGCGATGGTTAGAGAAAATTTCCAGTCCGGTGGTTATGAGGTGATAGGGTTGAAGAACCTAATTTAGACTCTCGAAGGTTTTTCGATATGTTAGACGCAGCAAAGCAACCACTATACAGCGGCTGTAGGGATGTTCATTCACCGCTATCTTCTGCTACTAGGATGATGAACATAAAGACTGATCACAATTTGTCCGAAGAATGTGTTGATGCAATCGCCGAGTTCGTTAAAGATATTTTGCCTGAAGATAATGTGTCCCCAGGATCATACTACGAGATCCAAAAACTTGTCGCCGGTCTTGGTTTGCCCTACCAGGTTATAGACGTGTGCATCGACAACTGTATGATATACTGGAGAGAAGACGAGAACCGTAACAAATGTAAATTTTGCAAGAAACCTCGATTCCAGGACACAAGTGGCAGGGTGAAGATTCCATTCAAACGGATGTGGTATTCACCCATAACAGAGAGGTTGAAGAGGCTGTACGAATCAAACCGCACAGCTAAGGCTATGAGATGGCATGCAGAGCATAGTCAAGATGGAGATATCACGCATCCTTCTGACGCGGAAGCATGGAAACACTTGAAATCCGTATATCTAGATTTTGCGTATGAACGACGAAATGTATACATAGCCTTATCCACTGATGGTTTCAACCCATTTGGCAAGCATGGAAGAAAATATTCGTTGTGGCCGGTCATCGTAACACCTTACAATTTGCCTCCATCTATGTTCATGCGACGAGAGTTCTTTTTTCTCTCAATTCTAGTTCCCGGGCCAGATCATCCAAGACGGTCACTCGATATATTCCTCCAACCATTGATCTTTGAGTTGCAGATGTTGTGGGAGCATGGTGTTGAGGTATATGATGTTTCAATCCAGCAGAATTTCAAGATGCGTGCGGTACTTATGTGGACCATAAGCGATTTTCCAGCATACGGTATGTTATCTGGATGGACAACGCATGGAAGATTGACATGTCCTTATTGCCAAGAAAATACTTCAGCATTCCAACTGCAGCACGGAAGGAAGACTTCATGGTTTGATTGCCATAGGTGTTTTTTACCGCCAAATCATCCATATCGTCGGTCTAAAAGACATTTCAGGAAGAATGAACAAGTGTTACATGGTCCACCTCCTGAGATAGATGGTCGCAGCATATTGGAACAGTTACGAGATTTTGGTGCAGAGCGAAGTCCTGAATGTGGGGGTAATGGCCATTACCCCGTCGATGGTTGTGGGGAATATCAAAATTGGCACAAGAAGAGTATATTTTGGGATTTGCCTTACTGGAAAGACCATCTACTGCGGCATAATCTAGATGTCATGCATGTGGAAAAGAATTTCTTTGACAACATCATGAACACCGTATTAAACGTCCCAGGAAAGGCCAAAGACAACTGGAAGTCTAGATTCGACTTGCCATCGATTTGTTCGAGGCCATCTCTTCATGTTTCGAACGGTAGATTATCGATGCCTGCTTACCGGTTAGACGCTAGGAAGAAAGAAGAATTTTTTGACTGGTTCAAAAAATTTGTCAAATTTCCAGACGGCTACACATCTAATCTACGTAATTGCGTGGATTCGACGGAAGGCAAGTTTACAGGAATGAAGAGTCATGATTGTCATGTCGTGATGGAGTGTCTTCTTCCATTTGTATTTGCATATCTTCTTCCAGAACCTATCCACCAAGCAATTGGAGGTATATTTCTTACTCCCATTTGTGTATTACTACCATAATATTACTATATATTTACTAACTTGTTTACATTTCTGTGTTATGTAGGAGTTGGTGCATTCTTCCGAGATTTGTGTTCAAGAACGCTGACCATCCACGGGATACGTAACTTGGAGGCCATTATCCCGGTACTCCTTTGTAATCTTGAGAAGATATTTCCACCGTCTTTTTTTGACGTTATGGAACATCTTCCTATTCACCTCCCACGAGAAGCAGCCTTAGGAGGCCCTATTCAATACATGGATGTATCCGTTCGAGCGTTACATGTTCCACCTGAAGAAAATGGTTAAAAATTTGAGCAGGGTTGAGGGATGTATTGTCGCACAAAGCCTAAACGAGGAAGTCTCACAATTTGCCGAATGTTACTTTCCACGGGAAGTAAGTACTAAGGCGAGACGGCCTCCCCGACATGATGATAGAGGTGAGAAAGCAGTGTATGCCGTGGTTATTCCTGAGTTGTTTGCCCAAGTTGGTCGAGCCAGTGGAAAAGCAAAGAAACGCAAACTATCACCAAGAGAGGTCACACATTTGCATACGTATATCCTCAGAAACTGTGACAAAATTTTGGAGTATGAAAGGTATATATATATATATATCAGTTATCATTTTAAATTTATTGAATTATTTGACTTCATCTACTAACGACTGTTATGTTACAGGATCTACATGTCTCTCGCACGTGGTTACCATCGTGATAAGACAGATGCCGAACTTGCTGTTTTGAAAGACGAAGAATTTGAGGGGTGGTTGAAATGTTATGTAAGTTTAATATTATTACTTACTCTTACGTTTCCATATTTTCACGTTCATTTGTTACTTATTTCTTACTTATTTTTAGGTTTCTGATTGTATAGCATGTGGTCATTCACTCCCGGCATGGTTAGTGGAGTTTGTTCATGGTTTACGTAGCAGCGCGATTTCATATCCCCAGTTTTGCACTAGGGGATATTCGTTCAGGATCCGCGAGGAAGGACGTCAAAGGTCAACTGCGGACTATGGTATTTCGGCGCAATCCGGCGATACCATGTACTATGGGATTTTAAAAGAAATCTTGGAAATCCGCTATCCAGGAATGTTGAACTTGAGGTACGTTGTGTTTATGTGCGATTGGTATGATCCATCCAATGGTCGAGGGGTTCGAGTTGACCAGCTTGGTGTTATTTCAATAAATTCAAGCCGGAGATTACAGTATTATGATCCATTTATCCTTGCGTCTCAAGCAGACCAGGTATCAATATATACACTAATATGTTTACCTATGTACTCATAGTTAAGGTTTCTTGTTCATGTATATTAACAATATCAACTAATTATTAATAGGTTTGCTACATTCCATATCCTCGAGTTGCCTACCGTACTGATCCGTGGATCACAGTAACACCAATAAACCCAAGAGGAAAAATATATGGAGTTCCAGAACATGATGCTCTACAACCATCCAGAAGTGTACCAATGTCACCTGTTGAGGAGATAGATAACATTAACCTTGTCGTTGATGTCACACATGTCAGGGATGCTCTAGTGCATTCGGACGAAGAGGAAACACTAGGGGAATTTGACGACGATTCAGACTCCATCCCTAGTGAAGGTCCCTCCAAAGATTCAGAATAATAATTTGGGAATAAATGTTTGGTTTTTTATGTTCTTCTCTCACATTTGTGTGTTCCGTATAATATTTTTCATTTCATTAAAGAAAGGAATAAATCTTAATTATTTCTGCTGTGGACTAATATTGTGTATCATATTATTTAATAGTATATATATATTCATGTTCACTGACTAATTAACGATAATTATTGGTATTGCAACTCCGATAAACCATTACATATAATGAAACATAAAATTTAATACACATTCTTAAACAGGTACACGAAATCCTTGCAAATATTAAACACACAACGGTTATGGTACAACTACATAATAAACTCCGCATTTTAAAATCATATGTCGGTTTCCACTTTAGTGATGTTCTTTCCCTTTTTCTTCTTTTGTTAGAACCATTTAGTGATGTTGTTTCCCTTTTTCTTCTTTTCTGGAGAATCTACAAATCCGTAGCACAATTCGCTTTTGATTGCATCAACATCTAGATTTATGTTTGGCTTCTCTGGACTTTGGGCGAACTCGAAATCATAGTAATGATCCTTTGGTGGAGAATCTATAAATCTGTCGCACAATTCACGTTTGATTGCATCATCATCTAAATTTAAGTTTGGCTTTTCTGGGCTTTGGGCGAATTCATAATCATAGTACTGATCCTTACATACGTTTGAAGTACTTCCACTGTAAGTATCTGACTTTTCCATCAATTGACATGGTTGCTCGGCTTCGATTGGATTGGCGTGGTGGATGTTTTGCGACCACTGCCTGTCAGGCACTATTGTTAATGTGGAATCTTCTTTATGGATTGGTGAGCAGGTATCAAATTCCCACGAGTAAGTGGGAATCTCTTGAGTGAATTCGTCGCAATGAGATTCGGTTTCCCATGAGTATTTTGGAACATAAAAAAATTTAGCCTCGGATGTTGTTTTTGCGTCTTCATTTGGAGAGCTAGAAGACATATTTTTTTGTTTGTGACTGAGAGGTGTAGAAGATATACACTCCATCAGGTGTATTGATAGTAGAAGTTATATGTATAAACCGTCGGTATTCCGTCTGTATTACCATATTACCGACAAAATTCAGACTACACGATGTCGGCAACGTTTGATTGGTCAGCTGTACCGACAGATTTCCGACGTAACTATGTCGTCAGAATTGTGTTACGGATGTCCGACAGACTGCTGACAATTTTTTATGCCGGCAAAGATTGATTGGTCAGGTGGACCGGCGGATTTCTGACGGAGATAAGTCGTCAGAATTATGTAACGGAATTCCGACAGAATTATGACGGTTTACGATGTCGGCAAACTTTGAGTGGTTAATAAATCATCTGCAGTTGCTGAAGTGATTTGTGGGGTGTTATGTCGGAGTGTTTTGATGGATTTCCGACGGGAATCCGACGGATATCAGTTCTACATAAGTTTGCACATTTTGTCATTCCTTTATAAAAAAATTTCAACACGCACTCCCCCTTAGAAAAATTCAATTGCGTAATGGCAAACAGAGATTTGTGGAATTACTATATGAAAAACCGAGCCTCCGGTCATAACCCTCCAAACACAACTCTTGTTCCTTCAAGCCCTCCTTACGATAACTTAAATGTTATTGAAGCTGAACCGACAATGTCACTCCGTCCAACTCAACAATCCCTGAACCAAACGCCCGTAATACCGGGACCTGGCCAAGTTGTACGCCGAGGCCTGTTTTAAAAGAGGTCTCTTGATGCGCAGGTGATGCGAGGTGAAAGTTCTCAGGCACGCCCAACACAAGATTTTATTCGTGAGTTCATTAATGAGGCACCACAGACCGACCAGGATTTTAGTAGTCCTCGGTGGATTTCTACTATCGATTACATACTCCGTGAAGGTATATATGTAGGTTTACTTTTACAATAATGATTGTAGCTGACAAATACTAAATCAATCATTCATACATGTAGGTTATTATAACAATAGGAGCACACCATTCTGGTCCCAGCTTGCAGAAATTCAATGTCCGCATTCACAATTTGTGAAAGTGAAAAAGGTTTACGTTTTGGACCTATTTTATTAACATGTAGAGATAAAATTTATCTCACAAGTATATATTCTATTTCATTATCAGATTGTGGCTATGGTCTCTAGTTTAACCCCCAATGACCAGGGAGATCTGCTAGTAACCTTTAAAGATCCTTCAGGAAAAATCGAGGGAACCATGCACCATAACATCTTCAAGAAGGAGGAGTACAGACTCACCACTGGTGTAGGTGCGGTGGTCATCCTAAAGAATGTTACCGTTTGCCGTTTTAACAGGAACTCAAAGTACCTTAACATCACAGAGCGGAACATTGTTAAGGTACATGTATATTATAAGTTTATAAATTTTTCTAGGAAATCTTAATTAATTAATTAAATTCATTTTTGAAACAGATAATCGGTGCTAATTCGATGATTGCTGAATACCAACCAACGGAAGTATGTACCATTGATGATGAAGATGACGGAACTACTGGCTACGAATATGAAACAGTTCCAGACTCAGACGATGATGAATAAACATCCGACCCGTCCATGATTTTAATATTTTCCGACTTTCCATTGTACGAGTTTATCTGGATAATGTTGTTATGTGTAATATTTTACCCTCCATGATTTTAGTATCTACCATCGATGATTTTATATGTTATAATACGGATTTCCAACTTAATTTGTTTTCAATTAAAAATCCCCCTTAGAAAAAATTAAAATTAAATAACACTACGCTATTTTAACAATTTTCCAATTTTTCCCAATGTATGGTTTGAATTTCAATTCTTATAGGTGTTTATAATTGTAAATGATTTATACAAATTTATAATATGATTAATCCACAAAATTCTATAATTTAAAAATTGTTACAATTCTCCATTAAAAATTTTACTAAAAACACATAAATCTCTTACATAGGAAAATATAATACAAAAATTAAGAATCCGTCAGAACTCCGTCATTATTGTCTGACGGAGTTCTGACGGATCCTTATTTTTTATTTATTTCTTTTATTTTAAACGGAAAAAAATAAAAAAAAAAGGATCCGTCAGAACTCCGTCAGACAATAATGACGGAGTTCTGACGGATTCTTAATTTTTTTTTATTTTTTCCATATATATATTTTCCTATGTAAAAACCTTATTTTAAACGGAAAAAAAATAAAAAATAATAAGGATCCGTCAGAACTCCGTCATTATAGTCTGACGGAGTTCTGACGGATCCTTTTATTTTTATTTTTTTCCGTTTAAAGTAAAAGAAATAAATAAAAAATAAAGAATCCGTCAGACTATAATGACGGAGTTCTGACGGAAAACCCTAATTTACTCCCGCCTAAACACTTCGATCTCATCGAAAAAGCGGGAATATCTGAAGGAATTCTGACGGATTTTAATATACTGTCATAATTCCGTCGGAATTCCGTCCCAGTGTTCTTTAAAATCCCACAGTTCGTCTTCCCCGCAGAACCTGAGCAACCAAAAAAATTCCCCAATCTCCTCCGTCACTCTGTCCGATTTGTCACCCGACTCACCAAATCAATGTAAGTTCTTGTTGGTTTAAAAATTATGAACAAATCCGTTGAAAATTTATAAATCCGTTCAAATCCGTTCTTGAAATTGTGTGATATTCAATTGGGAATGGGTAAATATCGAATTTGAAGCATAGTTTAACATGATTTCGTAATTGATTTAAGAATTTAAGAATTAGGGATTTAGAAAAATTTATGAATTTAGGGATTTACAAATATTTTAGAAATTAGGAATTTAGAAAATTTATTATTTTTGAAATTTTGATAAAATAGGGATTTATGGATATATAGATTAAGGTATTATGATAATTTGAGGAACTTACCATTTGCAATTAATTTAATTCCAATTCTAATAAGTGTTTGTAATTTTTTGAGATTTTTAAAATGTAATTTGTAAAAATTTGAAAAAAAAATTAAACTCTTAAATTTTTAAAAAATTTATAAACTTTTATAAACATGTAACTCTTAAATTTTTAAACACAACATCAAATTATGTAACTTTTAAAAACATTTAACTTTTAAAAACATTTAACTTTTTAACAAAATTGACTAAACTTTTAAAAACTCTTAACTTTTTAAAAATGTAAAAATTTTAAAAAAACTATACAAATTTTAATAATTAAATATGGGAGTTGTATGGAAGAATTATTGAAAATGTTAAGTAATTAAGGATTTATGAAAACCAAGGCAGCATGGGTAGAACTTCTGGTTTTCACGGGATTGGCTCTTCGAATGGCAACATAATCCGTCGTAATTTATGTTCTGCCAATCAAAGATCCAAGGCCGTGAATCCCAGAAGTTCTACCCATGCTGCCTTGGTTTTCATAAATCTCTAATTCCTTAGCATTGTCAATAATGGTTGCTTAAATTGAGTGAGTCCCTTAAATTTTTAAATTTGTATTGTTTTAAATGTTTCTTTAATGTTTTTTTAAAAAATTTTAACATATCCAAAATCCCAAATTCTATATATATAAGATGAAAAAATCAAAAAATAACTATATCTTAAAAAACCTTTAAACCGTTTAAAAATTTAACGTGTTTGTTCTTGGTGATGTCGTGGAATTATTTCATTGCTTTTTTCATGAATTTCCAATATCGCATATTACCAAATTATCATAAATCCAAAAATCCATAAATTCTAACATCTCAAAAACTCAAAAACTCAAAATCATATTTCCTAAAAGCCCTAACTCCGTAATAAAGATTGTAAATTTTATATCTATAATTGACATAGTAATTTTTAATATGGGAGAAAATTAAAAGGTTATATAAAAAATTTTGAAATCGTAGGGATTATGAGATATTTCATGCTACTAGCGGAGGCGGTGGTTCCAGTAGGGGAGGTGGGACTGCGAGTGATTCGCAGATCCCAACCACTCCTGTTATGGGTACAGCTGGCTCTGCTGCTCGCACGGCAATGACCATCGAGGAGTTTGTGTCGCAACCAGGTCGGGATAGGTTGACACGCCTTGACCCGGAATTACCACCCTACACGACCTGGTAATGACTACTTTTCAAAATTAAAATGATTATATTAGCTTAATAAATATTGTTTACAAAATATGAAATAAAATAACGTGTAGGTTCCAATTTTCGGGAAACGGTATTGCGGGTTGTATCAACGAAATGGTCAACAGCATGATAACTAAGCCGTATCCCACATATGAGTCGATGCCGGCTGCAGACCAGGACACATGGTTTCGCCAATTTGCGGTATGTGTTTATATTCTTAATTAAATATACAATTTTTTATATTAAATTCCAATTGTCAATAATTCGAGTATTGGTTTTCTTTGCAGCAAGAATTTACGTGGGACCCCCAGCTAACTCCTCAGGTCCGACGTAATTTCGACAAAAAGGCGAAGAGAAAGTACTCGCAGAAGATTAACGAGTGGAAGGACGGGTGGAGAAAAAAGGGGAAGGTGCCTAAGGTTATTAAAGACAACCAAACATTATGGGATGGACTTGTTGCACATTGGGAACTGGAGGCCACTCAAGCGACATCCGGCCAAAACTCGACTAACCGGAAGAGCCAGCGGAATGGGAAGGGAGAGGCGACCCACAACCTCGGTGCAACGAGCAAGGCGTCACGTGTTCAGCAACTGGTAATTTTCCTAATTTTCCAAATATTTTTAATTATCGCTAACATTTTCCATACTTGAATATGCTAACAGTTTGAGAAGACCGATGTGCGTCCTTCGCATGTTGATATCATCAGAGATGCCCACACCAACAGACAGATGGGTGAAATCCAAGATGCGATTGCTCGGGAAATTGTGGAGAGCATGGAGAAGGCCGAACAGCAATACCTCCTATCGCAACCGATCGTCGAAGGAACTCCGCCGCTAACCGAAGTTCCATTCGACAAGGTCAACGAGTTGACTTACGAGGTTAGTAAACGTGTCAATTTTAAACACATTTAAAATACCTTTTAATACTAATACGTTTTGAAATTGATTTTGTTTTTCTTAGGTAACCCCTAAGAGTAGAGGTCGTGTCTACGGCCTCCCCGAAGACAGTTGCTCATCCGTTTCGTCGTTTCGCTATCACGGTGGTAGCAGTTTGGTAGCATAAAACGCCGAACTGACCCAACGGGTTACCTCTTTGGAGGAACGGTACGACAGAGAGAAGGCGGAGGCACGTATGCAGAAACAGATTGAGGAGGTGGAGGCACGGCGTCTGAGAGAGAAGGCAGAGGCAGACGACCGATACCGTGCAATGGAGGAGAAGATGAACGAGTTCTTACGTCGTCAAGGACTTTAAATTTAGATTGTAATTTAAATTTAATTTAAAACTTTAAATTTGTTTTTAAAACAATTTCTATTTAATTATAATTTAAATTTTATACATTTAAATAAGAAAAAAAAATTATTCATTTAAATAAATAAAATTTTTTTTTAATAATTCCAAATCCGTCAGAATTCCGTCAAGCTACCCCGACGGAATTCTGACGGCCAACGGATCACCGGAATCCGTCAGGAAACAGCCGGAATGTCGTCGGAGCCCAGAATTCCGACGGTTGTCTGACGGCTCAATTAACTGACGGAATTCCGACGGTCCCACAAGCCGTCGGCTTTGACGACCGTCGGAATTCCGTCAGTTAATTGAGCCGTCAGACAACCGTCAGAAATCTGGGCTCCGACGACATTCCGGCGGTTTCCTAACGGATTCCGGTGATCCGTTGGCTGTCAGAATTCCGTCGGGGTAGCCTGACGGAATTCTGACGGATTTGGAATTCTGACGAGATAGAACCGACGGAACAAATCCGTCAGAAATCCGTCGAAAAACCCCTGATTCCGATGGATTTCTGACGGATTAGTCCGTCAGAAACCGAGATGTTTTCTTGTAGTGTCTAGGCACGTAGTTCTATTATTCTATCTTATGTTTTGAAAATTACAATCAACGTCTCATGAGACAAATTGGTCGGCGAATTGAATATTCAAGTTTAAACGGTTGGCTTGGAAAATGCTTAAGTATATATATGATAATATGTATAATTATAAATAAATATGCATCTATATACTAGAAAACACAAACCTGGTAACAAAATCTAGCTGTAAGGAGTGAAAAACACTATAAGCCAACGCATTGCTGAAAACTTGTCCTTTCTTAAGCGTCAATTAATAAAAAAAACTTGGTTATATGCCACTCAACTTGTTCTCATAAAGGTGTGTAAATGGTTACTTTTATAAGACCATCTCCAATCTATCACTTTATTTTTCACTCTAAATTAGAGTAACTCTATTTTAGAGTAAGGGTTTTCTCAAATCCATTATTCTATTTTTACTTTAAAAGAATATTCTAAATATATTATTTTTCTATTTAGTCCTTCACTTATTGAAATTATATAATTTACCCAATTATTTTATAATTAACCAAAATATACAAAAACCACAATAATATTTTAATTAATTTTTTTTTATAAAAATAAAACAACATATTATAAAAATAAAACAACATTACACACTAGAAGAAGAACCACTAGAGTAATTGAAGAAGACAAGTGCACAAAGACAACACCATTCGGAAATTCAAGACAAGAATTACGTCTTGAAAATTTTTAAAGAAGAAAATAGAATTTTGCGCCAAGACTTGAGCTCTATACAAGATTCAAATATTCATATATCTTAAGACTGCAAAATCACGTATTTTTCAAAAAAAGGTCGAGCAACAACAACATCAATAAGTTCCACCTTCGTTTTTTCATTTGACAATATTTTAATGATTTAAATTATTCAGTCATGAATTTAATAATATTTATTTATGTTATTTATCTTCATTTCATTATCTTTTATTTATAAATTTCATCGTATTTGATTTTTTTGTTGCATTTTATTTGTATTGGTTAAATATTTTTTTTAATATGAATTTTGATTATCATTTTATAATTTTGTTAAAGGGCCATTAATTATTTAATTAAATATTAAAGAACCAATAATAAAAATATATTTTTAATAATATATTTTAGGTATAAAAGTAGAATGAATAAAAAGTTAAAAGATCTTTTTATAAATAAAAAAGTTCAACCCTAGTTTAGAGTGAGATTTGAGTTTACTCTAAATGTAGAGTAAAAAAAGTGGTTGCTCTAGTTTGGTGTAGGATTTAGAGTGGGGTTGGAGAGGATTTTACTCTAAACTTGTTTTTAGAGTAGGATTTAGAGTGGGGTTGGAGATGCTCTAATCCAACGAGGTTTTTTAAATTTGTATTTTCCATATCAACATGGTTTGTTTTTGCATATTAAAACATCATCTACTAAATTATTTAAAAAACACCATTTCTCAAAATCCAAACTTTCTTTCTTCCAAAATTTGCTACAACTTTGGTTTCTAGAGCTACAAGTTATTGTTTATAAAAAAACAAACAACTACAAATTGTGTTCTAGTGGGCTTTCTTTTTATTTCACCTGGCGTATTAGTTAGTTAAATCACATCTGTTTGATATAAAAATAGGTCTACATAAAAGCAACGACAACCAATGAAAGTATATTTTTAAAAGTCCCTCTCTCATAATTCATTACTAGAATGTTCATATATCGTAAACATATTAAAAATCTACATAATTTTGAAAATAAAAAATCGGTAATATGTCAATTTGTTTTATCATATCTAGGCTTGTAATAGATTCGAGACGTGACCGTCTCGAATGTTAGAAACATTCTAATAGAAATTGGAATATGGTTTGACCGTCTCAAGTCCATTTTGACCGAGAGAAAGATCCGATGATTTTATAATTAGAAGCTATGAGTTCCTTTTGCCTTCGCTAAGCATGGGACTTCAGATTTTTTAACCACTTATACAAGTCACAAGTGCTTATCTAGTCACTTTTTTTTTGTCAACACTATTTCTTATCATTTATTAGTCTTCGATGAACTCAATAAAAATAAGATATTATAAAGTCAATGTAAGGTGGTCTATTTATTTAGCCAAAAACAAAATCTAAGATGGCGTAATCTTGATTTATGTCAAATTTGCTCAATAACACTAAAAATAATTATAATTATGAAACAAAATGATTGCTTCAGATTTAGAGTTTTTGTTTATGTTCTTAATTATAATTTTTTTTGTTAGTTATTGATTATATTTAGTAACCATTATGTCAACTGCTATAGCAAAAAGGTTTCCTTAAAGTATTTTACATTAAACCTTTAATAACATTTTCTACACTTGACTAGTATTCTATTCATATTGATCATCGATGTCTTTCACTCAAACAAAGCACATAATGCGCGCTGTGAGTGAAGATCACATTTTCACTAGCCCAGTATGAAAAAGAAACCTAGAGAAATGATCTCAAACAAAAAAATTTCAACAAAAAATCAACTACCTAGGAGACATTGAAGAGTAACTACAAGTAGCATGAGACCGAGAGGAAGAATGATAACTTTGAGAAGTACTTGTGTTGGTATTCACAGTGAAAGAGCTAAGCTGATTATTAAACTCTCTTCTCATTGCTCTATACACATCCTCCAATCCTTCTTTTATAAGCTCTAGAATCGTTTGCGGCATCGGGGGCAGATTTATCTCGTCAAAAGAATCTTCTAGAAGCTTCACCACCTCTCCCATTGATGGTCTCATCGATAATTCGTCTTGTATGCACCAAAAAGCCACTTTAAGTGCTTTCACTACTTCTTAAACTAGAAGCCTGTACATAGTATCCACAAAAAAAATACATATTTCTCAAATCTTTTTGCTTTAAAAAATAGAGAAATTTTTGTAGTAAAAGACTAAAAACAGAGTAAATTTGTATTGTAAATTTCTTTTAAGGTTAATGTTTTTGTCTTACCGGTGTGAGTCTTCGGAGCAGTAACCGCACAAGCGAACTAGGTTCATGTGATGCATTGAACCAATGGTATTGACTTCAGTGATGAATTTTTTTTTTTTTTTTTTTTTTTTTTTTTTTTTTTTTTTTTTTTTTTACAGTTTCCCCAAAGGCTTTCTAGGCCCAAGAGACTAATCTGTGTCGCCGGCGATGCCCAAATGTTAATTCCCCGGTGGCCGAGACTCGAACCCGGGTGGCAGTAGTTACAGCTGCAACCCCTTTACCACTGGGCCACAAGCCTCAGTGATGAACTCTCTCTCTCGCCATGAGATAATGCTCTGTCTAATCTCTTTACCGCGATAAGCGTTTCGTCCGCTACTCTTCCTTTGTAGACCGTTCCAAATCAGCCTGCCAAAACAGAGGAAATAAGATTTAAAACATCCCTACGTTAAACCTTGTAATAAACATTAAAATGAAGATTCTTAAATTCTGACCTGATCCAAGAAATTCAGAGAAATTGTTCGTAGAATTCTGAAGATCGCGGTAAGTGAAACTCACAGGAGAGTCACAAAGGATCAACGAGTTCTTTGCGGCTCTCTTTAATGTTCTCTTTCTGTCTACATTATAGTATAACAACATTCCAAGTAGTGCCACGAGCACAAGCATCCCCACAACTATAGGAATCACCAAAACCTTTTGTCTTAATCGGTGGCTCTTACACGATTTAGAATTGTTATCATCATCATAATTTGAATAGGAGGGATAAGATTCATTAGCTCTAGTCTTCACAAAAAGGGTTGAACCAGGATCTCGAAACCCACCAAAATTCAGACTTTTTAGAATCCAACAATAAGGTTTTTCTTCTTCTAACCCATAAACCGAAGCCACACACTTGCAGTCCGACAAGCACATCTCACCGCATTTACTCAGGTTTCCGTTATCGCTATAATTCGCGATAACAGAATGGTCCGAGAAATAATAATTAGTCTCTTGCACCGTCGAGATCTTGAAAGTACCTTTACTATTAATGTTGGTCTCACATTCTTGTACCAAAGATGAGTTGTCTGAACAGAGTGTAGCGTTTTCTTGATCAGGCAGCTTCACGGAACCGGGTAAACATAAACAATCGGCGTTTTTCTCCGTTACCGCATATTCCAGCTATGTCACATGGATTTGATACAGCTGCCCATTCAGGTACCCATTGGCTTGAACCGTTCATGTCGTTGTCCCATCGGTACAACCGAAGATTACCGTTGTTCTCTAACACCAATTTCCGCAGAACCGGCTTTTTTGTGAACCGGGAATTACTACTATTGCTGTTATTCCGGTTTTCGTCAGCCGGGTTCTTGTAGACATACACTGCTCCAGTTGAGGATTCCCCGTAAACGATCTTGAAGCTTCCGGTATAATCAAGAATCGCGGTGACATCTCCCGTGACATTAGAAATTTCTGGTCCAGACCAGTAGGAGTAGTTTGCGTGAGGGTCAAGATTGATGTTGTAGGTTAGGCCAAGGCTAAGGGAAGTGTGTTGTTGCAGCATTTTCAGGGAGTAATGACCGTGGCGCGACGGTGAAGGGTTAGACGTTAATTCTAAAGAAACATTTAATGGTTGGTTTGGGAGAAGAGTGTCTGAAGGTTGTGAAAAGCTCTGCCAAATGGCTGGACCGGTGGTAACTTGGGTTCCAAGGAGGAAGAAGTTTCCGGATTCGGACATGACCGCTGATTCGACACCGTTGTTTGAGGTGTTTGAGGTCCATACTACGGTGGTTTGGTCGGAGAGTACGAGGTTTCCGGTGGCTTCTAGCTCCAAGACGGCTTCTTTTGTGACTGGGGAGTTTCTATATTTTAGATTTTTCGATATTTGAGTGAAAATAATTTGGGAAATAATCTGATAATATACGCAAATCAATAGTTGCTATAAAGAATTTAATAGTTGAATCAAATATGTTTATATGTTATATACTAATGTAGATTATTGCAATAACTAAATGACAAGGGATTATGTGTACCTATTAGGAGACCAAACGATGGTTGGATCACCAGGAAGTTGTGCGAACCAAATGCTCAGTAAGAACCGGTCGGTTGGTTTAAACCGAGTGAACCCGATTGCAAAAGTACCGTTAGCCGAAATCCATACCCGGTTCGGTTCATTAGCTATTAACTTTGAGCCCAAACCGATGTGCGGTTCAGTAGCCAAGCCAACTTGAACGGAGCTAACTATGAACAGGAAGAACAAGTGACTAATAGTAAGAAAATAAAAATGAAATGAAGACATTGTAGAATATTGTAACAACAGAGAAAGGGCTAAAAATCGTTATAATATATGGCCTAGTTTTCTTTATATATCACCTGTTTATGGTTTGAACGCATTAGAGAGATGATTTGGTGGGAGAACTTTGAAGAAGAAGACTGTGGCACGTGTATTTGTGGGTGAGCTATATTTTGACAAAAGCTCAATGGTCGGTTCTAAATAATTAAAAATATTGAATATTTGGATGTGGCGGCATCTGTTTTGTGCCTTTTTATTATTTTTTTTAGTTTGTTTAATAGTATCAAAGCATTAAAGTGTTATGGAAAATATGATATTTCCATAATGTAGTGATACTTTTCTTTTTTAGAGAAATTACTGAAAATGACTCACAATTTGATTTCTTTTGCTACATTAGACCTCTTATCACATGTTTAACATACGTTTGTTTTATAATTTGTAAAATTGTGCTATGGTATGGAAGACTTTGTAGTGTCGCATTTCATTTTCAAGCTGTGAATATGTGTAATGGTATGGAACATTTTCAACACATTTCAAACGATTTCGATATTTTTAATTAATTTTCAAGTTTTTTTTTTAACTAAAACTTAGAATAACCACACATTTGCTATTCATTTGCATTTTTTACAATTATATACATAAACATAAGCTTTTGTTGTGCTTTAGAATTGAAACACAAGTTTTAATCCTGATTTCAGAATGAAAATTAAAGTGTTTTTTTTTGCACGATTAAAGCGGTTTTGTTCATATGAAAATTTCCGATTCTCATTCTAATTCCCAAAAAGCTTTCATGCAACCTAGGGTACAACTGTATCCACGCATAGTAAAAACAGATCCTTATTTTCTTTCATTTGTAGGTTGATGAAGTATATATACAGATAAAAATATAGCAAATAGGGTATCACACACAACTATTTTTAAGAAACCAGGCACGTGAGAATTGATTCATACAAAGGTCACTAAGATTCGTTTCACATACTAGCCAATATAGATGAGCTATATCCATTTTTATCATCCAAAACTTAGACCAGAGCATTACACCTCCATATTTACGTGACTTCTTTAAAGTCGGAAGAATCAGCGAAGTCAATACATCCGATGGAATATACCCACTTCCGGCAGCTTCAGGAGCTGCGGGAAGACCCAAAAAGATTTTTTGGGCTGTGATCGAAGTGGTCCACTTGTTCCACGATTCGAAAAGGTTTTGAGTGTTGCCTGAAGTGTATGAACATGGTGGATTGTTGTAGAATTGGACCCAAACGTAGTCGAAAAGCCGAGTGTTAAGTGCACTTCCCATTAATCTATCTGTAAATGGACATTGAGGAGCTCCTGTTAGATACACTTTTCTTCCTCGGTGGCTAAAATTTGAGAGAAGCCTGCCCAGGGTAACAATATTAATCATTTTAGTTTAATATATAGTTTCACTTAAAAAAGACCAACAAAAATAAAGAATTCAAATATCTACAATCTTCGTGCTAAGCATGTATGTAGTCTTGACTTTTGATAAAAAAAAAAAGATTCAATTTCTATTGATAACGAAACTGCTTAACCAAAAATATTATTTTGTAATGTTTCCTTAACTACCTAGCGAGATCATCCCAGTGTTGAGGGGACCCAAGCTCGATATTGAAATCAATACCATCAAGAATAGCATCACCTATATGGGACGCGACGATGATTTTCCTCCCAAGAAGTTGTTCCACAGGTAGTCCGCAACCACTTTTGCGTCCTCCCTAGACCCAATCGAGTAGTTTCCGATCCCGCCACCGAGAGATAACATAACCTTGAAAAACCAATGTTGAATTTTTATATAGTAAATGTGATCATATCAAAAAAAATATCTGATTTTATTGGTAACTATTGGATTGACTCATATTTTTCTTAATTATATACATATTTTTTTTGGATAAAATGTGAATATTATCACCATAAGGAAAGATGATACAGAAGCTTTAAAAGCAAATAACTCTCATGGCCCAAAAAAAGAATAAAAAGGCACTATGAAGTTAAAACTATCCGACCTATTAACAAGGAGACTGCTAACTAAAAACTGACCAAAGAGATAGAAGGCCACGACACTTTTTACGGAATCTCCGGGCTAGAATAGTGTCCTTCATTGATCTATCGATCTGCGCGAATAAGCTATCCATAGAGAGAGACGAGCTGGTATAGATCCTACTATTACGCTCCTTCCATAGAATGTAGACCGTTGCATGAGCAGCGATTCTTTTCAAAAGAGTTGACTTTCCGGTGGTAGCTCTCGTCGTCAACCAGTCCATCATTGTTTCCCAAGAGTCAAAAGGTTGAGAAGATATCCCCAACCTTAAAAGAGTCTTTCCCCAAATCGAAATAGAGAGGTCACAATTGATAAGCAAATGGTTTCTTGTTTCTGGATGGGAAGAGCAAAAGGTGCACATCGGGTCATCTATCATTCCCCACTGAGCAAGCCGAGACTTGACCGGAAGGCGATCTAGGTTTGCAACCCAGAAGGTGAAAGAATGTTTAGGGACACCATATTTGATCCAAACCACTTTGAACCATTGTTGGATCGCTGCACTGGGCCGTAACAGATCCCATGTTTTCTTGGTAGAGAAGTCTTGGGAGTGTTGGGACTGACCCCAAGAGTAGACATCATCGCCATCGCTGATTGAAATATTTCGGATCAGGTCGTGGACATTGCGAATAAGGCCATTCCTGGACCTAGTAAGATGAGACCAATGACGGCTACAAATAGCCTGCTTTACCGTACTCTCGGCAGAGATACCCATCACTCTCGGCCCCGAGTTCCCTAGATAGTCCATAATACTTCCCAACTCCGACCAATTATCAAACCAAAACTTAGCCGTGTTCCCATCGTGAACTTTACAGTTTAGGAGAGTCCCTGTCGTAGGTTTTAGAGACAAGAGATGCTTCCAAATCCAAGAATCGGTAGCTTTAGGCTCTGTTGACCAGAAGCAGGTCCTTTTTAGTTTGTGCTCCTTTATCCAAGCCACCCACAAAGAGCCACTATTTGAGTAGATGAGCCAAATCAGTCTGAGATTGAGTACTTTATTCCATACCATGAAGTTCCTGAGCCCAAGTCCTCCTTCTGCCTTTGGGAGACATATAACCTTCCAAGAAACCTTATTCATTCCTTTTTTTCCAATATCGCCAGACCATAAGAATCGAGAACATAACTTTTCAATATCTTTAAGGCAGTTTTTGGGCAGAGGAAAAGCACAAAACCAGAAATTCACCAAGCTATAAATAACCGTAGATATTAGTTGAAGTCTACCCGCAAATGAGAGACATTTAACAGTCCAACTGTTGAACTTGGCTGAGATCTTATCCATTAATGGAGAGTAGTCCATTTTCCTAAGCTTACGGTGGAGAAGAGGTAGGCCCAAGTACCTGATTGGAAGAGAGCCTCTTTGGAAGCCAAGATTGTTTATAACTTCAGCTTCCTCCGGTTTTAAACCCGCTGTGAAGAGGTGAGTTTTGTTCTTGTTCATAGTAAGACCGGATAAGCTTTGAAAGTAACTCAAAGATGCAGCAATACCATGAAGGGAAGAAGGTTTACCATCGAAAAGAATAACAATGTCGTCAGCAAAGGCTAGGTGGGTAATCTTGGGGTTCCTTCCGAGAGGATGGTAACCTATTCTACCCGTCTCAAAGTAAGTGTTAATAACATTTGAGTACACTTCCATTGCCATAACAAATAATGAAGGAGAGAGAGGGTCCTCTTGCCTTAGGCCTCTAGATCCGTTGAAATAACCGCAAAGCTCCCCATTGACGTTGATGGAGAATGAGGTTGTGGTAATGCAATTGGAGATCCAATTTATGAATGCCGGAGGAAAATCCGCTGCTCTGAGAATCTGAATGATAAAATCCCAACTAACCGAGTCAAAAGCCTTTCTCAAGTCGACCTTTAGCATGCCTCTGTTTGAGACTTTTGAAAGTCCAAAACCTTGCACCATTTCTGTTGCCAAGAGAACATTTTCCACTAGAAGTCTCCCTTTAACAAACACTGACTGAGAATTGGAGATCATAATAGGAGTAACTGCTTGGAGCCGTCTAGCCAAAATCTTAGAAATAATCTTGTAAGTGACATTACAGAGGGAGATGGGTCTAAAGTCACCTAATTTCTCTGCTCCAATTTTCTTAGGAATCAATGAAATTACGGTACAGTTCCATTGTCTTAGAATCCGGCCAGAGTGGAAGAACTCTAACACCGCCTTAGTTAGGTCCTCCCCAATGATATCCCAAGATTTCCTGAAAAATTCTCCTGTAAAACCATCAGGACCCGGTGTTTTATTTTTCGGAAGAGCAAAGACCTCATATTTAACATCTGTTGGGGTAACCGCAGCCATCAAATTCGATTTAATGGCTTGACTGCATCTGAACTTCGTGAATAGAGAGATTGCATCCCTATCTGAGTCGGTCAAGGGGGGAGATGCACCACCAAAAAGATTCGAGAAGTAGTCAACACAGTGGGATTTCACTTCTTCTAGCTCTTCAATTCGGTTTCCATCATTTCCCAAAAGATAGTGAATCTGATTTTTACCTTGTCTAGTCGCAACCATGCGATGGAAGTAAGCCGTGTTACCATCTCCAAGGTCAACCCACTGAACCCTAGATCGTTGATGAAGAAATTTCTCCTCAGCCAAAGAGAGCTTCTCCAAGGCAGCCATATCCCTGTTTGGGTTCCTCAAAAGGTTCCTTTGACAGGCAAGAAGATTAGAGTGGGCCTCATTTACACGGTTTTCCAGACCCGAGTAGTGATGCTTATTGATATCCTTGATGACAGATTTCAACAATTTAAGCTTCTTAGATAGACAAAACATCCTAGTACCTTCAACAACAGTTTCATCCCAGAAAGACCTAACGCGAGTCAAGAAATCCGGGTGGTCTAGTAGGAAATGTGAAACCATGAAAGGCCTCTTAACATGATTCCTATTTCCGAGAAAAATACACGCAGGGCTGTGATCCGAAAAATCAGGCTCAGCAAAATGCCCATAAGAGAACGGGAATTTCAGCTGCCAATTATCATTTATAAGAATTCTATCAACCTTTTTAGCAATAGGGTTATCTTCTTGCTTGTTCCACCAAGTAAACTCATTACCTCTAATGGAGAGATCAACAAGACCAGCGAAAGAAACACAATCCCTGAAGTCCTGAATGCCCCTAGAGATTCGAGTGCTTCCATTAGTGCTTCCAGTTGATTTCTCTAAAGGATTTAAAATTTGGTTAAAATCCCCTAGGAGAGCCCAAGGGTTACACGCCACTACAGGTGCTGTAGCAGTCCGTCTAATATCCTCCCATAACCGCTGCCTACCAACCTTGCTATTTGCTCCATAGATAAAGGAGACAGAGAGCTCAGTAGTAGAACGAGGAAACTTGATGATGCAAGTAATCATTTGGTCAGATTTAGAATGGATTGTGACTGAAACCGAGGGGTCCCATACCACCCAAATCCTCCCCAGCTCAGCGAATTCGTAATTTGTTGCTCAAGTAAATTATATACATATTACTTGAGGTCTTTCTACAAAAAGATGGCTTCGTCCATTCGAACCGAACCCTTCTACGATCAACAACATATAAAGTTTCACAAGTATCCAACACAAAATCAAATGACAATTAGTCAATAATCTCTGTTTTGGAATCGTAACAATTTTTAAACTAACTAATTATATGATCAAAATCTCACAGAGGAAATATTATTTTTATGAATAGTATGTGAATGGACCGACCTTGATGCCACGAGATTGACAGTATTTGACCTGAGATCCAAAACGGGTGCAAGTGTTGGCCGCAGGATTACAGTGTCCGGCGAGGTTGAGCTCCGGCGTTTGGCCGTTTCCGAATTTCACAAGAAAGGCTACGTTGACGTAAACATACCTGCCAGTTTCACACGTGGCCGAGAGATTACCTTCGTTTCCGTTTTGGCCCCAATAGATGGCTATGCCTTTGGTTGCATCGGAGGGTTTGGTAACAAAGCAGCTTATGAAGAGGAGAAAGTTTATAACTGGTTTGAGAAAATTTATGTTAGTCATAATTTTTGTCTTCTTCTTGGTTGTGCTGTTTGTTATTGGTTAACTTCCTTTCATAATAGACTTTGTTCCCTAAGACCATGTTCAATGCAGATTTTACGGGATCGTATGTGGTGTTCTTATAATATAAAATTATTAAAACACACACTCTCTCTTCTTTTTAATCAACTTATACCTTCTCTTTCATTATTTTACTCAACTTTTATTAATTTTATATTTAAACACTTTCTTTTCCTTTTAAACAAACTCTCCAAAAGATCCAATATTAGATCTATCTCTCCCTTTTAAACACTCTCTCTTCCTTTTACTCAACTTTTATTAATTTTATATTTAAACACACACTCAATATACCCCACAAAAATACTCTTTTTCTTTCTTTTACAACCATTTTAATAATTTTATATTATAAAAACACCCCATAAGATCCCAAAATGTCACCATTGAACATGCCCTAAAGGAAAAGGTAATATTTGTTTGTTGTTTCTTTAATGTTATTTTTATAAAAAAAAAATTTTATGTGTTTATTATAGCGTCTCTCACACACATTGCATGACTTTCATTAGATGTCTTTTCTTTTTGTCAAATTATACCGCTTTACGACCTAAAAAAAACTAGATATATGGTCTGATCGGTAACCTAGCTATTTTAAAATCTGGAGCGGTAAACTTTATAGCATAGTGCAAAGTTGTACAGATAAAGATATGAGATAAAGCTGTATAAATAAAGCATTGTGCAAAGTTGTATAGATAAAGATATGAGATAAAGCTATATAAATAAAGATTAGTGTAATAGTGTTGGTAAAGCTTTTGATAAATTTTTCGTGATTGGTACAATCTAAAGCGGTACAAATTAAAAAGTAGAATAAAGATTATAAAGATTTCAACCAATCTAACCCATAGATCTTTACCATTAAGAAGCCATCTAGAATCTCTCACCACTAACTTATACTTCAAAGATTTTTTTTCTTTTTTTTGTCGTCTATGTGGGTCACAGGCCGGTCCTACTGCACTAACGTGCTCTCGGCTACTTCAAAGAATTAAACAGTGAGAAATCTCACAAAAAAATTGGCAATCAAATCAGCAATTCGTGATTTTTCGTTATAAAAGATCTAAAAAGTTTAGAATTAGAGATCAGAACGATAAGTATTTAAATTCCTAATTAGCATTGAAAACGTCAGCTGCTCTCATCCAGTGGATGAATTGACCAACGCACTTCCTAACTCTTGAATTAAAATAAAAAAGTCTTCGTAAAAGTTGTTGTGACCAAAACACAATAATTGATTTGATTGGATTCAATTTCAAAGCCAAACTGATAATTTCTGTCAATTTTATTGGGCTTGATTTGTGAACTACAAAAGCTCTTTTAAATATATAAAGATTTACGTGTAACCAATCACAAAAAGTTTTTCCAAAGCTTTTTTCAAAGCTGTAGGTAGGGTTGTAAAAGATGAGCTTGGGTTAGATTGGTAGAATCTCTATAATTTTACAATCACTTTTTAATTTGTACCGTTTTAGATTGTACCAATCACGAAAACTTTACCAAAAGTTTTACCAACACTATTACACTAATCTTTATTTATAAAGACTAGATTTTACACCCACGCTACGCGTGGGATTTTTTTATATCAAAGTTTTTAATATGTATTTTGGTTTGCTGATTTTTAAATTAGTTAGACGTTGACATACATGAATGAAAATATATCATTGTAAAAAAGTCAAGCATTCGTAAAGAAGTAAGCTTTTAGATAGATATATATATATAAGTACTAATGTTTAGATATGGTTGTGGCATATCTTTGAACTCATTCATTGTGGACTTTTCATAACGATAGAATTAAGATTAAAAACATTGAAATAAGATTTTTAAATATTTGGCTTCACATTTTGAAGAAAGCAATCTCTATGGTCCAATCAAATTAGTGGTAGCTAAATCAAAAAGAAAGAGTAAAAATCAAAACCTTGAGCGTAAACCGAGAGATGGTGCATGACACTTCCTTAGATGTTCGCTTCTCTTCATTTGGTGATGAAACCGATAACTCCATCACCATTCACCACCGCCACGCCGTCGTGGTCATCGAAGCTCATCTCCTTCATCAATGTCATTGTCTTCGCATCTCTATCCATTCAACATCTTCTCTCCTCCACTTTGAGGGAGAGAATGAACGAATAATATGTCAGTCGAATCTGAAACCACGATTATATCCACGCACTTAACATCCAAATATCTCTTATTGATCATTAAAGGCTCATCGTTGTTGTCATTTACTTTAAAAATACAAATACCATACACGTTAGCCAGAAAACAAAAACAAAATTGTTTAAGATTCGAAGCAAGTGAAAACTCGAAAACATATCAACAATTGAGCATATGACATACTTTGTTCTCTTCACATTAACAATAAGAGTCTTGAACTATATCAAGGAAATGGTTTAAAGTCGTTTGTTTTACTTTCTTAAGCTTACTCTCAACGGTTTTGCACTGTTTTTCTTCTACTCAAAGGTTTAGTCAAGATCCAACTTGCACATTTGCTCAAATAAAAATAAATTGTGAGTTAGTAAGATTGAATATGAATCCTCGTATGGTTGAGCTTGTAAAAAGTATCTTGAGTACTAAGTATCGATACCTAATGGAACCAACAACATTGACAAACTCTTTCCTAGATAAACAATGAACCCAAAATCAATACAAACTTTAATGTCTCAAATCAACCAATTTTTTATAGAAATCAGAGAAAACTAAAGGTTCTAAAATCATCAATAAATAAATCATAAATCATGAACAATAGAAAACAAAATTTATACCGAATAAATAAATATTATAGTTGCAAGATGAGGAATATATTAAGAAATAGAAAAGAAAAATAACAACGAATATGAGAACATTACTATTACCAATTAGAGATCAAATATTGTCTAGAAAGCCACTTAGAATTCAAAAGGTTGATTATTTTCCGTAGTTAAACAGTGGTAGATCTCTTTAATAAACCAAGTTCAAAGACATCACCAATAAAATTTAATGATAGATTGAGAACACATGAACGATATAGTAAGAAACAGAACATGAACGTACACGATAGAGTATTAGAGTAGATTGAGAACACATGAAGAAACATAATAAAAACAAATATAGATTATCTATTCTTGTAAGAGTGCTCACTGTTTTTGGGGGTTTCACGGTCATTAGGGACTCCAATGAATAAGAGAGAAACAATCGAGGACAAAATATTATAAGAATAATCTAAATAAATATGTTTTAGCATTATCTATGTAACACCAAAAATTCCCAGTAACACAAACAAATCTTGTTGGATAAATAAACTCTTAGAGTCAAGAGTTTAGTGGCTTTAGGTATATATTATAAAGGAAGAGTGAAAGATTTCTAAATTTTATAGAAACTTCTATTAAGTTGGCTTGAGAAGGTAAATCTTGTAAGCGACATACCCTATTTGACGATACTGTAATAAAAACAAAGATAATCGGTTTTCTTTAAAAACTTTTTTAAGAAACCAAAATGTTAAGCCACACAATAACAATAGCTAGAAACTCAAGTAAACTATATAAGTATTTGAGGAAGGAGAAAGCAAGCACTAACCAAAAATCTATGCAAACGGGATTGGACATTGATTCTTTAAGCTTGTGCCTCCGTATTGTCTTAGACTAACCTGTTATCACACCAAGTTAAGTCAAGAGAGGGGGATTTTTTTAAGAGAGAGCTTCTGAAATTTTTGAAATTTCTTTCACTTCATTTTTTGAACTGTCACGGCTATGATCGTCACTCAATTCGTCTCATATAAAATATTCCATTAGTTGTAATTACGTTCCTCATAAAGAATATTGTTATAGAAACAAAAATCTGAGACAAAGTTGGTACCAAAGTCATAAACTCAACATATAACAAAGTTAAAGGATGTTTCACGTGTTACCTTCTTTGCAAGTAAATCATATGGGTCGAAGATTATAAAAAAACATTAGACAAAAAATTCTTTTAATAAAAAGAAGAAACAAACTAATTAACCGTCGACATGTTTTCTGATCGATAAACTGCAACATATCCTACAGAATAAACATAAACACTAAACCAAATTAGTAATTGAAACGAAAAGGGAAAATTCATAAACATAATCGTTAAGAGAGTAAATAGAAACACAAATCATATATAGAAGACGAAAATAACATACATAACAACACAAAAGAAAGGAAAAAAACATAAGAGTGAGCTAAACCATATGCTAATATATATAAGAAACTCTAAAGATCATAGCTAGAGTTTTTAGTTTAACCGACATCTTTTATGGGCTATGCAAACCATTGGGGATATCCATTATACGTTCTCATACATACATGATATTTATATATAATATTTATTTCCAAATTATCATAAGATAATTATGGAAAATTACCATTATGAAATTCGAATATATCAAAAATAATTAAGAATATTTTTTAATTTATTCGATTAATATAGATGTTGACGAGGACCAATAGCATCGCGTTTTTTAAAACCTAGGTGGACTCCTTTAGAGCGCTATAGCAAATCCTATTTTTTGTTATAACAAATTTCTTGAATACATAAAAGAGGTAAAATAATATATAGATGTATCTAAAAGAGTCGGTCAATATTGGTAATTATCATTAAAAAATTGTAAAAAAATAGTATAATAAATTAAATAAACAATTAAATACGAATTGGGAAAAGTTAATTATTTTTTTTGTTGAATTTCCTTTTCCCAAAAGTAGTAATAATTTTGTTTTAAATTTTTCAATAGCAATTTAAAAAATGAAATATATAATATTAATTGCTACTATCCTATTTTTTTAAGAAAAGAAGAAAAACAAAAATAGCTAAATACTCACGTGGACCAATCGGATCGCGTTAAATATAGAATATTAATTGCTACTATCCTATTTTTTTAAGAAAAGAAGAAAAACAAAAATAGCTAATTACCTACGTGGACCAATCGGATCGCGTTTCTAAAATCCTAGGTGGACGCCTTTAGAGCGCTATAGCATCAACTTTTATATAGTATAGACTAAATTTTACACCCACGCTACGTGTGGATTTTTTTTTAATAAAGAGTTTAATATATTTTAGCATTACATAATCTGAAAAAAAAAAACATTAAAAATGTTCAAATAAAGACGTCGTGATCCCACTATCATTACATCTTTTACTGCTTCTCATGGAAATTAACAAAAGTGTCATTAAAACCCCACAAACATATAGAAAATCACCGAAATAGGAAATATTGAAAGCTTTGATATTCATAAATCAAGCATGAGTTTTCTAAATCAAGCTTCTAGTTAACCTCTTTCGAAGTCAAAGACGGACCTGTAAAGCTTATCATTTTTTCAAACCTCTTAAATATATACATATGCATGATCCAACCTCACAATTTATATCATTATTACAAACCTTTTTCATTACAAAACTCATGCATCTCCTCTTTCTTCTTCACTCATCCTAGAATGTAAAGTCTTTCAGTATGCTGCTGCTATTTCATTTCCCACCTCCTCTCTTTTGGTCTTTTTCACAATCAAATCGTCGATCATTCTTTCGTCACAAATATCATCTTCATTCCAAACCTTCTTATCATCAACGCGGCTTGTCTTTGATGATAAGATGTTTTCTAAACAAACATCTCAGATATAAGTTTCGCTGAACTATAGGAAAATTATATAAAACTATGGAACTTTCAAATTATGATGGAAAAAAAAAACAAATTATATTATAGAACCTATTTGAAAAAAACAACCAAATTAATGTTTTGGAAAAAAAGAATACATTAACATTAAAAATCAATAGAAACACATTATGGAAAAAAAATTAACGAAAAAACTAAAGATGGTTCATTTTCTCCTTTCTAGTAAAGATATATTATTCTTTTGTCTACACAAAATTAAAGAGTGTAACACATCATAAACCGTGAGAATTACAAACAAAAAAACATATACAATCGCATCCTCATTAGTAACAACATTATCCAATGAGTGAGCCTAGCCAGACTCTAGTCTAAAATTGCCACAAAATTATGTATAAAGCAAATAAGCAACACATAGATAAATATTAAATAATGTAGGATGTCTAACATACTAATGGAAATCTCAAAAAAACATCACAAAACATGTAGACTAACAAAATTTTTTAAGTATAATGTGACATTGCATCAACGTTGGAATATTTTTCAAACTCAGTGAAGTTTTCTAACATATTAAGACCCAAAAAATCACAAAAAGAGAGAAGTCATAAACATAGATATTATTTGATATCTAAGAATCAGTTACAAAAAAAAAAAAAAAGCAAAACACTATTTGAAGACGCTTAATACAACTTTCACAAATCAAACGAATTACTAAAAGAAACGAACTAACCTTCTTGAAAAATTGAACTCGTACGCATGACACAAACCAAACCGTTGAAAAACCTATAGAAACACAAAGAAAAGCCACACAAAAAAAATCATGCATGAAGTATGTCAAATAGTCTTCTTTGCGTATTGCAAGCATAGGCTGCCGAATGTTCGATCCGAAGTGAAGAATCGTTGTAATTCTATCTGCAATCGATAATACATCATTCGTAAGCAATAATGAGATATTACTAAAATTTGTTTTTAATTACCTCCAAAAGAGCATCCTTGCTTGCTTGCTTTGTACTCCAAATGAAGTCAACATGCATATATGTTAGCCCTTAATTAAGAACCCTAACCTACAAAAGTCAACAGCTCAGTTCCCAAAAGTATTTCTGATGACCTGCAAAACAAATTATGAAGAGAAAAAATGTGAAAATTCTAAGAGCTCAAGTTAGGTTAATTACAATTACTATTATCCTTATGCTAAATGAGCCAAGAGTACCATAGAAAACAATTTCTGAGTCGTGAAGCTCATGAAAATTTTCTTAAACAATTGAACATACTGGCATTCATCTCATTCATTGGCCTCTTCATGTGCACATTTGCCTCAATATCCACAATAAGTGCCTAAACTATCTCATATCCATGATGCAACATAGCCTATTATACAAAACAACATATATAGTCTCGGTATATATTAGTTTTGTGAAGTTTTTAAACTTTTGATCAAGGAAATGGGTTTAGTCGTTTGGTTTATTTTCAAACCCACCATGAACGGTTCTACAACGTCATATAAAACCAAGAAAAAAGAAAGAAAGAAAATGCTTACTGGTTTATATAGTTGTACATTCTCATAGCTGCAGAAGAGTATATTAATTAGCTAAATACAAACTTTCAAAGACAAAAACTTGAATATGATTCCTCGTGTTGCTAAGCGTGAAAAAAAGATTTAAAAAAAAAAAACTAATCACTGTGTTCCAAGTTCCAACCCAGTTACTTGTTGCTGAAGTAAAAAGAAAAGAACAAAGAAACCAAAAAGAAAAATCAAAACATGCAGCGTAGGCCATTGTTAAGCTCAAAAGAGGCTTGGAATTCTAAATACATGGAGCTATTAATTAATATAATAATAATGGCGCAACATTAACCGTTCACACTTTCTTTGATAGTGTAATTCAGTGGTTATATCGTTCAAATAATGTCTGGCATATAAACCGAAAAGAAAACAATTAAGAAATTGAAATTTAGAATATTCAACAAACAAAATTAGAGATTATGTATTATACATAAAAATTGAGTATAAGAGAGATTACAGCACTGAAAATATTAGGAGAACAATGGAATACCAAGAAAAAAGAATATAACAGCCGAACCATATACTAATGATGGAAGTTTTAAAAGAAAGGAAAAACTGCCTGCCAAACAAACATAAACTCAATAATTAAAATATATCAGAGACTAATCATGTAAGATATTTACTATAACTAATAAAAGTTGAATATTAAAAATTGAATATTGTACCCGACTTTACCATGACGTGAAGGATTATGGGTGAAACCTACAAAAACTTGAGAAACACACAAACGATGATTAACAATAAAATAGTTAGCAAAATCATGGTTGATAAAAAAAAAAAAAAGTTAGCAAAATCATCAACATCAATGAGGTAATAAAATATATGAATGCAATGAATCTATACTATGTAAAAGAAACGAACAAAAGACTTTGATATATTATGCTGACATCCAGTGTTAATGTCCTGAAGCACTTTTCCGATCCATCATCTTCTTTGCCTTTTTCTCATGTTTTCTTAAAACTACATGACTAAGGAAACAATATATAAATAAGAATACAAAGAATAAGAAGAACCATAAGTAACCCTAGAAACATTGTAATGTAATACACCGAAGGTGAGAAAAACATAAAAACCTAAAATATAAAACAGAAAAAGAAAATTAGAGAGGAAACACAAGTGACATGTATATATAGGAAAATTCTAGGGTTAAAAAAATTAAAAATAAAAATAAAACTATTAAAAAGAGAACGTATTTATCAACAACAAAAGAAAATTACCTTAATTTAAATCACTTACGTGGACCAATCAAATCGTGTTTCTAAAATCTCATGTGGATTAACACCACTATTTTTTTATTGGCTTAGGAGATAATCAATGAAAAAGTTTATCGTGCTTGTGATAATTGAGATGAGGGGGTAAAATGTTTATATAGTTGCGACAATTAATTTCTTTTTTGAAATTAGCGTATGAACTTCTAGATTTCCTTTTCATAAAAGTAATATGATTAACTTATTTTGTTGTTGTTAATTGTAATTTTTCTACAAATATATGGAAATATTGTTTTTAGGAATAAAAGGAGTCGGCCATTGTTTTTTATGGAATTATCAAATAGGCCATTGTTTTTTATGGAATTATCAGATAGCAAAAAATTTTAATTTTTTTAATTTATGTTTCTTTAGTAAATTTATATGGTATATATGGAAATATTGTCTTTAAGAAAAAATTTAAAAGGAGTCGATACCGGTTTTTATGTTATTATCAAATAGTAATTTTTTAAAAAACTTTTATTTGTACAAAATAGAAAGTATAATAAATTAAATAAACAATTAAATAATTTATAATTAGGAAAAAAGCTAACTAATAATAAATTAGGAAAATTTTCCTTTTAAATTTTTTAATATCAATATTTTAAAATAGGAATATAGAATATTAATTCCTATTATCCAATTTTTTTAAGAAAAGAAGAAAAACAAAAAAGCTAATTACATACGTGGACCAATCAAATCGCGTTTCTAAAATCCTATGTGGATGGCCTAGATGCGCTATAGCATCAACTTTTATATAGTATAAATTTATCTCAAATTTTTATCTATACAGCTTTGCACTATACTATAAAGCTTACCGTTCCAGCTTACTGCTCCAAGGTTACCAATCGGACCCATTATAAATGTCATTATGGGTCTTTTCACATTTAGAAAAAAATGTGACCGGATAATATTATGGAAAATTGACAAATATAACACAAAAAAATTATAATTTATTCAATAGTCAAAATTACTGTTCATTGTGCATAATATGTATTATGTATTAGATTCTCCTAGATTAGTATGTATTATGTATGAAGAATAAAATTGTAAATTCCCCTATATTAGTTGTTAGTTTTTTATTCTATTTATTACATGGCTATTACACTAATTATAATTCAAAATTGTGCTATTTGGCAAATTATCCCTATTATTATTTTAAAGAATAATTGGGTCTCATGGCAAGTAATAATGCCATAATTGGCCGAATAGCCAAACACTGTATTTGGCACTGTACAATTTTTCTAAATCACGATTGAGATCCTATGATAAGCTAATCTTCTCACCTTTCTTAAATCTCACCATTTTCGTAATCTCAACCATGAAACACAATCCAATCCCATAAATTCTCTTACCCAACAACACAATCCTTCTTCTTCTTCTTCTCTTCCAATTCGATTTCACATGGTAGAAGAAGCAAAAGCCAAAGGAAATGCAGCTTTCCCCTCCGGCGATTACTCCTTTTGGAAACTCCTTTTGGAAACGCGTCCCGGAGACGCCGGAAGCAGCGGCGGTGCGGAGAGGGAAAGTATCGGAGGAGTTGAGACGAGGCGGAGGAATCAAGTGGTGGTGGTGGTGACGAGTTTTAGAATCGGAGACGATCGGTCGGGTTGTTGAGTCGAGTCGGGTTGAGACGAGGCGGAGGAATCATGACAGGGAGAGTGAGTTAACCGAGGGAATGGTGGTGGTGGTGGTAGTGACGGGATTAGAATCGGAGACGAGGCGGAGGAAACATGACGGGAAGAGTGAGTGACCGGAGGGAGAAATGGTGGTGACGGGATTAGAATCAAATAGGGCCAAAGACTAATAACATCATAAAAACCAAATAGTAACTTAGTTATCTACCCAATTTAAAAAAAAAATTAGTCATTCACCTAATTATGTGTTTCTTTATGGTCATCTATCCTTTTTTGTCATCTAAATATTGTATTACTTCGAAAACGAGTGGGATACAAAACCGGTTCGAAAACCGGATACAACGCTAGACCAATTCCGGATACAAAGCCGGTGTACAACCGGAAGCCAAGCCGAAGCCAAAAAACTCACGGATAGAACTTAAACATTCCGGGAGAGACAAAACCTCAAACCACGGAACAAACAACTAAAACAACAAGCAAGGATACAAAGCTGACCAATAGGGAAAGAACTCAACTTCAAAGCTGACCAATAAACCACAAAATCTCCACGAGTTTAACCAAATAACCTCTATGGATCAAACTGAGTCAAACCAAACACTAAAGGACCAAAACGCATTTCTAAAACTAGCATAACCAGCAACCAGCTAAGACTTGGTACAAGGACCACCGGTCCCAAACGATAATACCAAGCCAAACTCTAAAACTAAAAACCCAAGGAGACCATAAGAAACACAAAGGGCCAAGCTAATCACTTCATCACAACCAAGAGAATCCTAACTCGAGCGAAGACTAATAACTAAAAGTATCACACCACTCCACAAAGCAGAGCACTACAATACCAAAATAGGAAACAAATTGCGAGTCTCCATTGATACGCCAAACTCGGCATAAATAGAGACTAGACGAGGATGCAGAACCAGACATAATAAACAATCTCCAAGAGATGGAGATACTAGCCAAAAGAGATCACCAATAGTCTGGAAAGACTGAGAAAAAGCAAACAAGCCACAGCCTCTGCAATTATCACCTTTACTGTAGGCTATACCAGAGATCACCAAAAGCTCTAAAACTTAAACATCACCTATAATAATCCAGAATACCAGAGGCATGGCTTTGATCAAAGAATCGATGAAGAAACTGCAAAAAGGTCAAGCATTTTGGACACAAAAAAACCAGACCGAGACCAGAAACAAACCATCACCACTAAGCCGCCGCCCTGGAAAGAAGGAGAAGGGCCGAGAAAGAAGGACTCGGGAGAAGACAAGCTAAGAGGAGATAGCCAAATCCTCTAAGACCGAAGATGTCCCAACGCAAATGGATGCATAGAGAAAAGCACCCTCAAGACTAAACCGAGAACCTCGACCACCAAGCCACAAAACCTCGACGCAATAACCAAAACAGAGACATAAAAGGATCAATCGAACCCAAAGACAAAAATTCTCCATCGCCAGATCTATTCGGGAAGACGGAACTCGTCCTCAAAGGACCGCACACCCAAACACAAGATCATAAAGCCACCACAACAGCAAGCCACGACGCTAAGAGATCAAGATCTCTATACCAACCTCATCGAAACCAAGAGACCAAAACAGAGAATACGATCAAAAGGGAGGGTAACCGAAAACTCAAAAGAGGAAGAGATTAAAGAAAAGAGGACCCTCTCACGGTTACGACAAGACTGCCGATCACCGGAGAGGGCAAGCGGGATCAAGATCTGAGGCGGCTAGGTCAAAAAAATTTGAGAGAAAAGGGGTCTTGTTTTTAAGTGGTAATCAATCACTTTTGCTCTTGTTTGTTATGGTCATCTATCTAATTGACTTTCCAACCAAAAAAAAAAATCTAATTGACTCTATTTTAAAAGTGTGTTAAAAAAAAAATTTGGTGTGCTAAAGATATAATAATTAATAAAAATGGATTAAAATATAAAAAATTAGTGGTTATAATCTTTTTTTTCTGTCGAAACACATTTGGTCTATTGGTTTATTAAAATTTAATTAATGTTTCCACATCCATAGATTTGGAGTTCGATTTTCAAACAATACGATTTATTAATAAATATCTATATTATTGGAGGCAAAATTACCGGAAATCGATGTGCAATTAAAGCTGTTCGTTGTGATTCAACACAGTGAAGATAGAAAATGTCTGTTATGAACATGAAGTAGATGAAATATTTATATCGTAGATCTAATTAGTTCAGAGTAATTTGTAATAAAATAAGAAATTACGCTGGTTGTTTTCTAAATTGGACATGATTATAAGTTTAGCAATTTGGGTCAGAAACCCACTAAAAGAAATAGTGATCCATATACTGTGGGAGCTTTGATCCGTATTAAGTTCGTATTCAAATGTTTTGAATACTAGGGGCCATTGTGGCTCATTTTCTAAAATGGTCGAAGTCGTAAATATATTTAGACACTAGAAAAAGTCTACGCGTTGCATGAAAAAATTATTTACATAAATTTTAAATTTATTTTATTGTATATAAGCGATATTTAATAAATATTCACAAGTTATATTGTTTAAAAGTTTTATTAAATGTAAAGACAAAAAATATGTTTTTATCTTATTATTTGTGTTTAACAAAAACAACCAATTTTTTGTAATTGATTTGAAATTAAATTAGTGGTTTTATTTATTTATATTGCATGAACATATAAAGGTAAGATGATTCTCAACTATTTCAGTATTGATATATTATAAATAAATTGATTCCTACAAAGGTAAACTGTTAAGATTTCCTAATTATCTTCAATAATTAATTGATTGGATTTTGTAAGTTTATGGGAGTAAGTAAATGTGGACGTTGAATTTGGATGGGACCAATTAATGGGAGAATCAATTTGATGGTAAACTAATTAATAATTTGTTGAATTTAAATAATGAAAACGTTAGATGGGCGTTTTAAGATTTAATGTTGAATTATAATTGATAAATAAAGGGAAAATTAATTAAATAGATTCCACATTACAAGAAAAAAAAAGTAATTGGCATTTCAAAATATTTCCTACTATTGTGAATGTCGTTTAGAAAATAATTTAGTAGTGGCTTAGATATGTTTTTCTGTAATATATACAAGTGTCTTTAGTAGTCTAGTGGTTCTTCTCCACTTAAATGACTGAGGTTTGTTGGGTTCGAAACCTAGAAGAAACATTTTAAACTTTTTACTAAATAAAGATTTGTAAGGAAAGAAGTGACATGTGTCGTCTTGTCAAAGATAGTTGGTTGTTGACAACCTTAAAATATTATAAAGATATCCTTAGAACAAGTATAATGGTAGTGGGATTCTCATTTTTGTAAAAAAAAAATAATTAATATAAAATTGTATGAATATCTTAAAAATGGAAAAACCCACTCAATAGTTTCTCATATAAAATATTTTAGATAAAATTTTTCACTTTTTGAGATATCTCACATTTTTATATTAATATCAATTATGGAAATACTACCGTTGGAGGTGCTCTTAGTAAATACTCCCTCCGTTCCAAAATATAAGTTGTTTTGGGTGTTTATTTTTGTTTCAAAATATAAGTTTTTTTGAGAATCCTAGGTACTTTTCACCTTTATTGAATACTGTGTGACCAATAATATTATGTAGTCTTTTTTAGGTTTGATTAAATTATATTTATTATGTATATTAAATGATATTTTTTATAAGAAAAAGTAGTTTCTTAAACACCTGCTTTTAGCCAAAACTACTTACATATTGGAACGGAGGGAGTACTAAATAGTATGTTCAACTCTATTTATTCTTTTTTTGTCAATTTTCACAATCTTTATAACTTATCGTTTCATATTAGGCGCCATTATGGCCCTTGACACATTTAGTCATAGCATTTACATTATTTATACTATATAAAAGTTGATTTTCAATAAAAAGTCAATTTTGTTTTTTGTTTTTATTTGATAATCACTTATAAACAAAAAACCTATATTCTAAATTCATCTTTTCGAATCTTATAAATAATGGCTTCAACACCAATCGTGATTTAAAAGTTGATAGTATAGATGAGTTTTAGGATTTATTCACAATGCTCTTTTTTCCTTCATGATTTTTCGTCCATAATGATATTTTCTTCCTTTGTCCCCCACAGTGGCGGATCCAAAACTGTATTTAGCATGAGGCACATAAATATTTTTTACTATAACTAATACTAAAAAACTTTTTATGTAAATGCTTTTCTTCTTAATTACTAATGAAAATTCAAATATTAGCATGGGGCACATGCCACACCCTCTAACACTCTAGGTCCGCCCCTGGTCCCCCATCAGGTTCATCGTGATGGTCTTCTTGCAGCATGTTTATCATGATTGATAGACATAGGTGATCCTTTCTTTCTCTTAAGCTCTGAATTGATTCTCTTAAATATATTCACTTTCTCTTACTGTTACTTTTTGTTTTGTTTTGTTTGGATAGTCTCAAGGGTTTCATCGATTAGGATTGATTTTAATACTCTTTTTTTTACGTGCTTTTTGTTAACGTTTCTATTCTCTTTTATATTGACTTTTTTTGTTATCTTTTTTGGTCTTATATACTCTACTCAATCATATTGACCCTGACAATTTTTTTTACATCTTTTATCGAAATTAGTATTGGTCTTATATTTTTTCTATTCTATTCACGTAAGAAAACAAGCTGCAACAAAACATCGATATGATTTTCGTGCAGGTAATTAAGCTCACCCCTTTGAAATCTTTTATACCGAAACTCCTTTTTGATTGAGGTAAGTCTTCTGACGCTTTACGAGCCATGTATTTTCAAGGGTTTACGTATTTTATTGGTTGATGTTTACTAATCATGCTTTTAATTATATTTTTTAAGGTTTACGTATTTTCTTGATTGGTTTCCTGTACATGTTATTGTTTATGTGTGTGAAGCTTCGTCATGCTATCCGGTACATAAATTATGTTTATATGCATTTATTATTATAAACTTTTGTTTTGTATGCACATATCGGATCCGTTTTTAGATCATTTGTTATATATTCATGCATGTATATGTGAGCTTTATGGGTTTAGTTACGATATCTTTTTTTGGTTTCTATCTTCTTCTTGCAGCAGCCTCATGATCGTGATAATTTCATGAGTGATAATTTCTTTTAATTACTCTAGAAAAATTAGATAAGTTTTATTCATCAATTAGTTTCTAAACATTCTAATACTATTCTTTTTTTTTTTGTTTTGTGTTAGTGTTTTCTTTGTTTCATGTTCTCCCAGTAAGTTCATGTTCTTCCTCTCTTTAATTTATATCAACTTTTTATTACTTTATATTGTGTTACTTTCGAATGAACTACATCAACCTTAATAATTCTTTTCTTTTTATAGAAATTAATATTGATGTTGTGTTATTTTTTCATTCACATAAGATAATCAGTAGCTTCAAAACATGTCTATGATCTTTGACTCCATCAAAGGCTTTCTAAACCCGTTGGGCAGGAAGACGAACAATGGCGGCAAAACGACGAATCCGGCCACAAGATGGAGAGTGAGATTTTATAAATGTCTATAAATGTCAATAAAGCCTAATGTCACCGTTGGTATATCCATTCATGTTCGGTACTTGAGATAATGTCCTTAATTTGTTAGGTATTGTTAAGTAATATTTACTAACTTTGGGCTTGCTTTTAGTATTAATCCATATATACGAGATGGTTTATATAGACACTAGGTGCATTCTTCATTGTATATTATATAGATTGAGTTAATGAGGGTTTAGTTGACTCTGTATATTTTGTTATGTCTTGATTGGTAGGAAGTTTTTCTTTTTATCAGCTTGGTTTGATATTCGTCTTTGTTATACGTGTTATTATTGTTTTGGTTTTTATGTGTCTTAGTTAACCATGTATATATATATATTACTAGGTGACTCGCCCGCGCCTTGCGCGGAAAACATTTTACATTAGTGTATGTTTAATTTTCACAGGTTCGAAAATTTGAAATATATGTGCATATGTTTTACAATTTATGATGCTTTGTTTGTGTATTTACTTATCTTTTGCTTATCTTTTACAATTTATGATGCTCTATTATCATTTTTTGTTTTTATTTAATATATATTTTTAAGATAAGTTTGTAACTGAAGTTTTAATTATTTTATTAAATTAAAAGGAAAGAGAGAAACAAAATCAAAATACGCGGATTAACTTATCATCTAGATGACTCCCCGCGTAATACGCGGATTAAATATTTTTCTTTTTACTATAAACATAAGAGTTGTTTCTTTCAATCCCCTTATTCATCTAGATAAGAAAATAGTAATAAGCGGATTAACTTATCATTTTAAACAAAAATCCGCGTATTTTAATTTTCTTTTTACTATAAACATAACAGTTGATTCAAATAGTAAAAAGAAACAACTCTTATGTTTAAAACATATAAAACAATTTTCTTTGTATTGCTCAACATATGAAAGTTTGCGATCATATAGATTCTATGGAAACATGTAAAAATCAACTTATCATCTATATGAAATATCTCGAAAGACCCGTAGGAAATATTTTATAAAGAATTTTTTTGACATCACACATAAATTCATAATTGGTAAATCTCATCGGATTTTTTTAATTTTCATAGATATTTATAGTCGCAAACTTTAAACATGTTTGAATCTTCCTAATACCGTCATAGGTCGAAGATTTTCATTTTCACTATTTTATGAATACTCTTATAGATTTAAGTTGTTTGTTTTTTCTTCAACTTGGTTATCCATCTCTTAAAATTTTAGATTGAGATTTCAATATATTTTCTTTATCTTTTTTTTGTTTTTTTCAATTTATACAACCACTTTTGTTTTATCATTCACTATTTCCATTTTCTTAATTGAAATTTATATTCTGTCTACTTTTTGTTTTGTACTGTTTATATTCACTTTATTTTTATTACCATTTCTATTCTCTCGATTTTCTATATTTTTTTTCTAATTCGTTTAGACTATTACATTTTTCTTTTTTTCTAAATAGTTTGAACTTTTAGAAGTTTTCTTATTTTTCTATTAGTTTTGGACTATTAGAATTTTCATGTTTTTTTTATTTGGTTAGTTACATGTTAATTATTTTGTTAGTTTACCATTTTTAATTTTATTTTGTTTTCCTTCACCTTCTTTGAATTGATAATATAAATTTATAATGAGGATATTTTGACCGAGATTTACGTAATATATTTGAAATATACCCGATATAATATTTATTTGGAAATGAAAACAATTCTTTTACAAACAATGTTGTTAAAGCCTTATTAATGTAATTGGCCCATCATAGAGGTGATTGCCATGTCACATTTTCATGTCACCATTTTGGTGCCATGTCATAATTTTCTATGAAATCACCTCCCTAATAATATATAGGGGATTTTTGGATCTATTGTTGTTTTGTTCTCAGGATTCGTCATCGGGTTTGAAGTATGCACTTTTTTGTTTTGATTTATTTTGTAGTAATTGTTTTTTCTTTTTCTCTTTTCCAAACGTTACAATAAATTATTTTAGTATGTTAAATAATATGTTTGATCAGGTTATATGAAAACACTCCATATAGTATATAATAAATGGGATAAGTCGTCGAATAGTGGTTAAAAACAAGTATATAGTCTTCCAAAATTTATGGCTTGAAAAAAATTATTTAGATGAATTTTCAAGAAATCAATTATATCATGAGAATTTTCAAAAAATATATGTTTGGGTTAACTATATTATATTAAGGTTTAGTTTTTTGGGGTTTAAGGTTTATTAGGGATCAAAAAAAAATTTAAGATTGAGAATTTTATAATATAAAGTTTTTAAACGTATTTATAAGTGACATGTTTCTAAGAAAATAATTCAAAGGTGACATGTTTGTAATTGCCCCCTTAGATCAAAGTATGAAACTATCATAATAGGAAAAAAAAATCTTTGCTAGAACGAACATAAGATTTTTGTGTTTAAGGAAAGCAATTTTTGAAGATTGAATATTTTTTCACTAAGAGTAATTATATTTTCCATAAGCTAATTTTGTAAACTGTAAACATTAAAAACACGTTACCTTATGCATCTAGATGAGCAATTAAAAAATTTTAAAACTAAAATTTATGGTTTATATACTAAAACTGTAATTTAAAAATCAACAAGTTGAAATACATAATAAACTCATAAAATCAATTAAAAAAAGGGAGTTGTTAACTTAGCACCAATAAAAATAAGGCTAAGTTTTAGTTTCTAATTAACATAAAAAGGATAAATCCTACCAAACAAATTTTATTAGCTCCTATTATTTCCTGTTGGAAAAGGAAATTCAAAACTTCCCTATACTATTGCAAAAAGGAAATTAATTATAGCTTCTATATATACACTCCATCCCCACGTCTCTACCACCTAAATCACGAAAAAGCAATCCATATATTTATATCTTAAACAGAGTTCTTCTAAGCTTAAATCAAAATTCTTTGAGTGTTTTAGAAGCACCATGGTTTTTGTAATTGTCAATGTATGAATTTTGTTAGTAGCTTTGATGATTTATTTATCTTAAATTCATAGTTGTTGATCTTTTTCTAATTGGAGATATTTAGTGCTCGATAAAGAAAATGAAGAAAAGACCAACAATGGAGAAGATATAAAAATAAAGACGCTCAGTGATCTAGTTTGGTAAACCTAGATCTTTTTTTTTTTTATGAACATGTGAATCATCTTTGAATTTTGTTGTGTTAATTCTTAGTAATCGTCCCTTCTAGAACCGTTATCATTGTTCACATCATTATTTTAAATTCTCTACGTCAAATAAGTAAAACTAACACAAAACCAAATTTCTGTCTTTTTTTTTTTAATGATTTTTAGGCTTGGGTTCTAATCCTTTATGTGTGATAATGGGTTATGCTATGACATTACAGAGACACAACAAGCTTTAAGAATCAACGTCCATTCCCTTTTGCGTAGATTTTTGGTTAGTGTTTGCTTTCTCCTTCCTCAAATACTTAAATAGTCTACTTGAGTTTCTTGCTATTGTTGTTGTGCGGTTGGACGTTTTGGTTTATTAGAAAAGTTTTTAAAGAAAACTTAGGGTCTTTGTCTTTGTTACAATAGTGATTATGTGTTAGTCTAAGACATTACAGAGACATGTACTCTTCATTGGTAGTCGTTTCAAGTATGTTTTAATAATGATTCTGGACACTAAATTTCTATGGTCGTTCGCTCGATGGATTGACTGGCGTGAAGAGAAAGCTGGGAAGAAGAAACAAAAATATGGAAGAAGCATGCCAAACGCGAAACGAGATAAAGCAAGTTAGTGGTCTGATATGTACTCTTCAACTTGATTTTTTATACTTTAACTTTATGAGTATTTCTCAGAAAATTTGTTCAGTTTCTTAATTGCAATGATGTGATTAGATCTTATTATTCATGCGAGCTACCCATGCTTGCCTGCTTTGAGGGATTACTTGCTAATAAGGTTCCAAATTTAGGCATTAAGCAATGTATAGTTCATTGTGGTGTCTTCTTAGTTTTGTTTTTTTTTGTAGTCTTTTTACAAACAAAAAGTGTCCCAACTTAGAGTTACATGTATCTTCGTTTTTGTAGAATGATATATTTAATTATATTTGTACAAATAAAAAGTGTCCCAACTTAAAGTTTGATTCTAATTGAGAGAATTAACAGATAGCTCATCTGTCACTGATTTTTCTCCTCTTAAGTTATGGATCGGTGTTGGTTAAAGAAAATATGGTAAATTTGTAGGTTCCAGCAAAATTAACTAGAGAATGAGATTTGGTAAGAAGAGGAGACAATCTATGACGAAATAAGATGAGCTACTCTGTAGTATTAATAAGATTATGCCGCATTTGTGTACATAGCAAGGTTTAGGAATCACGTGCGAAGGTTGAAAAGTGTAAAAAAAAATAAAAAAAAAATAAAACAGTTTATATTATTTTCTTTTATTCACAGAAAAAAACAATTTCTAGAATTTTAAAATGACCTTGATATTTTTTTGGATGCCAATATTGTAAAAGGATGCAAAAAAACACACGAAATAATAAGGTAGGGAACAAAAGTATGATTCATGATATGTAATTAAAAAGTAATATACTTTTGTACGTTATAAGTTTAGTGTTGTGTTAAGATTACATGGTCGATCAATAATCTTCGTTTAGCTATTTGTTATTCTCAAGTATAAGTGTATTTATCCAAAAAAGAGAAAATAAGAAGTGTTTATTTCCTTCATTTGATGTTGGATTATTTATATAGTATATTTTTTTATTTTTTGTTCTTTGAAAAAAAAACAATGCAGAAGTCGAATATGTTTATTTGTATTAAAAATAATTTGGTTGTCATTTTATAACGTCAATCTCATATATATATATAAGAAAAAGAAAATATTTTAAAAAGTCATTTTTATCCAATTTTCATAAAAAATGCTAAAATTGGTTGAAAACGCTGAAATTTAATGGAGTGCTATAATTTCAAAAATATTTTATGGTCTATACATACCTAGAAAATTATCAATTCAAATTACTATTTATGATAAATTAATACTTGAATTTTTAATGAATGTTTTACTTTTTTAACTATGATATATTTTCATTTTATGTATGTCAACCTTTAGCTAATTTAAATAGTAAACTCATTGATAAATAAATACCCACGCGTAGCGTGGATGTAAAATCTAGTGATTTATTAAAAGAAAACTACAATTAATAATTTTTGGACTAACAATAGATAAACCATACAGATTACGTAAGATTTGTTTAATGCTAAAGTACTACGATTTCTATTCACTATTTTCTTTTTCATTGAAAATTAGCTACCTTTAGGATCATGAAGCATTCACACATCCGTAACAACCCTAAACTGTGATGTGAATTATCTATACAGCGCCTATAGCAGTTGTAACTCTTGTCACTTTCCCTTCGACGTTTGAATATTCAATGTTGCATTATGAGACGTCTATACTAAGCAACTGGGAATATATTAAGAAACTATAAATTTGGTCGTTACTCGTAATGGAAACAATAAATAAAACTGCAAAAATAATTCCCCGTTTATATCGGTCGTCATCATTCCTTGGCCGCACATGTAACTTTATTAATTTATACACAACGTTATTAGTAAAATATATTATTAGTAAAATAGATCAGCAATTACGTCAATGATTATAAGATTCTCGCAGATCATGTGGAGTTACATTGCCAAACACACATAAAGATATGATTTAATTGAAAAATATGTTAAAGTAATCACTAGATATACAAATTATTCATGCAGATGCATGTGCGTGCATATAGACTTTATGAGAAACTGAAAAATATGAGGGGTTTTATGTTCATTAAAAAAGAACAAAGATAGTTAAATGGATTAAACACATGGTTTTGAAAACCGGAACGGACCGGGTTCAACCGTGAACCGGCCAGCTAGCCGGGTTGGGTTGACCCGGGTTTGAGGTTTTTTTTTTTTTTTTTTAAATTCTATTTTTTTCCATATTTAAAATTTTTATAATTAAAATTTATAGAAATAAATACTAGTTTTGAATTTAGTTATCCACAAAAAAAAATTTTGAATTTAGTTAATTTTTGTTATGGTTTAATGTTTTTAATTTTTTTTACATATAAACTTAACTATTTCTCATTAAATTTTGTCTTTGAATAGTTTTTTTGTTATTAAAATGATTTTCTTAGTTTTTGAAAATATATGTTTATTAAAAATATATGTTTATTCAAAGGCTATATTATATATTTGGATATTATAGTTATATAAAAATTATTTATATTATTATTTTAAAAAAACTATTAAATTCGGTTCGACCCGGTCGGACCACATTGACCCATGATCCAAAAGTATTTCCGGTTCGGTCGCCGGTCCGGTTTTCAAAACATTGATTAAACAGGTAATACTGGTGACCAAAAATAAAATAAAATTAACAGGTCATATTGCCTTTAATGATTTATTAGTTATAACAATCTTCCATCTCCATCACCCCCCAACTAATTATATTTTTAAAGACCAACTTCCGAATCATGATCCCAATTAAACATTGAACCGGAAATGTGCACAAATGAAACGTTTATTAGCGTTTGGGTATTGTCGGTATGTGACTAACCAATCGTTGTGTACCGATAACCGGTTTTACTTTCCTTAAACCAAATTTTCTTAATTTCCTTTAATGAAACTCCTTCAATAGCTTCATTTGCCTATAGTTTACCTAAGTTCTAACAAGTAACTTCTGTGTTATTTTTCTCATCTCTTCTTTCTCATTTCTCACAATACTACCATTTACATTTTCTTTTCTCAGTTAAGATTTAAAAAGAACGGAAATTGCAGCCAGTCCTTGGACCTAGATGAGATTCCGCATTTTAAGTTTTTAACAGTAAGTTCTTTTTTGTTTCTCTTCAAATATGTCTGAAGAATTTGCTTGGTTTATTAATTTGGTAAGTATACTTTTGGAATGTTTCCATTCAAATGCCGTTTTAGCCACGAATAAGTGTAGTTTTTAGATATTCAATGATACTATTGGAAGGAAAATATATGAATTGTCTTTCTTTCATCAAATAATATCATTGATTAACATTTGTGCATCTCTAACTAGATATCTTTATTCTTACATTATGTCAACAAAATAAAAAAAACAAATCTTTATTCTTACATATCTAATGCAGATAAAACCAAGTCTCCATCACATAAATCACATAATTCGCCAAAAGAACTGAATTGATAATTCTTCAAGAAATAAAGATGGGTAGAATATTTTCCACCTTCTACTCTATTTTACTTCTCTTCATTGGGTCATCGGCTCTGTTTTCTACGGTCACCGGTGACCTCGCCGGCGACAGACAGGCCCTTCTCGACTTCCTCAACAACCTAACTCACCCTCGGTCTCTATCTTGGAACGTAAGCACCCCGGTATGCACCACGTGGCTAGGCGTCACGTGCGACAGAGACGGCACACGTGTCACCGCCCTTCACTTACCCGGAGCAAGTCTTCTCGGAGTGATCCAGCCGGGAACTATCAGCCGTCTATCGGAGCTTCAGATCCTAAGTCTCCGATCCAACGGCTTACAAGGCCCGTTCCCAATTGATTTCTTGCAGCTCAAGAAACTCAAATCGATGAGTCTCAGCAACAACAGATTCTCCGGTCCACTACCTTCCAATTACGCCACATGGACGAATCTCATTGTTCTTGATCTGTTTGGTAACCGGTTTAACGGTAGTATACCCGCGGGATTTGCTAACCTAACCGGACTAGTCTCGCTTAACTTGGCTCAGAACTCTTTTTCCGGTCAGATTCCGGATCTTAATCTCTCTGGTCTACGCAGACTTAACCTTTCCAACAACAAGCTCACCGGAGTAATCCCAAAGTCCCTGGAAAGATTCGGAAATTCGGCTTTTTCTGGCAACGACATCATTTACGAAATTGCCCCTCCGCCGGTGGTTTCACCCAAGGAGAAACGCAGGATCTATCTTTCAGAACCAGCGGTTCTCGGGATAGCGATTGGCGGTTGCTTCGTGATTTTCTTCCTACTCGCAGTTCTCATAATCATTTTCTATGTGAAGAGGAAGAAGAGGCAAGAAACAGAAACAGAGACAAAACCAGAGAAGTTGACGCCGGCAAAGGTGAATACGCAAAAGCTACCAAGTGAAAAGGAAGTTACTAAATTAGGAAAAGAGAATAAGAATATAGAAGACATGGAAGACAAGAGTGAATTCAACAGAGTAATGTTCTTTGAAGGAAGCAATATGGCTTTTAACTTGGAAGATTTGTTGAAAGCTTCGGCTGAGTTTCTTGGGAAGGGTAGTTTTGGGATGACCTATAAAGCGATTCTAGAAGATTCCAAGGTCATTGCGGTTAAGCGATTAATGAAGAATGTAGTCGTGTCGCGGAAGGATTTTACACATCAAATGGAGATTGTTGGAAACATTAGGCACGAGAACGTTGCTGCTTTAAGAGCTTACGTGTGTTCCAAGGAAGAGAAGCTTATGGTTTATGATTACTACCCTACCGGAAGTCTCTATAGACTACTTCACGGTACGTTATATGCATTTTTCGGTTTTATATAAAATATTTTGGCAAATCGTAAATGTTTTTTTAATACTAAGAGGTTTGGACCTAGACTCATACATCCTCTCGAGGCGAGGATCATAAAATTTTATATGGTCTCCTTCCAAGTGTTATTCGAACTAGTGACCTCTAGGTTGTGTATGAGATATATTTTACCAGTTGAGCTAGTGAGTGATACGATTCATTTCATAATGTTGTGGTTTCATTGATATTATAATATTGGTTTCTTGCATCTAAAGAAAGTAAATTTATTTTTCTGGCAGGCAAGAACGGCCGCGACGAGGAGCACGCTCCATTGGACTGGGAAACGCGATTGAGATTCATGATCGGAGTAGCAAAAGGATTAGCTCACATACACACACAACACAAGCTTGCACATGGCAACATAAAATCTTCTAATGTCTTCTTGAATTCTCAAGAATATGGATGTATATCAGAAACCGGTTTAGCTGTGTTAACCAACCCGGTATCTAACCAGGTTATGAGGGGAGATCCATCAGGCAGACCTGTACTTCGTTACCGTGCCCCAGAAGCAACCGATACGAGGAAATCAACGCCGGAATCAGACATATACAGTTTTGGAGTCTTGTTGCTAGAGACTCTAACCGGAAAATCGAGTATGGATAATGAAGAGGAAGCCGAAAATCTAGTGTCATGGGTGCATTTGGTTTTGAAAAAACAATGGACAGGTGAAGTGTTTGATTTGGAGCTTGTGAAGACTCCTAACATTGAAGAAAAGTTGCTTCAAATGGTGAACTTAGGGCTTGATTGTACGGAAAGGGCTCCGACAAAGAGACTGGAGATGGTGAAAGTGGTTGAGACTTTGGAAGAGATTGAGAGGGATTGATTAGCAAATTGTATAATTTTTTATTCTATGGGTTTTGGCATTTATGATTTTAAATAAATGCATCATCATATCATCAATGGCAAATGTAATTTCAATCCATTTTTTAGCTCCACTTCTTTACCATTAAATATATAAACTTTTTTAAAAAAACTTATATATATGTATTTAACATTAAGATGAAACTTAGGAGGAGCTCCATGCATTATTTTAACGCGAGTTCCACACATTTTATAGGCTTGAAGACTTAAACTTTTGATATTATTCATAAGAATTTATGTGTTGATTTTCAACTATACTCCCTCCGTTTCATATTAAGTGTCGTTTTGGAAAATGTATCTGGTTAATATTTGGAAGTATTTACCTCAAAACACATCCATATACATTTCAGATACATTTTATCAAAATGACACTTAATATGAAACGGAGGGAGTATGTGTTACGGACCGGGAGGTCTTGAATTTTGTTCGGTATAATCTTGAGTAAGGAAATAAAATTTAATGTATATGATTTGAATCTAGCCTTGGAACAATTAAATTATGGAATTTTAACTATTAGAGAGAGTTTATCTAACTCACGCATTCCATTTCTAAAAAAAAACTCATGCATTCTCAGATTTAAACCCGAATTATATGGTACAATGACCATTCTACATTACATACTATTAAGTTACAACTTACAAGCGAATGTCATACCATAAAACACGTATGATGACACGTATATTATATTCTAAAATTAGTATCACCTTGAATCAATGAAAGTACTAAAAACACAAATGAAACGACAACAGATGTTTTTGTTTTTGGTTTGCAATAATGTTGTTTTTATTGTTAAATTGGGTTGCAATAATGGCGAGAAATTGTATCTGCTGGGCACAATCAACAAGCTGGAAAACAGCCAAACCTCTCTTTTGGGCCAGCCAAAATTTGAATTGTGATTCTAACTAATTGATAGTAGAGTAGTTTTATCACATTCACTAGTTTCACTTTTCATTTCCAAAAACAGGTCATTGTGACAAATAATAAATAATAATTGTGGGGCAAACATGAGTTCTTCCGAGAGATACGGTTCGACCATAAAGAAAAAAATAATTGTTCAATAAAATACCAAAAGAAAACTCTCATAATCTCATTACCTCTTCTATCGCTCCGCCTAGTTTCTCCTTTAACTTCTCTTTTCCTCTTTCCCTTTGTTCTTCCCTCTCTAATCTTTTTCTTCCAAAAAATAAAGAATTAAGAGAGGGAAGAACGATAACATCAAAAAGGTAAAATACTAGAGATAAAACTTGTGATTTATCAAAGTAAATAGAAGAGAGAAAGAGATAATTTAAAACAATTTTTTTTTCCGAAAGGTCGGTCTCAAGGGTTTTGTTCGGAGTTATGACATTCGTGTCGTTAGTTTTCTCCATTTTGTTGCCAATGGCACATGCTCAATCTGCTGCTCCTGCGCCAGCTCCGACAAGCGACGGTAAGTTCATATTATTAAGCTATCAATCTCTGCTAATTAATTGTTAATTTAAACCATTACTAGATTTAAATGAATGTGACTAAGAATCGAAAACGGACTCAAATATGATATTTTGTAAATAGTTAGATTGGTGAATATATATATATATATATATATATATATAGATAAATAAATTTCTCAAAACTTGTATGCTAACAGTCACAGAAGTATCTTATTAACCTATGCTTTTACTCGTAAGAGAAAAACAATGAGTAGTTATCTCTTAATTATTAGATACTGTACACCCTCTCACTTTCTGCTTTAGATTTTCACAATGGATTTGACCCCAAAAAAAAAAAAAAGATTTTCACAATGGTTCAGATTTGTAAAAACAAAAACCATACAACCACCTTATAGATGACAAAGTTTCAATTTCTCCCCTCTATATCGTAATTATTATATTTCTTTCCGATTATTAATGTTTGGCACAAAATATTGCAGGAACAACGATTGACCAAGGCATAGCATATGTCCTTATGTTGGTGGCTTTGGTCCTCACTTACCTCATCCATTAATCCCTTTGTCAATTTAATTTTGGTCTCTATTTAATTTAGTTATATTTTTCATTTTGATAATAATTAAATAGAGACCAAAAAAACTTTTTATGTGGTAGAGATATTAAAGAGGTTTTCCGATTTTTACAGTTTTGTAAGTTCATTTGTATAAAGTCGATGTGAGTTCAACTGTTCGAAATATATTTCATCGATTGTCATTTTCTGAGCTACATATTTCTTCATTCATATATTCAATATCTTACATGTCATTAGATTGTGATATATCGAAAACACTAGAAAAAAATCACTATCTTATATATTTGATAAAATGTACATTGTCTTATATAACTACACTGGAAATGTTAAATATAATTATACCATTGTAAAATTCGTAGCAACGGTTTAGGAACTACTTAGTGAAAATCAATCTCTGGCATCGACTGAGTAATATAGTAGCTAAAAGGATACTCAAATTTCCAATAGGAAGGTTTAAATTTGTTATAACAGCATTTGGTAAAAACACATGGATTATATGCTAAATAACATGGATCATACGGAGTACAACTCGTTTAGTTTAACATAGATCTCAAAATAATAAGGCTTATAATAAGCAAAAACAAAAAACGAAAAACAAAAAACATGATTAGGAAACTAAGTAGGATTATTGAATTGAAAATTGATTAGCTTTTATGGATAACTTAACTTATCTCTTTAAGCAAGAATTTAGGTAATATTATGTTCCCTGTCTAAGTGATTAACGAAGAATAGAACCCTCCAAAACCTCCGAATGGATAATTTGGATCAAAGCTTTCAAACGGAGATTCCAAATGGACGGTGGACGGAGAGTTTGATGTAGAGTGAGAGGCCGAGCCAACATCACGAGAAGCCAGAAAATAGTAGTTGACATTAGTTCCTAGATCACCAGAGAGACTTGTAGTACCAACAAATTCGGTGTTGTGATCTTTCATTTGAAGCATGTACGTGTTGTTACTCTCTAGAATTGGGGTAGATGAGGACAAAGGATAGTTTAGGTTTTGATGCATATGTGCTTGATGATTGTAGTTGTGATGATCAATGCCTACACTTTCCTTCGCATTCTCAAGATTTTCATGTTCTTGGTTCTGGTTTGGTTCAAGAAATTGCACCGGAATGGTTGAACCGATATTTCCGGCTTGGGAACAAGAATGTATTCCTCGGTAACTTATCTCAAAGAGCATTGGATCTTGGTCAGATCTCTGGACTTGTTTGGTGGCTTCACATCCTTGAGACTTTCTATGGGTGCATCTATAGTATCCTCTGTACCCAAAAAAATAATTGCATCAATTGAATATTTTTTTTATATGGATATTTATATTACGATTATAGTTTGATAGTTGTGTAATACTATGTTAATGTCGGTGAATATAATAATACAAACGAATTGCTAACCTTGGAAATTCTGCTTTGCCTAATTAATCAGAAATTAGATTTTAATTACGAGACTAACCTTGGATAGTTGGCTCCGAGGATATCCTTTTGGCCATACTTTCTCCAACTGAACCCATCGTCAAGCGATCTATCAATACCAGCTCCAGGGGTAATTTGAACTTTTTGGGTCCACCTTGGCATTGACTTCTTCGAACTTCATTTAATTTAAGATTTCACATTTTCAAATCATTATGAGTTAATGCAAAAAATAATACCAATGCATGTACTAAATGAAGCATTTGGACAAAGCAAATTATCTTTAAACATATTTTCTATATTGAAATTTCTAATATTTACAAAAAAAAAGAAAAATTCTTTGAACATAGTATCAAATACACATTTAATAAAAATTATAAACATGATTTTTAAATAGTTTAAGACAACTACAGTTTGTAGATATGGATGTACCTCTTGGCGATACGTGGTTCTTGGTCAGAATCATCGCTATTCGGGCTTCCTTCACCGTGGGAATCTTGTTCGAGTTCGCCAGAATAGTTCATAATGGTAAGAGACTTGTGGTAAGATTCAAGAATCTTCTTAGCCAAATGTTCACGAGTTTCTTGCGATGAAGCCGATCCGAACTGATGTGCATAGTCTCTTCCTTCTCTCATCAGCTCGTTGATCTCTTTCTTCGCTTTCTCCCACTCTCCACTACTACTCTTTTTCTCCATTATGTTTTAAAAAGAGAGTGAAATATGATATTACTTTTAAAAATGTGTTTTCAAGAATAGCATGTATATTTGTTGAAGATATTATGTTTATTTTGTGCATGGCTTGTAAAAAATTGGAAGTGGGGATTTTAAAGAGGATTATGTGTGAGAGAGATAGTTTTGACTTTTTGACTGAAGATTGAAGAAAGCTGATGTGGAAGTAAATGGAGGGATGTAAAACCGGTCTTTGGTCAATGAATTTGGAAAGTCCAACTTGCTGACCAGTTCTTCGCTTCTCGATCCTTTATTTTTGGTCTTATTGGATTTTCATAGTACTTTACTATATAGTGGTTTACGAGTTTGGAGTTATACAAATTTAAATATTTCTAAATGCTTGGACCAAAAATATTTCTATATAGTGGTTTACGAGTTTGGAGTTATACCAAAAATATATTTTTCCATATAGTACCATTTATATTTGGGTAATTAGCAAAACTAACACACAAAAAAACTATAATCTATAAACTAACTATTTTCCACCTTTTTCTCTCTATATCTCTTCCTATCTTTCTCTAAGCAATTTGTTAGCTTATAGACTATAATTTTTTTTTGGTTATTCCACAAATTCACCTTTTATATTTTATATTTTTTGAGAAAAAGTACTATTTATCTTACTTTTCCTTAATATACAGTTTCTTTTTTAATTTTATTTTAAATATGTACTTTATTCATCTTTCTTCTAGAACCCCCTTGAAAGGAATACCTTTATTCATCTTCCTTCCAGATCAGGTTTTTGATCGTTTAGTGTTGTCCAAAATTATGAAATTGGATCTATGGAAAATTAATAAAAATTGTAAAATTTTTTTACAAAAAAAAAAAAAAAGGTAAAATTTTCATGTAATATTTACCATATTGAAACGTAAAAGCGAAGTCATTTTTGGGGGGGCAGCAAAGCATGTAAGTACGACGTACACATGTTATGACGTAAATAAAACATGGTAAAAAAAATTTTCTATTTTGAAAAAATGTGATGACGGCAATTCATATGAAATCCACCGTTATTAGAATAAAATGAAAGTGTGACTAAGGTTTTTTGATGATAATGGCTCGGCCATTCTAATGTTAATTAGCCACTGGAAATTATATGTATCGAAACTGCGTCTTAAGGACACACTTATATGTAGTTCAACAAAGGATACACTTAACATGTTAAATTTGTTTTTAGGCACATTTCTCATTTAATACATTACATTATTTTATACAATATACTAATAATATCAATCTTCAATTTTATACGTCTAGAATTAGAAGTATTAGATCTAAAATTGTGTTGTGAATACTATTTAAGTAGACCTCAAAAGTCAAAACCAATCATGATCAATAATAGAATACGGCAAGGAGAATATTATGAATTTACAAGGCAAAGACCAAAATGGTTCATTCGTTGCCGTGTTATAGACTCTCTGAATCAACGGTGTCACTTCACTGTCAACTCTTTTACGAAATTTAAGCACCGCCCGAAACAGGTTTTAACTGTTCGAAGTCCAATCAAACCGGACACAAAACTGGTTTAATTGTTATCCATACCGGTTCAATTTCCCTACAACATTATTGGATACAAGTACTGAACAATCCGGTTCCATTGATTTCATTTTCTTAGGTACATCGAAAGCTTTGCTAGGAAAGGAAACTTTACAAGTATAACTTTTCGGTTATACCGGTTCAATTTTGTGAATATATATACACACCAAAACTCAAACTTTACAAGTATAACTTTTCGGTATCGGTTTAGTAATGATATAATACAACGATTGCAGCTATAATAAGTAACTCTGATATCACATACACAACTATACCAACGGTTATAAGGAAACGGTTGAAAGTATCTCGTAAATTCGGGGAACCATACCAAGTACGCTCAAATAGTCGAGTGAGATGGTTTGGTTCGGTTTTAGACAATGTAGCGACGAAGGTAATCAACTCTGGCCTGATGTTTGAGCTTCATCAAGGCCTTGACTTCATGTTTCCTCACCATTTCTCTAGAAATGTTTAGATTTCCAGCTATCTCTCCCAGAGTCCTGTCCCCTTTCCCATCAAGACCGTACCTCTGTCGAATAACCAAGCTCTCTTTTGGCTTCAATGAGTCGAGCTGATAACGAAATGTAACTTATTATGATCATGAAGCCAAAACTGAAAAAATATGAGCCAATTGTAAGGAGATGACGAAAACTTACCACGTCGTCGAGAGCGAGCCTGAGAAGAGCAGGTTGTCTTCGGTTATCAGCTCCTACACCATCAACATCTGTGATTCCGTTGATGAATTCTTCTTGAGTAACCGCATGTTTTGAATTTAGTGAGAAAACCGGTTTTGCGGCCCTCAATACTTCACGGTATCTCTCAGGTGATATCTTTACTCTCTCAACTACTTCGTCCTCTGTCGGGAGTCTTCCAAGCTCAAACAGTAGCTCCATCTTTGCTTTATAGATCTCTACTCTCACCTGAATGGTTTCAAGTATGTGTAAGGTCACTGCAAAACAATCTAAATAGAGCCAAAGAGAAAGGGTAAAAAAATACCGATTCAAGTCCAAATGGGACGCGAGTAAAGTTTGAAGTTGTCATAGACCGAATGATGGCATGTCTAATCCAAAACAAACCATAAGTCGAAAGACGAAACTTTTTTTTCGGCTCGAAACGGTCTATTGCTGTGATAAGCCCTCTCATACCGGCTTGACAGAGGTCTTGGAATTTCGGTCCGTTTGTTAAATCTTGGAAATATTTGTTCATAACAAACAATACAAGGCGGAGATTGTGCTGCAATTTAGCCAAAACCCGTAAGATAAAGATTAGGTCCGCAACAATATCTTCTCTAAGCAAAGGTAATGCTAAATATCTATTGAGTTAGTTTTTTATATACTAACCTTAATAAGTTTGTTTCTTGCAGCTTTACCGATTTCGATTTTCCTTTTCACTTCAGCCGCACTCATACCAATCCCCTCGGCTATTTCAGCTTCCCTCGGTTCTCTTCCAAGACTCTTTTGCAATTCATCTTTCACTTCAAGAAGAGCCTGCAATGTTAAAACCCCCCAAAAAACAATTTGAGCATACATATATTGCAACTGTGATAAAATTCAAGAACATGAAAGAAATCGAAGAATACCTTCATAGGTTGCATCAACTTAAACAACCAAGTATGTTCGGTTGACGAAAGAACCGGAGGTATTTTCATCTTTTTCCAGTCCAAGCTAACTACATCATTAGAAGCCGAGTAATCCCTAAGGAGCCGCTCGATTTTCTCCTCTTCTTGTTGCCTCTTTGTTACTTTCTTCTGCGGAGAAGCGATAATAACCGGTTTCTCTTGACTGTTTCTCTTCAACGCAACCCGTTTATCAAGACTCAATCGCTTTTCTTTCTGTGCATTATTCCTTACAACTACTTTCTTCTCCTCACCTTTTTCTTTCCTCTGTCTCCTCCGCGAAACTTTCACTTTCGCGCAATCTTCTTCATCCTCTTCGACCGATGTTGCAGGACTAAGCTTGTATATGCTCTCTAATCTAGCAGCAGCTTCATTGTAATCCAATCCTAACGAACACGAAGGAGCCGTATCTAAAGTACTCTGCTTTTTCGGAGTTTTACAGGATTTTCGCCCCGTTACAACTCTCTTCTCCTTTCGTTGTTCCGCGGGAATCAAAACTTGTTCACGAGGAATGATTAAAGCCGAATTGGTGGAATCATCGGCTTTGAAAGCAACAATGGATGGTTTTTTAATCGAAGAGCGATGTGTTAAAAGATCGTTGCTTAAACCGAGTGGAGATCTTGCAGCTGAACTTGAAATAAACACAACTCCCATCATAAATCTAAAAGGCTGAAGAAAATGAGAAATCTTTCAAAGCTCACTTCTTTGTCAAATTTTGTTCTGCAGCATAACAACATGTCTCATAGTCAGAATTCATACTAACAACATCAATTTCATAACCAGGAACATATAATCATGTTTCAGAAGCGAATCAAAACGAAAGATTGGTAATTGAGAGTTTCGACATCTAAAAAATTTCAAATCTTTAAGAGAAATCGAGAAAACCCAAATTCAAATTCCTTCGAATCACAGAGAATCTAAATGCAAAGACGAAATCTGGCGTGATCATCGATTAGAAACACACAGAAAGTAGACAAAACCAGTGATCAACAATTTGTCGGAAATTGATCTATTCAAACTGAGAAATCAGAAGAACATAATGTTCGATATGAACGAAGCAAATCGGTAAGCATACCTATCGGAGAGAGAATTTTTGTGTTTCCGAGCGAGAGATTCTTCGTCCGACTAGAATCTAGTTCACGAATTTTAAATACAAAGAAAAATTAGAAAAAGAAAAATTGGAGTGGAAGACGAAATTATGTGTCTAAATGTGCTACGTAAATTATGTTGTCCACAAATTTAATGACAATATGTCGCCGTATCTTTCTGGAGTCTATTCATAAACCGCCATAGGTTTTCAACGAATCAATTAAACCCATTTATGCTACAATTGGGAATATATTTGTTTTTGTTTGATACCATACCAAAATTACTCGGACCACTAAACATGTCGAAAATTTAACTCAATCTCTAAACCACTTTTTAATAATTGAATTATTATGTGATTTATCATTTTTGACTAATCAAGCAATATGTAGTAAGTAAGCTTATATCACACTGTTGATAAGAGTATTTAATTGTGACAAAAAAAAATAGTTTGTTTTAGATTTTAAATTTGATGTTGTGACCATTGAGTGTTTATTTATTAACACTATGAGATATTTTTAGTAAATAATTTGTTTTCGTAAAAATACGTTTAAATTTAGATATAAAACTTAAATAATAGAGTGATTTCGTGTTACTGTACATTTTATTGATATAAAAAAAAAGATCAACTTTTCTTTGTTAGGCTACGTATGCAAATAATTCGAAGATAAGAGTAAAGATGCCGATAAATTAAAAGTTTGGTATCTCGGATGATCTAACGGCAAACTAGGCTCTAGAAAAAACCAACGGTTACGAAAATACACAATGGAGATCGTGCAAGAGTGGCGACGTGGCAAATCTGTAGTGGAGGAGAAGATATTTCCTAAAAGGAAATACTTGTTGTTTGGATCAGGTAATATACACGTGGATGGTCTTCTCAGCATTGGTGGGTCCCAAAATAAATTGGTGGCTTGGCAAGCATATACGTAGGCTTATATTAACCGATTAATTTTCAAAAGAAAAATTAAAAGTCAATTAACTTCAAAAACACTATTACTAAAATATTACAAAAAGAACTCCAATTGTTTAAATTTTACTTTTCTTCCCCTGTACTCGTTGTTGTTCGCATTTTTTTTTGGTAATGAACGGGAAAAAAATCCCCCCGGTTTTAATATACTAAACTAAAAGTTACATAAAATATGTCGTGGGGTCGTCGCCCCATTAGCATCTGCCTGCAAAATAGAATCAAGCTCAAGCGGTACATGATCAAATAAATGAAATCCTAACGGTAATCCAAATGCATAGTTCGCTAATCCATCCGCAAGGTGGTTAGCCTCCCTATACACATGTGAGATACGGACAATTCAGTCCTTCGAGATATAGCCATGACACAAACATACCAGGAAAGAGATATAGCCATGACAATCCAGTCTTTTGATTCGCATTGCATACACATTCCTTGTCTGAATACATGTTGTGCTTCATTTTATCTTCTACATTCGCCTCGTCCTTATTCTTTTGGCTCTCGCTCTTAAAATCATCGTGAATGTTCACGATCTCGTTGCTCATTTAGCTGGAATGACTGCCATAAGTATGGTGAGAAAAATCCAAAGCAATGTTTTGAAAACCGGGCCGGACCGGATTAAACCGGGAACCGGTCACTAGTCCGGTTCGGGTCAACGTAAAAACCCACCTATAATCAAACCAGATATAAAACTGGGTTGAACCGGCAAAAAACCGGAAACCGCATCAAACCGGGTTTAATAATTTTTTTAATTAAAATTTTTGTTTTTCATTTTATTTTCTTTTAGTTCTAAGTTTTTAGTCAAAATTTTTGATAAAACTAATGAAATAGTAAACTTTTTCCATACAAAATATTTTAAAATTATAAAATGCGTAAAAATTTAGACCAAAACACTTAAAATTGCTACAATTGTGTTAGTATCTATAATTTAGTTTTATTTTGCTATTGATTTTTTTTTAAAAATGTTTGAAATAATTGAAATATTTTATTTGATATTTGGATAGATATGGGCATATAAATAGAAAAAAATATAAGACCACATATATATAAACTAATATTTTTAAAAATATATTAAACTTGGTTGGACCCGGTTGGGCCATATTAACCCACGACCCGAAAGCTTTTCCGGTTCAGTCGCCGGTCCGGTTTTGAAAACATTGATCCAAAGCAAATGTATATAATAACTTAAAACGACAGATTTATGGCTACCAAAAGTAGGTGTGGGCATTCGGTTCTTCGGTTCGATTTTTCGGTTTTTTGGTTATTTGGTTTTGGCTAAAATAAGTCCATATAGAAACCGAATGAATTGTGGAACGATTCGATTCGGTTTTACTTCGGTTTCGGTTTGATTTTGGTTCACATTTTAAGGTCCATAATAGAACCAAATTGCTTCGGCTTCGGTTCGGTTTCGGTTCTTAACTAAATAACCGAAGCAAAATTTATAAAAATCAATTACACAATGACAAATGAAACACAAAAACATCATATTCAAAGTATTTTTAGTCTAAATCCATAATTAAAGACCAAGTGAAACACCAAAATACAAAGTTTTAAAAGAAACACAAAGTACTTAGGTTAGATTATAGGTATATTATACATTAGGTTAGATTTCTGTTTCATTCGGTTTATGTTCGGTTTTTTCAGTTTTTACCGAAATTGAACCGAAACCTATGGACTATATTTTTCTTAGTTCAGTAGGTATAATCCGAATACCCGAACCCGAATCCGAATACCTGAACCCGAAACGGTTTTTCGGTTACGGGTATTTTTGCCCACCCCTAGCCAAAAGTATTGTGAAAAAAATCATGAAGAATATCATTTTAAGAAAGATGAAACGCACAAAAACCAAACTGTCAAAATTTTGCATGCAGGAATTGCCCCTTAACACTTTAGACAACAAGACAACAAATTTTTTTAAAAAAAACCAATGAAGAATGATAAATATTTATGCATAATTTAAAATCAGCTGTTGAATAAATAATGTAATTTTTCATTTGAATTCAATTCTCATTTCTCTCACCTATAATTCTTCAATCATACTTGTCACTTGTCAGTCAAAATAAAACTATTTGGAGTTCGGTCCAAATTAATAAGGAAAGAAATTTTAATAACAATAACCCCTAATGTTTTACGTTTTGTTGTTGAACCGTTATGTAAGATTGTCGGAACCTAGCCCGGCCCAATACAAGGCTCGACATAAAATAGTAAGTAGTGAAATAACGACACCGTTTTTAAGAAAGTCAGCGATTTTTCACAATCTGCCACGTTATACTCAAATAGAACTCCATGCACAAAGCCACGTAAATCGTTCTCTCTCCCTCAGATCTCTCTCTGACCTCTCTCTCTCTTTCTCTCTCTCTCCGATCAAATGGTGAAACTCGCGACGGCGCGTGAGATTAGAACGTACGGACCTCGGCTCGGGAGGAGCAGAGCCGAGTACATCAATGCAGGTCTATACCTTTTCGCCACCGTCGTGCTCATAGGTGGTTTCACGGCGACAGGGTTCTCGTGGGAGCCAAGATCCGGCCTCGTTCTTATTCTTTTGGCTCTCGCTCTGATAACCGCCACCAATGTTCACGATCTTGTGGCTCATTTAGCCGGAATCGATTACCGGTATGATATGTGATATATTTGAATGCAAGAAGCTTGCTTGATTTAGTTATTTGGCTATTTGATTCTTTGAAATATATATTGTCATTAATGATATAAACTCTAGACATGTACAAAATTTTGGAAGCTCGATGCATCCGTTTTTGTGAGATGTATAATATCATTGTATCAGTTAAACAAAAAAAACAAAAAATTGTATCCACAAATGTTAGGGGATTAATTAGAATAACTTTTTAGTTATGAGCTAATTGTTTATGTGATTACAGGTTAAGGTTAATGGAGTATGATTTGCAATTGGGTCTAGTGGAATTTGCAGTCCCCCTAGTCCAGATAGCGGGTTCGGTTGTTTTCTTATTGGGAATCTTGTTCGTTTTCAATCAGGTAAAACTTTCATTTTTATAGCAATATTTAGGGTTCATCATATCATTAAACATTTGATGACCCCCCAAGTAAGTGACATATATTTTGGTTTGAAAATAAAACTTTACATATATACCTAGTTATGTAAGAAGTACTTGATCATATTTGGTGTCATCATATTCTTATAACAATTATAGCTACTATTTGAACAATCCGTGGAATAATCTCATCTAATCAAAACCGTTCCTCCTTTTTTTGGTGATAGAATTCACATTTTATTCCAAAAAAGCCATGAATAGCCCAAGGACATGGCCAAATGCATAAGGCAATTCTGACATTGTATTTTGTTTTCATCGTACTTGCTCATGTCACAAAAGATTACTAATAGAATAATTAGATGTTGTGAATAACTCTTGGTGTGATTTTGTCTTTGGCTGACAAAACTATTTACTCTATATTTTTTACCCCCAACTGATTTAGGCTGAGAGAAAACAGAAATACACTGGAAGAGAGAAGCATGCGTTAAACATGCTTCTTGCGGGTCCGTTGCTTTGGGTGATAGGATCGATTCACAACTCGTGCCAAATCTACGAGAGGGCAGACAGTCATGTCCAGATTTTACAACAATGTGTTCACCTTCCTTTCCTAGTTGGATCTCTTCTATTCTTGGTTTCAGCAGTTCTCAATAGCCTCGATCAATCCGGGTCATCTCATAGTGGCTTGAAGCTTCTTGTAATACTTTAAACCCAAATTTACGAATTGAAAAGTGTCTTTGAAAACAACCTCTTATGCTAAAAAATAATTTTACAGGGGAGCAGATGGATTTGGCTTGGGATTTCCGGGGCAATATGTTTGTTTGTGGGAGGATTAATGAATGTTGTTAAGGTTTTCAACTTCGTCCAGATCTCTAGGCTCCGCCTTGAGAAATTACGGGGCGGAGCACAAGACCGGCTTCTAGAAGAGAGAGAAGGATATCGCCCTCTTGTTATTGAAGAAGAAAGAATAAGGGAAATGGAAGCTGATGATGTTTCCAATAGAGCCAAACCCCGGGGCCAGTTAGCCTCCAAGGCGAGAGCTACAGAGGCCGTTATCGAGTCTTCTCCGACGCCGTACAAGGATGTTCTCACAGGACAGAGTTAAGGATGTCACATTTTCATGTTGTTTTGTACTACATTTATTATCTTTACAAAATCGTCTTGTTTAAACGGATGTTATGACTCGTATACTTTTTGAGTCAGCTCAGATGAATATTGAATGTTATGATTTGGTTCGTTGATACATATAAGGCTTGAGGTAGGGATGCAGAGCCACGTATGACGTAACCGTGTGTTGAACCTGGTTCAGTTACCGCTTTGGAACTGGTTTAACAAAAGTCACTGCCTAAAGCAAAGAAGGTTAACAATCTTGTTGTAGTGAGAAGCAGAGTAATGCGAGGTTGTGGACACTAGTAAAATTCAGCAGAAATAAGGGAATAAAATTAAACATTATGTTATGATATGAAAAAAGAGATTGAGAATTGAATGATGATCTTATTCCATAGAGAACAAAGGTATATATAGGATACAATAACTAGGGGAGGAGTAATAACTTGGAGAGGAAGGGACTTGGTGAACAAGGCCAACACTTCCCCTTGAATGTCCATTATCTAAAACTACTCCTAATACGCAAGTGATGCTGCCTCATTAAAAACCTTACCAGGAAAACCCAATGGGAAAAACCATGGTTAAGGAAAAAAAAGTGCAGCGCGTATTTACTTCCCCTGATGACTAGATGACTTGAGGTCTTTGATACAACGCATCCAAATGATGAACTTAATTCTTCAAAGTAGCAGTTGGAAGCGTCTTGAGAAATAAGTCCGCCAAAGTTTCGCTTGAACGAATATGGAGAACGTGTATATCGCCATTCTTCTGCAACTTATGGATCTTTTAGATTATCCATCTTGATCATTCTCTATGTTTCTCTTAATATCATTAAAGTAAGATATTCATTATAGAGATTGATAGACTTTCAAATATCACTCTAATGATAACATTCCTCTTTAAGTGTCTATCATTTGCGTGTTTTTTAATGTCTCGTTAAAAACCTTTCATTGAAAAAACCCTATGGGATAAAAACTATGATAAGGGAAAAAGAGTACATCCACGCTCATCATTATCTTTCTCCCTCTCAGAAGCATCTTCTTCAGGAGATGACTTCTGATCATATGCTATCTTTTCGAATGATCATAAGCATAGCCTTAACAAACAAACTTGTATGATTTATGATATCTCAAATCATTAGACTTCTGGTCCATAACATATTTTCCTTTTATCATACAAAATCACATCTTTCAATCATGAAAGAGATCGATAAGTTTCTTAAACATCAGTTTAAATTTGGTACTTCAGGACCACTTTGCTTCTAGCCATTTACATCCTTCCGGGATTTGTATACAAATCTCATTATCAAGTGATCATTTAGCATAAATTATTGTCATCATACTATTTCAGATAACACTGAGTTTTGATGATCTTCAAATTAAGAATCACTTTGATCAATATCTTTAGAGAAATCCACATGGGTACACATATACATAATTATACCATATTTTCTCTTTTCATTTGATCGAGTAGAGTTCTTAAGAACATAATTTTGATATCTTTAATCATTAAGGGATTATATCCATATAAATTTCCTCATCCAGTGTTCTATATCTTATTGCCAGATTTATAAGATATTTCAAAAGTATTGTTACCACCACAAGAGAATATAAATATACCTCTTCATAAAAAATCTTTGTCTTTGTGAAAATTTTACTATTTTCACTATCGTTTTCCACAAACTTTATATCTTTCACTGGTTTTACACTTCAGGTGCATGGACTCCTGGTCCAAAAATTTCTCTTCAAGAGATTATAAGTACAAGTCTATTTTTCTTTCCACTTTGGCCAATCATTACTTTGTGTACACATTTCAATAGACTTTCTTTCATGATCCTTTTTCCATAATATCAACTGCTCATAGCATGCAAAATATTACGACGTCGATTTGCTTTTCGGTTCCCATATTATTTCTAACACGACATAGCTAGCTAGCTCTTTTCATTGTCAAGTACTTGAACTGTTCATTTGTCATGTTGATGTCTCTTCTGGAGATCATTCAAAATCTTTATTACCTCGATTTGGTCATTCTCAATTTCTGCTCCTTTCTTTTTACGAGGATTTATATATGGAACCAAACAGGTCTATCACGCTTCATGCGATCTTTAGACTCATTAGCAGTTTGATATAGTCCTTCTAGGACATACATTTAATTGGAGCATATACAGCTGGCATAGGTGATTTCATCACTCTACTGGGATCAACAAAAATGTATGGCAATTAATACGCCAAGTTTTGCTTATGAATTATGTTTTTGGACATCTAATGTACATTCTCTAGTCTGAGGATCATTGATAATTCATAGCTACTTATATCTTTTCCCAACTGTTTATTTTCTCCCCCTAATGTTGGAAACTGACTCATTATAATGAGAATATACAAGTCGAGACTTCAATAAATCCTTCTGGGATAGCTCTAGACATTTATTTAATATTCATACCCAACATATATTTTTCTCCTCTTTTGAGGTTCCATCTTTTAGCGCTGTGGTGGAGCACTTTTCATATTCAAATATCATTCTGATGGAAATTATTTGGTTTCTGATCCTAAACCAATAATGATGGGGAGAACTATTAATTATTCATTGGCTTGATGCGAATCAATGGTGTTAAACCATTTTGTGTATGAACATGAACTCCAGGATGTTCGATACTTTATTTCTGTGGGTATTCAAACATAAATTCACCAGCATTATCAAATAACCATGCAAACTTCAAGTTGCATTTTTATGACAAGGATAAATGTGAATCTTGAGTTGATGTGTCCATCGAGTCAATGCGTCCATTGAATCGATGCATCTATTATCTAAAATTCACATAGTGGGTGATCAGCCCATAAATATCTCCTTTTATATACTTCTAGAAATAAACATATTCCAGTTTATTTTTCTTACTAGTGAATGCCACATTATCATATTGCTTTCTGAGCAATCAACATATGATAAATGACTAGAAAGAATCTTCTGGTTCTTTACGAAATATCCACACACTTTTATAAATTTCCGCATCATCTATTAAACCAGGATGACCAATCCGGTTAAGCCAAATATATAAATTCTTAGTAAACATCTGATTTATTTTCATTCTCAGTAAACTTCTGATTTACTTTTCATTCTCAGTAAACTTCTGGTTTACTTTTCATTCTCGGTAAACTTCTGGTTTACGAATCTTTGTGTAGTACAATCTAGTACAAAATAGGTACATTCTCTTAAATACTTTCAACCTTAGGAAAAAATTGTGATTTGGAGATATTCAACAATTCCTTCACTTTTCATATAAAATCCCATAGATTTATTTTTATGAAGGAGTAAGCAAACTCAGTTTTAGTGTAAACATAATCTTCTGGATGTTTCACTTATAGTATACAAGATCTTTTAACTCTTCCCCTCGAGATGATAACACTGTAGATTTATCAATCTTGAACTGAATCTCATTTTAGAATCAATAACATATCCTACTCGGATCATTAGATCCTTTCTTTTGAGACTTTGGTGAATAGAATGTATAAAGTACTCCAATTGCCTTCTTTAGACAATGATATCTACGTGCTCTTCTGGAGCATTCATATATATGTTTTATACAACCTTGTATTGTACTTCCTCAAGTTTATTTTCTTTTCTATTTGTTCACTTCCGGTGAAAATATGAGTTCTTGATAGAAACTCTTCGATCTCGATCTTAACTATATTCATATCCACTTTCACATATGCGACCGATAAATATTATTTGTGTGGTCTTTTTCTTTTTTAAAATATGATGTCACATTCGCTTCAGGGAATAAAGTATAACCAATAAAACATATTTATTTATAGACTTAATCTTAGATGTACACACTCATAATGATCTCTAAATAACACCTTGTTCTCATCATACTTTTCTTTTAAATGGCCTTAGAGAACTTGTGGATCTTTAAGAGTCAAGTAGTAACATAATCTTCAAGATGTGTCACTTATTGTCTATTTGGGATTTTTTTTTCACTTCTCTCCCTCGAGATGATGAAACTTCAGGTTCATCCATCTTGTATAGAATCCCACTCTAGAATCAACAAAATACCCAACTTGGGGCATATATATTATTATTCTATTTACTTTGAGACTTGGAGGAATATATCTCACAATGCGTTCCCATGTATATGCTCTTCGAGAGCCTTTAATGAACTTTATACTCTTGATATTGTATTCACACTAGATACTTTCATTGTCATATGAGAGAAAATTCTCTTTCTTGCCATCTTTCTTTTCTCACTTCTGGTGAGTATATAATTTCTTGGAAGAACTCAATAACTTTGGTATTGACTATATTGCTCACATCCACCACTTCGATATATAACCATTTCTTTGGCTAATAGTCTTTTTCTTTTCTATATAATATTTCACATTCACTTCAAGGAATGGACAATAATCAACGCAATGTGGGTCATGAATTTCATTAGACCCAAAAATTTATACTAAATAAGATCACAAAGCAGTAAAATCAATTCGGAAAAATCATGATTATATATAGATATATAATATATGATAATAAACCATTTAAAACATGAGCCATTAACTAAAGACTATATTGATCCGCATAAACTCATAAGCTGATTTCTATAAAACTTGCATCGATTTGTTTAAAAAGCAAATAATGATATCATATTATCAAACTAATTAGATGACCGAAACATACTAAATAATTAAAACTAACTTTCTATTTGGTAAATTAGCAAAAACCACAATTAAACATGTTTTGATTTCTGATAAAGCATGTTTTGATCTACAACTTAACGATGCCATGGATTTATTAATCAGATCGATATAATAATATGGATTAGCGCACTTATCTCGATGAATGTGAACAATGATGACGTAAGGTAGGTACAACCAAGACGGAGAGGCACTACAAGAAAACATGCTTTTTACGACTACATTTGGCGACTAAATCTGTAGTCGTAAATTTGGCGACTAAGTAGCTACTGCTAAGCGACTATGTTACGTCTACACAAATTTAGTCGTATATTAGTCGGTATAATGCGACTACAAAAAGTAGTCGTAAAAGTGGTCGTAAATTAACGACTAATTTATGACTAAATGTCACACGGAGAAAATAGTCGACAATTAGTCGCCAAATAGGCGACTAAAATGCGATTCCGGTGCTGGTCGTAACATAGTCGCTAATTTGGCGACTAATATGCGACTGAAACGGCGAGTCGTAAAACACTCGTAACGTATGAGAAAAAACATAGTTTAGGCATGAGGTTTGGGGTTTAGAGTATAGGGTATAAATATATGTCATACTACTTTTTCAAGGTCTATTAACAATATAAATTATTGTTTCATAAATACATAAGTTTTATAGTTTTAAATATTTATGGATTAGTGAATGTTTTGTTTAAGGTATAGGGTTTCACACTTGTAAGATATTTTTCCTAATATTTCAATTAAGAAAACAATTTACAACATTAGTGTTTCAAAGACTAACTTTTGATATAGGATTTAAATTTGAGGGATAAATAAAGTGTGATTTGAAGTTTAGACCGTTTGGTTTATTGAGTTTAGACCGTTTGGTTTTTAAATAATTAATGAATTGTGTTTGGTTCAGTAGTAAGTTAATTAACTAACCAAAACACACCAAAACTTGATTCGACATTAAGTGTAATTAGAGAAAGAAATATTGAACATAGGTTGACTATTGACTTGATCCCTTGAATTGGGACTTAAAGTACAAAGAACAGTTTCAGATGTTGGAACGAATGGTGAGTCATAGCCGTCATAATTTCGGAAGTTGGAACGACTTCATTGGTGAATTTGGAGTTTAGGGTATAGGATATAGGGTTTGTAGTTTTATTAACAATATAAAAATAATGAATGTTTTTGATTTAGGGTATAGACTATAGAGTAACACACTTGTTTGTTTTATATCTCAATTAAAAAAGAAAGAAAATACAACAAATTATTTTACATACTACATAGCTTTGAAATACTAGTAACACTTACTCTTATCATATATAAAGCATGTATAAAGTTTAAATGCGAGAAAGTATATTGCAGACCAATATATAAAGTTTAAAGGAGTTATAATTTGTGAATCGTTAGCCAATAAAAATTAATTTTGCAGACCAAAATTTGAGCTCCAAGAGCTAAAATTTCAAAAATTTGGCTCCAGTTGACGAAATTTTGGGTTTTTGGTGAAAAAATAATTGGCTCCAAAACCCAAAACACACTAATTATTCAGAACCAAAACATAAACCTAAAATTATTTCCTTTCTCTCTCTCTCGGTCACCTCTCATCTCTAAACCCTAAAATTCTCTCTTTTCTCTCGATCGCCTCTTCTGTTCTTCACTTCTCTCAATCTCAATTCACGAATCTCTTTCGTTCTTTCTCTGTTTAACTCTCTTCCAGTGACTCTAAAAAGAAGAAACTCTCGAGAGAGAAGGGGTAAAGGAACTGATGATCGGAAAACAAACGCCGCCGATAGATCAGACTGGTGCTGGTGGATCTAAAGTCGGTGGGGGTCAAGCTTCTGCTGCTGCTCAAACTTCTGCTCGAATGCGATCTGAGCGCCTCAGCCTCTGACACGAGAGGAAAATACGTAGTTCTCAGAACATCCAATCCCAGACCGCGAGACAACATGGTAAGTTCTTTTCTCTGCGAGACATCATTTTTTGTTGTTGCTTTTTATTTGATCTGTTCTGGGTTTGGTTTGTGATTGAGTTAGAAAAGGGATCCAAATAAATTTTTTAGTTGCTTGAGTGATTTTAGTTGTTTTGATTCTCGAATTCTGTTTCTGTGATAATTATTTTCTTAACTTAGTGTGATTTTGAGATGATCTAGTGATTGTAATGGTTTAACGGAGAGATCTGGAGGTTTATGATTCTGATTTTTGCTTGTTTGAATGTTAATGATTCCGTTTGTGTTTAGGGGATTTAACTGAATCCTGAAAAGTTCAAACAAATTGGTGAATTTTGAAGTAAACTAATTTCAGTTTTTGTTTGTTGATTAGTTGTTAATAAATAACCGTCTTTGTTGAATTTTGTATGTGTTTGTTTATAAGATTGCAATATGTTGTGAATTGTTGCAAATCAGTGGCTCATTAGAGTGCCATATATTACTTTGTGAAATTCTTACTAGGATTCTTCAGCATTTGGAGCTTCTCCGGTGATCAATCAAAGCTTCTACTCTGCTCAAATGGTCTCAGGTAACCCCATGGACCTGGAATGAATTTTATCATGTTTCGCTCAACTCTGTCTCATCTTTCATAGCAGGTGAAACATAACCATCATTGTACTTAAAACTTTTCAAGTTATTTTCTTGTTTTTGTTTAACTGTGTACCTAACTTGACTGCAATATCTTCTTCAGAAAGATTTTCACCACTCTATAATAACCAATCTCCACAGCGATAATGCGACAAGTAGAAAGCGTCTTGCTGTTTATTGTTTGAAGGTACACATTTTGATTCTTCCTCAACTGTGTTAAGTTTAAAACATAATCACAAGATTGAGACCTCTTTGGTTAATAGGATGCATAATTGTCGCATAGGCTTTTAGAGAAACTGAAACTAATCAACCAAGGTTTATACTACTTAATGACATTAGAAAATTAATTCAATGATTTCTTTGTTGAACTGTAGCTTACAGGACACTAGCAGTCCTCTTTCTCTAGTTATTGGCAGGCAAGTTTCTGTGACTCTAATGCTACAATTTACAGTTGATAATCGTATAATCCGCAGAACTGAAACGCTAAGATCATTTGGGTCTGTTGGTTGCAGCCTCTGTATCAAACATCCAAATTTGTTTGGAGGAAGCAGGAAGCTTGATGTATCATGGGATAAAGGGCTGTATGATTCCAATGTACTTGTGGCTTTTAGGAGACCAAGACCTCAAATGGCGTCCACAACAGTGCTTCTTCATACAGGTTCTACATTAGTCTCTGTTTAATTTTGGATGTTTTGTAAACACGTTTTGCTATGAGATTTAAGGGTTAGTTTGCTATGAGATTCCTCACTTAAATACATGAATCTCTTGTCTTTGTTTCTTATGTTCTTGTCTTTGACAAGTTTCGTGTGTTCAAGACTTTTCATTTCACAGATTTTACCCTTTTTATGTTAGGTATACTACAATTTCCAGGCGGATGCGATCAGAATTACTAACGACACAATTGAAGGTTTGTCCTCATGTAATCGTAGTAAACTTTTCCAATGAGTCGTGTATACTTACATCTTAAAGGAGATGTTTTGTGCGTGTGTGCAGAACTTGCTGCTTGTAATCACCAACGATGTCAAAAGATCTTGCCGCGTCTCTCGACATTTTGTTGACGATATTGAAGAATTTTTCAAGATTTAAGTCTAAGAGTAGAGAATTTACACAGATGTAAATGCATGAATTGTATTATTTTAGTTATGTACTTTAAATTGTATTATAGGATTTTTGTATCATGGTTTCATATAATATAATAAAATATGACATTTTTCTTTTTAATATTTTAATTTTTCAAAAACAATAATCCTAGTAAATTGTAATTTAAATACAATCATTCACAATAATAACATTATATAAATGATATTTAAAATGCTAGTACTAGTTGCCAAACAGTTGTTAATCAGTCATAAAATAGTCGTAACGTAGTCGCTAAATTATACTACTACACTACGACTGCAACAATTGTTCAAGCGGATTAATCGTAAACTAGTCGTAAGGTAGTCGTAAAATTAAGCTACTACTTTACGATTACGTTACGACTACTTATATTAGTCGTCAAATAGTCGTCAATTAGCGACTATTTTTACGACTATGATCTTTAGCGACTAAGGATTTACGACTACATGTATTAGTCGTAACTTTTGATTTAGCGACTACATTGCGACTAATTTTGCAGTCGTAAAATCCATGTTTTCTTGTAGTGAGGATCAACGATGTTAGCTTGGGATCTCTCCGGAACTCTTCAAAACAGAGACGCGTCGTGGTGATCAGAGATGTTAGAGATAGAGAGAATTCCTCCTCAAAGAATCTCTAAATACTTTGCTAAACTAGTGCCCATTCACCGCAAACGACACGAACATCACTGAACGATTTACCAACAAATTTCTTATTAAACCCATGTAATATTCAAGTGCAAAGAAGAATAAAATAATAATGAAACAACACAAACATGTCTCGATAATAGATAAAATCTTTGATATATTAAAGCATGGATTATATACATATTTAACTAAGATGCATTAGTCGATTCTTATAAGGAACACTTACGTGTTATGCATGTCAATAACAAAACAGATTTAGTGTTTCAATTAAACCAATACTAACGAATATATAAATATTCTTTAGTCCATGTGTAGATCTATAAAGTATGAGTATATTTATAACGAATCATGGCTGGTTTCATAATGCAATTCGTAAGAGCCAATCAGATCTAACATGACGGTAAAGAGTACTTATCTTGATGATTACGTAGAACTAAACTCATATGTTGAGTTTCGACTTGAAACGGAGACGACGCGTAAAAATTGAGCGGCATTGATTAGGGTTTTGCTCAGGCGACTAATGTTTTTAGACTCAGTGGCTAAGTCTATCGTGCTTATAACGTGTTATGATATAAAAAGAGAGATTGAGAATTGAGTGATGATCTTATTCCATAGAGAACAAAAGTATATATAAGATACAATAACTTGGGAAGGAGTAATAACTTGGAAAGGAAAAGACTTGGTGAACAAGGCCATAATCATATATGCACATTCACAATAAATGGGTTTATAACACATTATACTATATCCCATTTTATTTTTATTTAATTATTATACTATATCCGATGCTGATTAACATAAATGAATAGTCTCGGTAAATGCAACAGATTTGATCTAATCCATATTATGCTACATTGACTGGGAAACAGAAGTCAAAGATCGTTGAATATTCACCAAAACAAGAACTCGCCGAAGCCGGATGACGGTTTCTCCAAAGATTGTAGTTAATTAGAGCAAGATTAATGGGGGTATTTTGGAGGGTTTCTAACCCAAAAAAACTAATCAAAAAACCAAAAAAACAAAAATGGAAAGAGAAAAAAATGGGTTTCTAAAATTATATAAACTCTATTCAATTTTTTTAGAAACTCATTTAGTATGTGTACATATTTTATAGGTTGATTTTTTTTCTTTTTGTAACTAAATTTTCAAATAAAAAAATTAGTTAAAAAAATATATTCAATGAATTTTTTACTCTTACTTTAAGTGAAACAAAAAATGAATTAACTGCAAATTGTCAGAGATAAACCAAATCAAACCGTACACGTCACCCGCCCAAAAAGTCGGCGAAGAATGATCAACTTTTTCAACATAATTATCATTTTTTTAAGGGAAATTAGCGTTAATATTATCAATTGCACCAATAATTAAGTATCTAACATAACCTAAATTATAATTAGGTAAATAACATTGAGCATATCTAAAATGACAATTTTAGCCTTATTTTCAGTTACAACATAAATAGTCAACTATATTTTGATCTCTGATAGTTGACTGTTCGCAAATAAATATTTTTAAAAAAATTGTATAGCTGACTATGCATGTATAAGTAACTAACTATAATCATAGTGAATTAATCAAAAACTGAACTATATTATAATTAAAATAGCAAATAATTTTTTACATAAACAATGTTTTACATAGTCATCTATGTTTTGAAATGATAGTTGACTATACATGAACTATATTATCACAAAGTGTTAAAAAGAACCAAATAGCTGAATATACATGCATAAATAGTCAATTATAAGCATTGTGAATTATCACAAAGTGAACTATATTATAATTAAAATAGCAAACACACGTTTACTTAGACAATGTTGTACACAGTTAACTATTTTAATTAACATATAGTCAACTATTTTAAGCAACATAATAGCCAACTATTTATAACTAATTGGATCATTAAGAGTATTTTAGTCAATTTTGTTTAAGTGGGTGTTAATTACCTAAATTTTATTTAGGTCATGTTATACACCTAATTATGATCACTAAAACTATTATACACTTAATTAACTTTTTTTTTAACCGTAATTATCCTCGCTTTTTCTACATCTGATTATATTATTACTTTGCTTGTTACACGTTTGTTTTTCATTGTGATTCTAATTTTCAACGTTTTTTAATATATTTTTAAAAATATTATTCCATTTTACTATCATAATTATCTGAACTTAATGTCATCTTCGTCTTTTTTTTACTAATATCTTTTCACGTCGGTTTTGTCGGAGGATAAAACTAAGGTTGCAAATGAAAGTAAATAAAATGAATGAGTTGAATGAGAAGAATAATGATAAGTGGAATAAAAATAAATAGAATATTATTATTGAGTTGAATAGATGAATAAATTGCAGAAAAATAGATGAATAAACTTCAGAGGAATAAATAATTAATAAATGGTAATGATTTAAGGGGAAAAAGATGAATATATAAATTTAGTATTTAATATATTTAATTTTATATATAATTGAACATTAAAATTAGTAATTAAGAAAAGTTTTAAAATAAATTAAATAATTTAAAAGGATAACAATTTTTATTAGAAGTAAAAAAATTTAATTGAAATTAACAAAAAAAAAAGATTGAACTGATTTTTTGTAGTTAGTTTATATTTTATTTTATTTAAAACTGAAAAATATTTATTGTTTTGACCATTTCCAATATTATCTAAACAAGTTCACGTCAAAATCATTTATATGTTTTTTAATTAAAACATAAAAAAATATATATTTTCAAAAAAAATTCATTCTTCCGATTCCTCTCCTTAAATTATGAGTAACAATTTTTAGAGAAAACAACATTTTTTCCACTAATTATGTGGGCCCCATAAACTTTAGAAGAATATATATTTCTCATAAAATGGTAAAATATTGGGGGAACAAAGAGGAATCCATGTTTCCACTCTTTTTTTTTCCCTCTAATATGTCTTCCATTTGCAGCCTAAGAACCTTGCTTTGTTGGAAATAGAAAAGATTTTGCGTACTTACGGGAATACTCTGGTTAATTTTGACAAGCGGATTCTTCCAGATGCCATTTGATTGATTCACGAGAAAATTCTCTCATACAAGATGAAACTAGCTATTAAGGTTGAGCTTAGGGAAAAACACGATCAGTGGTTTGCTACAATAACAAATGGGCAAAGGGGGCATTTATGATCAAATTTTGAATGCGGTTTACAGTGGAGTTGGTGGTATGTTCTTTTCATCTGGGTTTGTTGGTACAGGAAAATGTTGGTGATGATGTTAGTGAAAAAGTATTGATACCCAGAATGTTTGTTTCACCACCAGACGGAAAACAATTTCCTATGGTTGTTGCTTTCGCAATGACTATCAATAAAAGTCAAGATCAAACATTGGAAAAGGTTAGTCTGTATTTACCAAAACCTGTTTTCACACATGGTGAGTTGTATGTTGCCGTTTCAAGGGTCACATCGATATCCGGCTTAAATATATTGATCACTGATAAAAACGGGAAGCCACAGAGTAAGACTTTGAATGTTGTCTACGACCAAGTCTTCCAGAATATTTGATTTGGTTTTTCTTTTTCAGTTTTTTTTTAATTATTTACTAAAACATTATTTGATATTATTTTAATTTTTTTTTTTTAGTATTCGTAAACTCTCGGATCAAGAATTATTTTGGTTATTTAAATTTAAATTTTGGTGTAATTTTTGTATATATTTAATGTATGAAAAAAATAATGTGTCATAAAATTAAGGTTAAAATTCATTTGTATATATAGTTTAAAAATATAAATCGAAAAATATGGTTTGAAGTAGATAATTTAATTCGGCTAAAATTTTGAAGAATCTCTCATATTTAAATTGTTGCTGTAAATTATTTAAAGATACGTAATTATCCATCTAATAATTTATCATTTATATATTTGTTTATTATTCTTAGGTTTTTTCATTGACAAATGTGTTCATTGGATAAGGGATATAATAAATTATACATTCATAATTTTACTAAATGAGAAAACTATTTTATATGAATTTATTCTCACGAGTTGTATTTATTAATTTTTAGAATAATGTTCTCTACCGTACTATTACTATAGACATGCGTATTTGTATTTTTTTATGGGCTAATTTGTCAACTAACCAAAACAAAAATTAATAATTAGTAAACTAACTAAAACTAATCTGTAGTTTAAATTTGGCCATTAGATTTATGTTAAATAGTTATGATTTGAATTATAATTTTTTTATTGGTCAGTAGGTCTAATTTCCTTTTTTTTATTTATACGTTTTACTTAAACCTACTGAGAATTTCTAGAACAAACACGTGTTAGGATTAAAAGCTGGCTTTGCAACGTGGCAGTCATGCATCAAAACAGAAATCTTCGCCGCCGATTTGCTCATTCCCGCACAGTACGGCATCCGACGAAGAACTACATCCATCTCCACCACAAAGCAAACAAAATCACACTCTTGAAACACCGCTGCTAGATTCCTTCCTCAATTGTACCGATTTTATCTTGTCCATAAATCTCGAAACCACCATAGTTGCTTGCAGGAGAAGAAACAAACCGTCGACAAACACGCCCCTCCGAGATTGCTTGAGACCTCCTCAATAATTCCCAAAAATATGATGCTCAATCCCATCCTAGATACTTCATCTAATTTCTTATATGCCCAATTTTTGGGAGAAGAAGATTTATTCTATTAAGAAAAGAGAATCATAGTTTGATGATACCAATTATGAAAACAAGAGCCATCGGATTATACCCATATAGATCTAGAGGAAAGGAACGAAAGAAAAGGAAAAACGACCCGAAATCCGAACATAGCCGGAAGAGAAAATCGGTCGAAGCCGAAACTTAAATCCGAAGACTACTTAATAAATATTAAATGTTTATACAAAGCCACGACGCCTGCTAAGAGACGGTCGCCAGGCTAACAACACCAATATTCTTCTTTTGTTGTTTAGAGAGAAGACGGATAAATTAAGAGAGAGGGAGAATATACGCACTAAAATGTATTTACATGGTAATTCTAATACCGTCTTCTCAAATGTTTCTTGTGTCGATTCAATTAAAAATAGTTAGCTAATACATGAACAAATTTCACTGATTTGGAAAAATGAATCTTAGATTTTTGAATTTATTAAGTTGGTATTTGTCGATACAAATATTATATTCGTATGTGAGGGTTTAAGCTTTCCTTATTAGAGTTTATTGTCTATCTAAATCAATCAGTTTAATTACATAGACTATACTAAATCGTACAAAATTTTAAATCTGTCACTGATAGTTTAGGCTTCCGTACTAGGGTTTAGTATCCTTCAAAATGATTTGATACTTTATGTTCGCCTATGATGTTTTAGGCTCCCCTACCGGATTTAGTGCCAAATTTATATTCGTATGTGAGGGTTTAGGCATTCTTATTAGGGTTTAGAGCCCATCTAAATCAATTAATTTAATCACATAGTGTGTAATCGTACAAAATTTTATATCCGTAAGTGAAGATCTAGGCTTCCGTACTAAGGTTTAGTGCCTTTCTACATTCATCAGCTTAGTTTCATCGAGTTTTTAAATCGTGAAATGATTTCTATTCGTATGAGAGGGTTTAAACTCCCTTATTAGGGTTTAGTGTCCATCCAAATCAATTAGTTTAATCACATTGAGTGTATGAAATCATACAGATTCAAATTGATATATTTATATAATACATCTAAGTATATTAATTATAATAAAATACAGAAGCAATCTTACACAACAGAGATTACGCAGTGGTTTGATCTAAACCGACATTTAAAACTTAATACGATGTGATCAAAGCCCATGCATGCACCAATAGAAATATAGGGTTTAGACACAAAGTTTTTAAAGCGGGTGCGGCCATATATGTTTTGCGATACGCGGCTGCGTATGTTGGAGACAACATTTGGTCAACCCCTTCAGCCTTGAGATGTGGAAACAACATTTTCGTAGACATCTACAGATTCACCCAAAAAAAAAAATCAATGTCAAATTATAGTAAATTACAAAGTTGGACACAAACACTTTATGTAGAGAAAAACAATTTTATACATACAAAATGTATAATAAAATGAGAAATATATAATGACTTACCCCAAAAAGTCTAAGGCTATGCCAAATACGAATGGGAGATGGAAATGGAGAGAGTAGCTGACCAATGGCGGATAGAGTCATAGCGTAGAGATGATAGATGAGAGAAATCGGACGAGGGTTCATGCTACCGAGTAGAATCATCATCGACGACGTGCAAAATCCACAACTAGAGAGGTATTCATAGCAGCCTTGTCGCATTGCCTCTTTTGCTTCGTCCGTGGACGCAATTAGCACTTGAGAAAATGCATTTCCTAGTGTGTTCACGGTCGCTGACATTGGCTTCACCATACAAAACCATGCATGTATTATTTTCAATATTTTGAAATTGTACATACACTTTGAATTAATGTTAATGTTTTTTATTGAGGATATATATATGGACCAAGTTGTAATTAGGAGATACGTATGGTTAAGTTAGTAATTTATATTCTTGTATTTGTGTATATAAGGCCTTGCCTAAACATCTTAATAAACAAGAAACTCTATTATACCAAACCTAGTTTCTTGACATGGTATCAGAACTTAACCTAATATTTTAGGTCTTCGATTCTCTGCTGCTTCTGCCTCTGTTTTTCATCAAACTCTATTCTTCTTTCAATCTTTCGTTTTTGACCTCTATATCACGGTTTTCTTTCTAATCGTGGTACTCTATTTTGAATCATGACTAATGATGGTTTGAAAAACACTAAGGACGATTCGTTGGTAACTCAAACATCTCGGGTACAATCCCGTCGACGAATTGATCCCTATGATCTCTCACCGGGAGATAACCCTGGATATGTTATATCTCAACCACAATTGCGTGGTCCTAACTATGACGAATGGGCGCTGAACCTGCGTCTTGCTTTACGTGCACGAAAGAAGTTTGGTTTTGCCGATGGCGCGATTCCTATGCCTCCGGCAGATTCTGATGACCTTGAAGATTGGTGGGCGAATAACGCCATGGTTGTTTCATGGATTAAACTGACCATCGCTCCCGACTTGAGCAGTTCCTTATCTCATCATGAGCAAGCTCATGATCTATGGACACATATTCAAAAGCGATTCTCTGTTAAGAATGGTCAGCGAGTTCAACGACTTAAAACCGAACTTGCGAATTGTCAACAGAAAGGGACGGCCGTTGAAGCTTATTACGGTAAACTTACTAAACTCTGGAGGAGTCTTGCCGATTTCCAGCGTGCAAAAACCATGGAAGAAATCATCAAGGAACGTGAAGAGGATAAGTTACATCAATTTCTCATGGGACTTGATGAATCTATGTTCGGTGCGGTAAAGTCGTCTCTACTTTCTCGTGATCCACTTCCTTCTCTAGATGAAGCGTACTAGGTCGTGACTTTGGATGAAGAGTCCAAACGTAATAGTCGTGTGTTTGAAGAACGTTCTGATGGTGCTAGTTTTGCGGTTCAAGTAGCTTCACGACCTCGACAACAATCTGATCTTCGTGATCCCTTGGCTACTTGCACTAATTGTGGTCGGAAAGGTCATCTTGCAGAGAGGTGTTTTCAGAAGCTTGGTTACCCTTGGTGGTGGGGTGATAGACCTTGTACTAAACCTTTACCGGGATCACATGGCACTATTGGTGTTAGGAGTAGTTCTAGTGGTGATCGTCGCGCTTTGCCACATTCTGGTTCCTCACGTCCTGAGCCTGCTCGTGCTAACCAGGTTATGGTTTCTCCACCATTGGCTGCTGCGAATTCGATCATCACTGATGCTGATCGTGTTGGCTTTAGTGGTCTAAACAATGACTAATGGAAGACTCTTGTTAACATGCTCAACGAACAAACTCCACCGAATGGTGAAAAGTTCTCGGGTACGTATTTTCTTGAATCTTGGATTATTGATACAGGAGCTTCTAATCATATGACTGGAAGTCTTAATTTTTTGATGGATGTGTGTGATATGGATCCAATGTCTATCAAACTGCCTGATGGTCGTTTAACTATCTCTACTAAACAAGGGACGGTTTCTCTTGGTTCTCATCTCCGACTAGCTAATGTCTTCTTTGTGGATGGACTGCAATGTCATCTTATTTCGGTTTCTCAGTTAACTAGAGATAGAGGTTGTCTATTCCAATTGTCTGACAAGCTGTGTATTGTTCAGGACCGCATCACAATGATGCTGATTGGGGCGGGTAAAGAGAAAAATGGACTATATTTCTTTAGGAGTGTGGCGCCTACATCAACAATTCGTGTCTTGGAGAAACAACCTGTTGAGGTGTGGCATCGTCGTTTGGGTCATCCCGCTTCTAAAGCAATGGAGATGCTGAAGTTATCGAATTTTAGTAATAATAGTTGTTCTGGTTTTGATTCTAAGTTATGCGACGTTTGTATACGAGCAAAGTAATCGCGAGACTCGTTTCCTTTGAGTAATAATAAAACATCCTTTGTTTTTGAATTAGTTCATTGTGACTTATGGGGACCATATCGAACTACATCCATCTGCGGTTCTTGTTACTTTCTTACCATTGTTGACGATTACTCGCGTGCTTTAATGATATATTTACTTCCCAACAAATCCGAGACTGCAACTACTCTCCAAAATTTTATTGCTCTCTTTGAAAGACAATTTACTCTCCACGTTAAGAAAATTCATAGCGATAATGGAACCGAGTTCATGACTCTCACTAATTTCTTTCGAGTGAAGGGTATTATACATGAAACTTCATGTGTTGGGACTCCGCAACAAAACGGTCGCGTTGAGCGGAAACATCGACATTTAGTATATGTCGCTAAAGCCTTACGATTCCAAGCTCACTTACCGATTAAGTTTTGGAGTTATTGCATTCTAACCGCGGGGTATTTGATCAAGAGTACTCCTAGTATGATTCTCAAGGGTAAGACACCTTTTGAGATGCTTTATGATCGCTTACCTGTGATGGATCATTTGCGCGTCTTCGGGTGCTTGTGTTATGTCCATAACCAACACCATGGTGGTAATAAGTTTGCTTCCTGCGGCAAACGCTCTATATTTCTTGGCTATCCTTTTAGCAAGAAAGGTTGGAGGGTTTATGATCTTGAGAGCGGTGTGATTTCGACGTCGCGTGATGTGGTTTTTGTTGAGACCGAGTTTCCTTTTATGGACTCTAACAAACTCACGTCTTCGTCGCCTACTCCCTTGATACCGTCTTCTTCTCATCTTAATAATATGGATGATGATTGGTATGATCTCCATGGTCATGCCACTGTACCGGCTCCGGAAGTGGTGCAAGAGCCTCTCGCCTCTCCTACGGTTTCGTCTCCGGCTATCCCTGTCCCATCTCCGGTTATCACTACTGATTTGAACTCATCTAAGCCTACATAACCCATACTCAATCATTCTGATCATGAGTCTCCGGTTGAGCATGACGCTCCGCCATCCTCTGTTTCATCTTCACCATTACCACACGCCACTCATGACGAACCTATGGGAAAAGGATGTCGCCAAAAGTTTAAATCTACTAAATTACAAGATTATATCACATATACGACTCATGTTGGTTCTGATAGTGATTTTGTGGATGATACTTGGTATCCTATTGATGCATATGTGGATTGTTCTAATTTTTTAGCTCATCATCAAGCCTTTCTCGCTGCGATCACGGCGGGTGTGATTCCCAAAACATATGCTGAAGCCGAAGCTGATGAAAATTGGCGCTGTGCCATTGGTGGTGAGATTATTGCTCTACAAGATGCTGGTACTTGGACTGTAACAACGTTTCCATCGGGCAAGAAAGCTTTGGGATGCAAGTGGGTTTTTACGTTGAAATATCGATCAGATGGTTCTCTAGAACTCTACAAGGCTCGCCTTGTTGTTCTTGGTAATAATCAAATAGAGGGGTTTGACTATAACGAGACGTTTGCTCCGGTTTGTAAGATGACTACGGTACACATATTTTTAGAAGTTGCGGTTGCTCGTGATTGGGAAGTCCATCAAATGGACGTTCATAACGCGTTTTTACATAGTGATTTAGAGGAGGAGGTTTATATTTGACTACCTCCGGGTTTTCGAACTAATGATAAGTCTCAAGTTTGTCGCTTGCATAAATCACTTTATGGCTTACGCCAGGCTCCTCGTTGTTGGTTTGCTAAGTTATCTACTGCACTTAAAGACTACGGGTTTACACAAAGTCTCAAATATTATTCATTGTTTTCGTTCAAGGAAGGCACTACTCAAATCTATATTCTGGTTTACGTTGATGATCTTATCATCACTGGAAGTTCTTTGGCGGTTATCAATGCTTTTAAACTCTATCTTAGCACGTGTTTTCGAATGAAAGATCTTGGAGTTTTGAAATATTTTTTGGGTCTTGAAGTTGCTCGGAGTTCTTCTGGGTTGTATCTATGCCAACGGAAATATGCGTTGGATATTATTGCGGAGGCCGTATTACTTGGTGCTAAGCCGGTTTCTCATCCCATTGAACAAAATCATAAGTTGGCATTGGCAGGTGGTGCTACTATTTCCGATCCGTCTCGCTATCGTCGCTTGGTTGGACGACTTTTTTATCTGGGCGTTACTCGGCCAGAATTATCTTATGCAATTCATGTGTTGTCCCAATTCATGCAGGCTCCTAAACATGATCATTGGGAGGCTGCGTTGCGGGTTGTGCGCTACGTATGGACCAAGTTGTAATTAGGAGATACGTATGGTTAAGTTAGTAATTTATATTCTTGTATTTGTGTATATAAGGCCTTGCCTAAACATCTTAATAAACAAGAAACTCTATTATACCAAACCTAGTTTCTTGACATTTTTGATTCGTATTTGATATATGCTCACCTTTCGGATAGCATAAAATGATTTCATAACTTCTGCGACTTTGTTTGCATCACCGAGGTTGCTCAACGGCTTGAGAAGACCGCGTAGAATGAGAATGTCAGACAATAAAACCATCATTCCAGATGCGATTGCTGGATGACACATGTTAAATGCATCTCCTAATACAATGACTCCCTCTCTTTCACTCAAAGTAGCTTCCATGCGCTTTGTTGGCATTGTTTTTATACGTGCTCCCTCATCGAGTCCTTTCAAAAATATTTTGCGGAGTTTTGGAGGTATCTAGAAAATAAGTATTTATAAGAGATGTTAAATGCATATTCTGCATGGAGACATGGCTCACTTGCAAATGTTAGAGTGTAAATATGTATGACTACGTTCTTGCAATTTAGTACTAGTAGTATTGATAAGCCCAATGTGTACCTGAGGAGCTATAGTGTTCTTCATGAAAGTAACCATTTCACCATTTGCCATAGAAGGAATATTTCCGGGGAAAAGCTCAAAAGCACAACGAACGTCGGTGTCCCCAATTTGATACAACATGATGAAGGAGGGTTTAGCCATTATCAAGTGTAATTTTTCGGGCTCATCAAGGCGACAGTTCTTTGTGATGAAACCAACTAGGTTCGACAGAATCTCCGCCTGTATCAAATTATATTGCACATAAATGCTTATTAACTAATTCATTAACTCAAAGTGAGTAGCATCAATTCTACTTGATTAACAATTATAGGAAAATGTTAAAGTCTTTGATGTTTTTTATTTTAAAAATATACTTAGTACTCACATTGTTGTCGTTAAGAGACCGACGAAGGTTTGAGTAGCAACTGTCGCATACGACAGTGAGAGGGGCAAAGGCTGTTGTGTCTTCGCCTGCGCTATTCTTATATGTCACTCCTTTGATCACTCCTTTTTCTTCTATCAAAGATTTTACCGTTCCTTCTTCCAGCCGTACACTGAGAATTAATGTTTGGTGTATATATAAATCAATGTTTTACGCAAAATCATTGCTATTGTATTTTTAGTTGTATTTTCTAATTGATTACTAATCTACTAACTATTAGGGAATTGCAAACCAAGTTAGTCCAAATTTCCCTAAACAGTTTAGTTCGAGTCTCACAAAAAGTTATTTTATGGAATAAGATCGAGTACTTTCTTTCGTCAAGGCTTTCTCAAAAAGTTAATTCTGATTTCGATTTCTATGTTTTAAATGTTTTGTTTCATGTATGTTTAAAAAATCTATAATTAACAACCTAACCAAATACCCTAAATTTTGTGGATATAATTAAACCACATATGTTAATTTTGGTTAGTTTTCCAATTGTTATTTTTTTTAACTAGTGAGCAAATTGACCCTTGAATCTACAATGTTTTCAATTTTTTTAAAAAAACTTTACTATTTTTTTAATTAGAACTGCTCTATATTTACCACCTATAATCACCCAAAAAATACCAAATTAAATTTAAGTAAATATACATTTTCCCATACACTAAATAATATAAAATTCTTATCTTACCTCATCATCTTTACCACCTATAATGATGCTCTAAGTTCCCATCTCAAAAAAAGAGAGGGTAATATTTACGGTAAAGATAATAGTCAGTCCCGTCTTAACTTTTGGTGGGGTCTTGGGCAAAAAAATAAATTGGGCCCTTTTAGTATAACTATTTAAATTTGGAACTTTTTATGCAAAAAAAAAAAAAAATTGAGGCCCATTTCTCTTGAAATTTTTTTCAAAAAATTGAGTGGGCCCCAGGCGTAGGCCCCACTTGCCACTGCCCAGAGCCGGCCCTGATAATAGTTCATTGTTTCTTATACGTTTGATTGAATCCCTTTACACTTTCTATATGGATTTGAAGTACAAAAAAATGGTGGTTAGAGATACGTACTTAGGGTGAGAAGAGGCCTTTTGACGCAGTCTCATGACAAATCGGCCATTCTGAAAAGATAGACCAACAGGTTCATAAGGAAAGTTGTTATTGTCCTTCACCGGATAAGGTGCGAATCATTCTTGTCCATCCTTATAAACTGCTAAACCAACGGCTTTTTGTGCCTCTATTCGCTCCAGACAATCTATTAATGCCCAAATTTAACAAAAAATGAAAAATAAGATAATATATTGTTTCTCTCATAATTAGGAGGTTTAAGGCCGTGGGTCCGTAAATCTCCAGGGGATGCTATGACCATGTAATTTAACTCTCTTGTGTAATTTAATTGTTCTTTAGAGAGCAATTTTCTCTCAACGTGAATCAAATATGTGATCTCCTAGGTCCCCACATTTTTTGTAACTAAAAATTTTAACCATTGTGAAAAATATTATCCTCCATTGGAAGTGGAAAAGAATATGAACTAATATATAAGGGACTTGGTCTAATCCACTCATTACCAATTGGTTTTGAGTTGGAAGTCCGTGAAACTTAACAGTTATCATAGCCAAACACACGATGCCCCACTGAACCGAAATCAATCTGACCCATCGAAAGAGGCCGATTGATCTTACCCGATTAATTTCATACATGTATATTGTTGAGATTAATGGCTAGAGGGTCGTTATCTCAAGGGGAGAGTGAAGAATATTATCCCACATCACAAATGGAAAAATATGAACTAATATATAAAAGACATGGGTCAATCCACTTATTGTCAATTAATTTTGAGTTGAAAGCCGGTGAAACTTAACAACCGCTAGCACTACAAAAAAAGAGGTGAATTAGATCATTTATTTAATACATATGCATTACTTATAATTGATGCAAATAAATTTTACGTCACTTAAGAAAGTGATTCCGAAAATGGTGATGCAAATAATTTACATCAATTTTAAACAAAATCGATGCTAACATGTATCAGTTACAAAAAATGGTACTAGATTTTACATCAGTTAATATAAATGATGTTAGTATTTACTACAGTTATGATAATCGATGCTAAGTATTTGTATCAGTTTTAAAACTGATGTTCTATTTTCTACCGTAAATAACTGTTAAATTGTAAACATGTTAAAATCAGTAATCATTTGATAAATTATTTTAATAGAAAATTTACTTCAATTTTTTAAAAGATACCTCAGGCCGTAAACCAAACTAACACACTTCTAAAAAATCTACATCAATCTTTAATTGTAGATTTATGATTTTAATGGTTATTTAAGTTTATAAATAGAGGATACGTGTTAATTATATATACAAGTGATTTCCCATCAACTCTTCTCTTGATTGTTGATGTGAGACATTTTGTTAAAAAATAACTAAAACATATTGCATCAATTTTTAATTGATATAACATTTCGTGTAATTACTGTAAGTGATGTTAATAAAATTTGATTGTAACATCAATTATAAACTGACGTGAATGTATACATTTGCACCAATTTTATTGAAGTGATGCAAATTAGTTGAGATTTGTATCAACTTTAATTAATCGATGTAAAACCACATATTTTATATCATTTATTTATTGATAAGTAATACTAATAGTATTATTTAATTTTGTGATTTAATTTAAGTGATTCAATTTATCATTTATTTTGTAGTGTAGGCTAACTCATTGTTGGTACAATACTATTGTTTCTTGATTTATTTATGTAAATGTACAGTTGTAAACGAAAGTGAAGTGAATACAGACCTTCGAGACCAAGCTTAGCAAGCAAGAGTCGTCCTCCTGGGTGCATATACTCACCCATCATTCTCTCTGGTTCTCTCATGTCCCTCTCTATTACATGTACTCGACGTCCATCCTTTATTCCAAATTTTTGTTCATTCTAACCCAAAATATTGAAATAGAATTTTACGATGCAAAAACAAGACAACCATTTCGCTAGAGTGTGTACGTTAACATTAGTGCGGTGCAAATATAATAGTAATAATTAGACGTTCTTAGATACCTTAGCAAGAGAATAGGCAAGAGCTGAGCCGCCTACACCAGCTCCAACGATGATGACGTCAACACCACCGTCTCCTCTCTCCTCGACCGCCGCATCCACCAACTTCGCTGCCTTCTTCCCCTTCGTCTTTCTGTTGGTGACGGGGAACACCGTCTACGTTACCACGAAGGCGAGTAGCGTCCATAAACAAACGTGCGTAAAAGCCATATCCATCTCTAATAATTTAGTTCTCGATATGGTTAAGGAGTAATGTTAAGAAAAAACAAATATATTTTATGGTTTATGAGAGAATTGGGAAAGGAGGAGTGACGTATATATACTGCAAAAGATATGTCAAATTTAGACGTGGCAACACCACATGTTAAATTATGATAATTTCTTCAAAAAGCAATAAACTGATATTTTCTTTCGTCAACATAAGTCGTTATCTTTTCCTCAACGCTCTTGAGTTGACGTAGCTAGAGACACGAGATATTTATTTCGAATACGAACATAAAATGTAGCCTGCCCTAATAAATGATGTTGTTCCTATCTAGAGAAAGTGAATAACCACACAAATTTATTGTATTTGAAACTCTAGAATCATGTCTTAGGGGATGATTGGTTCGCCTGTAGCTGTAAAAATTTCGTTGTAAAATTTTTGCTGTAATTGTTTTTGCTGTAGCTGTACATTTTTTTTTGCTGCAGAATTTTTTGCTGTAGATTTTGTTTGCTGTAGATTTAGAAGCTGTAGCTGTAAGTTTTTAGCTGTAACTATTTTAAAATAAAACATGATTGGTAAGTATACAATATGTGATGTAGTTTTAGTTTAATTAGTTTGTGTAGATTAAAAATTATAATTTAGAAATTCATTGCTACTTTAAACATATAAAATAAAATTAGTTAAAAAGAACAATTTTATATGTTAACTAAATTTATTTTATATGTTAAAAGTAGCAATAAATTTCTAAATTATAATAATTTTTATATGTATAAACTAATTAAAACATCATATATTGTATATTACTAATCATGTTTTATTTTATCATATTTTTATATCTAAAAATTTGAAGTTACAGCTTATAAATATAGAGCAAAAAAATCTGCAGCAAAAAAAATGTACAGCTACTACCAAATAATTTTTACAGCCCAAAAAATAAAGCTTTAGGTTTTTGACAAGTTACAACCAGAAATTTTTTATTTTTATTTTTTGGGTTTTTTATTTTTATTTTTTAGGTTGTAACTTTGAAAAGAAAACTACATCATGATTGGTAAAAATTAGAAACAAGGCTTTAGTTTTAGTTTGAAAGCTACAACATGATTGGTAAAGATTTTGTAATTTTTTTAAAACAAAACTGTAGAAAAACTGTAAACTAAATTAAAATCCAACCAATCATCCCTTAAGATGGTCAAGAAGTTGGGTTAAATGTCAATCAATTCTTTAATAGTTAAAGTAACGTGCTGAAATGGATTGTTAGGCAACTATTTAGCTTGTTCATATTATAACACAGTAGATTCTACCAGTTTATAAGCGGTCAGAAATCAACTTTCATATTTCTAATTATATAATTTGAAGTTGATATTTCTTAAGAAGTTGCATATGGAAACGCACGTGATATTATTCTTAAGTTGACCAAAAAAAAGAATTCATAAGATTCATAACTATAATTTGGTTTCGCTAAAAAAAAACCGTAACATGAACAAAAAAAAATGTTGCGAAAAAATTGAAAATGATTTTAAGATTCTTAAAGATTGTTAGAATTCTAAAGTATGATTGGAGAGATTTAAAATGAATATTTTCTTTTTAAAGTACTCATATCTTCTCAAATCCGATTTTTAATTACCCTTTAGCACTATTAATACAATTTGTAATCGACATAACAATTTTAACCAAGACTTTTGGAAAAGGCTTAGTCCACCACAAATTGTGAATCTAATAAAAAAGAATCACTTCATCAATAAATCGATGTTAAAGATGAAAATCACATCAAAACATGAAAGAGAACGAGACCAAATATGATAAAGCATCAATTATTCTCTCATTACTATTCAATGTTCTAATGAATAAACACAAGATGTATTTTAACATATTTGTTGAGATGATGCAGATGTCTTAATAGAATACAAAACATACAACTTCTCTTATCAACATTTTATTTAGAAATCTGTTTGATGCAAGAAAAAAGACTACTAATCATTTTTTTCAAGGAACCATAGTGAATAAGTATAGACATACAAGTTAGGAATTTGTGTCAAAGACGATGTCTTCTACATGTTGTAAATTTACGAGCAGTCTATTTTTTTCCATACAATGTCAAATATGTCTAACAATTTCCTGAAAATATTTAGTCTTCTAAACTAGACAATTATTTACTATAAACATCAATTGTAAGTAATATTAAATACACAATATAAGTCAATAAATTATATATTATTGTATATATTATATGTTAGTTTTGAAATCCACGCACCGCGTAGACAATCTCTAGTTATTAATGTTTTAAAGTTCGGATCCACTAGCCCAGTCGGACTGGTCAAACTGTGACCCGGTAATATTGCAGGTCCAGGTTTCATCTAAAACTCAGACATGTCATTAAGACAAAAAAAACATAAAAAAACTCGCTCAAAACCGATATACAAAAAAAAAAAAAAAACCCTGAACCGGTGGGTTTCCAGTTTCAACTTTTATGAAGTAATACATAAAAAAAAAATCATATAAGTCAAATAGTCATAAATTTAACCATAAAATTTACATATCCATTGAGTTAATACTTTCTTTTTCCATTATGTAAAATGTTTAAGAAAAAAAGTTTTGATTTCATTTTGTAATATGTTTTACCAGTTTCTATGCAAATTTTAATATTTTTTAATAATTTTGATCAAGGTAAGGAAGAAAGTTTTTTTTTTTTTTTTGCTTTTTCATATTTGACTTCATAGTATCAGTTTCAAATAACCAAGTTAAATTATTTTACTCAAAGCCCATCCAATGAACATTTGTTAGGCCCATTAGCCCATTATAGTTTAGGATAAAGATAAGAGCTTGTTTCGGCTCTATGGACAGAAAAAACAAGAGAACTAAAAAAAAAGAAGCAATCATTATCAATTCAAGAATCAGAGGAAGCAGAAGATGATGAAGAGAATTCCTCGTATCAAATTTCCTCAGAGACATTCTTCATCAGGTTATTAAACATTGTTCTTTCCTTCTTCAGATTCACTTTTTCACTACTTGCTTTGAATTTCCTTCTTTTTTTCCCCTGTGAAAATTTTCAGGCTCTGGACCGGCGCCGGGAACTGTTTCCGGCGGAAAGAAAAACGTGACGGCGAGTTCGGATGTACCGGCGGCTCCAAAGAACACAGCTGATGGAGGAAAAGCATCTCTTCAGCCAAAACGCACACCTGTCTCCGACAAAGAAATCGAATCTATCATGGTGAGATTTATCTAAGTGTGAACATACTCAAAAACAAGTTTTTAGTATCTTACATCTGAAATATTGAAATTTCAACTTTGAAAATTTGTTTCAGTTGGGTGGTTGCATCTGAAATTTCCGAGTTTGAAGATTTGATTGGACTTCTGTCTTGTCGGAAAGTGAAGTTTAAGTTAACTTTTTAGCCAAAAAAAAAAGAAGTTAAGTTAACTATGTTTTAATTTCGTTTATAATGTAAAGAAAGAAGTAATAATGTGGAGAATTGTGTATGAAAGCATGAATGATGATACTCTTTCTCGTTGTCATAAAGAAAAGGTCTTTCTCTGCATTATTGTCTTCACAATTTTTTTAATTCAGAACACTACACTAGGTAACAACTTGCATTTGGAAAAATATTCATGTAGGCAATATAAAAATGTCGGGCAAATAACAAAATAATTAATGATTGGTTGCATACATACCCGAACACAATTATTTACTCATTTGAATACAGCAAGCAGTTATTTTGAACAAAATTGATAGTCATATTTCTTTTAATATAACTATGTAAGTGTTTATGTTCAAAGGTATTTTATAGTTCTCATTTAAAGTAAGATATTCAATGAAAACCTTCATGGCTCGAACATGAGTGAATTGGCCACTCCAATAAGTTATTTGAACAAAAGTAATGTGTTGTTTGATCAAACAAAATGCCAAATGATGGTTAAGTCTAAAATAGTATGAGGACTCGAGTTCTTAGGAATTGCAACACAAATTTCCGATCTTAGATGCTCGGAATCGGTGTTTCATCGTCGATGATCGTTTCAGTTTGCTTAGGTGTATGTCTTGCTTGGTTAACTTTTGTTTCGTTCCTTGTCTTGTTGTAGTGTTGCTTTTGTTTCGTAGATTTCGGTCTTTATGCTTTCTAAGTTTTAATCACTGTCACAATTCTATAGGCGTTCCTCGAGAGGGAGGCTGGGCTTATCCATGGGACTTGCCTTGGCGGTTAGACTTTATTTTAACACGATTAAATCGGTAAACAAACAGGGGGAACTCTGATTCTCGTACTTATAAAATTTAACATTTTACCCCAAAAAAAGTCTGAAATAGTAAAAGAGCTACAAGACTCCCCAATAAAAGAAGCTCAATCTTCATTACTTCTGATTCATGTGCAAGCAAATCACCGGATCAGGTCAAACAAACAAAACACACACACACACACAAAAAACAAGAACCGTTTTAATAAGAATCAGATCTCGAGTTCTTGAGACCAGTATTTTCGCGGTTTGTTTATGACTATAGCTCAGTGTCACAGAGTCGGATCATTATTTCAGAGACCATTCTTCGGGCAAATGGGATATAACTGAGGCTGTACCTGTCATTATAATGTGCATACAAAGATGTTCAATCCAAAATGACTTGAAAAGTTTGGAACCTTTCAGAAACAAAAAGTCCTGATTTGGGTTGAATTCAAGCATTGAACTTACCAAATAAGTGCACAAATCTCGCATAGGATCGCAAGGGCCGTCAAAATTTTGCTGTGGAGCTACAAGAAGACGAAAAAGATTATTTAAAAGACTGCAAATTTCAAGTATAGGGAACAAACTAATTTGCGGATACTGGACATTACTCAAGTCTGGATCCTGCAGTAACTCTAAACATCTAGTTTTGGAGCTAAATATAAATCATTGATTGTTGTTTGAGAGAGCAAGAACTTACCAAGAGAGCGCAAATGAGAGCAAGAACAACGCATCCGCCATAAATCGATGTAGCGTAGATACGAACAGGGTCCAACATCATATTTATTTGTTGCTCAGGTCCCATGAGGAAAGCTGTACTGCCAAATAAGACATTCATCTCTTGTCGTTTAAAACGAAAAGCAATATGGACGAAGAAATTGCAAAAGCTTTAGATGTGTAAGATAATATCATCAGATTCGTGCTAATAAAAAACTGCTTTAATCGTATTTACGCAAGCGAGCAAGTGAATACGAGAACAAATCTATCGCTCTAAACCATCAAGAAATGCTATGAAATAATACTTGGGTTAGCTAGACGCAGAAAACATCAGAAATCGAACATCCTAAGCACACGATATCCCGAAGAGAACCATTCAAATTTATGCAAGTTAGGAATTGAAAATCCCATGAAAATGGCTAAATGTTAGTCTCATACAGCAAGTTCTTTGTCCCAAAAGCAAAAACATACCTTCCAATAGCGAGCACGTTTCCAAATGTGAAGAGCAGTGCAAATTTGATGGGTCTAGAGAATACAATCATTGACTGCACAAGAAGAAAAAACAAGAACATAAATCACCTCTAACCATTCCAATTCCAATTCGATCAATCTCTTTAGGACCTAAGCAGAACCAGAACTCTAACTAATCGGAAATTTGTTGACCCATAAATGAAATTGGAAGAGAAAGCAATCAAGCATTGGTCTTTACCAGAAGCATAAGCAGTAAACCAGCGGCCAAAGACGCGGCGAATCCGTACATTCTCTGCAAATCGAAGATTAAGGAAACAGAGAGAAGAAAAAAACCCTAGAAATCGCGAGAAGAAGACAGGGACGAAACCTGGGTAGTGGAGAGAGAAAAGATACCCTCGGATCCATCTTCAAGGAAGTTATCGGTTGTTTCGTCGCCGTCTCCGTCACCGCCACCGGAGAAGAAGTCATTCAGCTTCTGCATTATCGATACTGATTTTTGTTTTCTCCGATGATCGGAGAAGTTAGAAGCAAATCAGTCGATCTAAAGAAGAATCAACGAAGAAGAAAGGTTCCAATCAAGGGGAATGACGTGCAATCATTTTCAACTCTTCTTGCCCAAGTCAATACCAAATTCAATTTTTTTTTTTTTTTTTCTTCTGAGTATTTTAAAAAGGATTAATTGGCTATATAACTAAGAAAAAATTAATAATCAGTTTACTAGCCGATTACCCTAATTCTAGTGGTAAAAATTATGCCACATAAGGTAGTTTTTGCTAGTTGATGAGTTATTAATTTTTTTTTGCTATTGGGCAAATTAACCATTTTAAAAAAATGGAATTAAAAAAATAAAAGGATAATGTTATTTTAATAGTAGTATTACGGACCATATGATATGTTCTAAATTCTAATTAGGGATGGGTATTTCAACCCAAACCGACCCAAAGCTTACATACAAACCGTTTGGTTGACTTTTTTTTTAACCCGAACAGTTTGGTTCGGTTCACTTGAAAACCGAATCAAACCATAACACAATAGATTTTTCTTAATACTTAATTATAGTTTATGATATTAAAGATGTTTTTAAAAATATAGGTTCACTTTTGATCTTTATGAATTTGGTTAACCGAATTATAATCGAACCAATGTATAATCAAACCTAACTTAACCAAACCAAACTAATTTTGGTTGAATTTGGTTAGAATTTTATCTAACCGAACCCAATCGAACCCAAATATAAACCGAAATGCCCACCTCTAGTTTTAATTACCTTTTCCATTCTAACAAGTACTAGGAATTAGTATTCCATTCTATCATAAATCAGTAGTGTTAAAAAAAAAAAAAAAATTGAACAATTATTAAATTCATTAACATACGTGGATACACGAAGAGATACACAAGAACTCAATTTCATCATCACACTATGATAGGTAATCGAATGAACTTGGGACATGAAACACCTGATATACTTTATCGGCGAGCAAAACGTCAAGGCTTTGCGAATAGGTCATCATTGGAATCAAAATTGTTTTGGTACCTATATAGAGCCTAAACCCTTTTACCCCAAAAATGTGGAACCGAACTGAATAGCCGAATACCAAGCTTAGTGCAGATTTTATCATAATAATTTGAGAAATCGCTCCATCCATCAAATGATCCAACTACGTACTAAGTCACACTACTAATTAATTATTATTACCTCTCTTTTTGTCAACTAGTTATCACTATGTTTAATTGCCAATATGTCTATTTGTAAATAAGAAACAGTTGATACGGTCAGGCTAGTGTCAGTGGAAAAAATTGGTCTTCAAATGCCTTCGGATCCGAATAAGTCTTCTTATTTTCTACATTTATAAATAGGGAGATGCTTTGTCTCATCTGTGGAATAACTCTTTGGTTTCTTGTCCAAAAAGCAAAGAACTCTTTAGGTTTTCTTTGTTATATTTTTCAATCATCATTCATGGCAAGAATTAAATCTTTAGTTTATTTTGATCAGATTCGATTCTGATTGACTTGCAAACCACGGAAAGGGTATGTTGTTTTTCATTTTTATTACATTTACTTTTTTTTTACTTCAATTTTTAACTTATGATTAGTTTGATTACTAATTGACAGTGTATATAAAGGAGAAGAACAAGATAAGAGAGGAAGAGCAATGGCCACCAAAAGAGGGATTTCCAGCGTTTCTGTTCCCTTACATCTTAACTCTATCGATTGGTACTATTTCATTTTATTTTTAAAAATTCATATTATAGTAACATATGAATTCTTCTAACAGAAATGATTTACATCGTGTCATTATATTATCAACCGTCTAATCTCAAGCTGCAAGCTTTGTGATAATGAAAAAACATCAATTTGTGATATAATAGGAAGCCTAATTGTGAATTGATGTAAAACAAATTATTAACAAAAAAAAAAAAAGTTACTAAACAAATAATAGTGCACGAATGGTCTCGCTTTGAGTAAGATTTGTCATGTTGATCATCATCTTATTTCTTTACAATAACAAATAGTAGTGGACGAATGGTCTCAAATATAATCAATATCCAAATTGTTTACTCTCTTAATTTAATAATTTAATAATCTTCTATTTGTTCTAATTTGCAATTCACCAATAGGAATAATTCGGACCACCGAACCTCAGTGACATCGTGTTTAGTACAAGGAGTATACTTATTGGAACTGGATAGGCAAAATAATCGATTAGGTCCTGAATCACAAGCCAAGTCCTGGTGGGAATTTTTCCACTTCACTTTACTCGAAACCATGATCGACGAATCCGATAGCTCTATATACGGTGCTATTTTCGAATACAACTCCTACCACTACAACAATGACAAAAACATCCCTAGTTTAACAGTACCTCCACGTTACGTGATCGCGTTCCGCGGCACAATCCTAAAATCAAAAACTTGGTTATGTGATGTGGGACTTGATCTTCGCTGCATGTTCGACAATCTCCATCACGGCACTAGGTTTGTACACGCACTGCAAGCAATCCATAAGCTGGTAGTCAAACATAGGAACACATCTGTTTGGCTCGCTGGACACTCTCTTGGAGCTGGCCTGGCATTGCTGGCCGGAAAGACCATGGCGAGGTTCGGATTCTCCCTCGAGACTTACATTTTCAACCCACCCATATCGTCTATCCCTCTTGAGATGCTGAAGTGCAAAATGCTAAATGGGGGAATTCGAATCGCGGGGAGTCTCTTCAAAGCCGGTGTAGTCAAAATCTTTAAAGATCTTGAGGTAAATAATTTTTTTTTTTATCCTTATAAATAAATTGAAATTTTTGCTCTCTCCAACTTATTGGTTTAATAAACAGTGTTCTAGTGGTTGAAAACCCGTTTTGTTAGTCGAGCCATATATGATATATCAAATTCGTTTCCATGTTGGCCACTATAGGCTTTGTTTGAAATAGTATATTTTAGCTGAATTTCTTACAAGGAACTAGATTCTTTTTGATATTTTAATGTTATATAGGTTCAAGAAGATGATCTAGCCATGAATGTAGTACCGTGGACACCTTATTTATATGTGAACCCATCAGATCCAATTTGCTCGGAATACATTGGTTATTTCAAGAATAAAACTTTCATGTCTAAGATCGGAATGAGCGAAATCGAAAGAACCGCTTCTAAAAACTCACTTAGGAGTATATTTGCTGGGAAAGAAGGAACATCATCATCAATAGTTTTTTCAACTGAGCCTCTTCATCTTCTTCCATCGGCTCATATGACTGTAAACAAGAACAAATCACATAATAGAAGAAAAGCTCATGGGATTCACCAATGGTGGGATCCTTCATTTATTGGTGAGTATGTTTTGTACAAGTTTAATTCATGACTTGTGAGCTTCGCCGCTTCACTCGTTTTTATGTCAACTAAATAATTTACTGAATTGGATGATTTGGATATGTTTTTAATGTTATTGTTGTTGTTTGACATGTTCAGTTTGTATCTAACTTAATATTCATAAATTAAGTAACATGATGTGTATGAAAGATTGTGAACGACCATCTCGGAGATTTTGTTTAGTGCTATATATTGTACTCACACTTATTACATATGTGATTCGTGATTGAGATTGACTATCGAGTTCTTTGCTAAAATATTACCAAAATAAAGAAGTAAATAACTCTATATATATATATTATATTCACACGCGAACTTGTGTGATTGGGAAAGGCTGTAGAAGCTCTAGACAGCCAAAAAAAGTGTACAACTCTTAAACTGAATCAACCATGATTTTGCTCTCCTTATAATACTCACAATCAAAATGTTTATTTTCCTTATTTCATATAAAAACCTCGCAGTGTCTCAGATAGGCATCTTCTGGGATCTGGAATTTTGTTCAATCCCTTCTGATGTCACCCATGCGTCCATCTATGCTAATATCAAATTAGCTCTCAGTAATATGGGTTACACTGGTACGTTCTCAATCGTTGCTTATTCTCTTGAGAAGCTGGAGAACAAACATGAGTTTAAATCCGCCGGAATCGAGCTTTTTCACCAGCTAAGTTGATTCCTAAATTTAAACCCTCTCCTTGGGTATATAGTCTTTATAAGTCCTTGTGCAAAAATCGTACATGAAACAACCAGGTTTTTTTTTTTAAACTAACAATTCTACTCCGGAATTCATAACTCAAATAGGCCAACAATAAAGGAAATCAACATCAACAATTAAACCATTAACTCATTGAAAATTAACCAATACACATTTCCAATTCCATTCAGCATTTCTAGCAACCTAACCCGGGTTCTACAAAAATGCAATTTCTAAACATAAAATCTAGAGATCCTAATCATCCTCTCGTCCCGGCCATGATTCTACGATCCCCAAACTATTACCTGCAACACATGGGAAAAAGAGTTGCGTGAGTATTATCACAAATACTCAGTGAAGCGGTCATCCCGTCTACCGATTACATAATAGGATAACAATGTCAATTACTACGCAACAACCAACAATCCACAACGTTCAAGATTATTAAAAATAAGAACAATAAATCACAGCTCACAGCGCTCGAATTACCAAAAATAAGAATGGACAATAAAAATCTGCACAAAGCAACTCGGTGTCGATCGACACCCCACCGTAGTGTCGATCGACGCTAAAACATAAATTCAACAATTTCAATAGGGTGTCGTTCGACACTACCACTAGGTGTCGGTCGACACCACTTTCACGACATAAGCCAAACACGAAAACACAAGGGGTGTCGATCGACACTACCTCTAGGTGTCGATCGACACCACGACACAGAACCCGGAATCGACCAAAATCCTCACATGGCTCGGCTCCGTTCCCTCGACAATCATTAACCACAGCAAACAACACAATTATCACATAATCCTCAACAATATCCACTATAATCATCATCAAATCAATCACAAAACCCTAACATTAGTTACCCGTAACCACGATCACGCACTCACCTCGATTCAACGAAGGAAACAGAAAGGATTACCCAAAACGAACACGAACCGCGACTTCCCTCACTGGAAAAATCACCGAGAACCACTGCTCGAACGCTCACAAAACTCGCGCCAACCTTTGAAGCAAAAGACCGAGAAACAGCTCACGAATCACCTCGAAAGTCCCTTTCTCTACTCCAAACCCTCAACTCCTCCACAAATCCTTTTTCTCACTTTTTTTTCTCTCCAACCCGCATCCAAACGTGTCTGGGTCCCTTAAATACTCGGACCTAGGGTTCTGCACCCAAACCGGCCCAAACCGAGCGATTTAAAATAAACCGAAAATCACCTGAAACAATGGTGTCGATCGACACCCCTACCCAAAATGCATATTTTGGTTTTGAGATGTTAAAGTACAAATGATTACGGTGTGGGCAAGACACCATCGTTTTGAATCAACAAATTTGATGTTAATATCAAAAGAAATCTCGAAAGACGATTTCTTCACCAAGGCTCTTTGACTTTTAAAAGTGCAATAACACAATATTTTCTTTGCATTTCCTCAAGAACCATCTGGAGTTGTTTGTGTTCCAAGTTATTTGGCTTTGGTCTAGTCAATCAACTGGGGGAAGCCCTCTAAGATCAGAAGTTGTCAATTTTTCTCTACCATCTTTAGCACTATGTCTTTCATGTAATAAGCAGATGAAACAAGATAAACTTCTTTACGAGAATCGTCGAAAAAGCGAAAAGCGGAGAACTACTACAACTCAAGCAAATGAATCTTCTTCACGAAAACTATTGGAGAATGGTTTGATGCTGGTCAAATACGGTTTACGTTCGGTTCATTTAAATCAGTATCTACCAAAGATATTCTTAGATTTGAAGATTGTTCCTTCTCCGAAACAGAGGTCGTATCATAACAGAGTTCTTCTTCTTGTATCTAGTTATAGATTTTCCTAGATTTCTGATTATTGTTAAATGACTAACTATAAAATGTATGCTTTGAACTTCATAATAAACTCAACGAATTCTCAGCTTCTATATCTCTCTTTATGGTATCAGAGCCTGAAAATTAAACTCAAAAATTTCTCTAAAAATCGATTTCAACGGCTACCGTTGGCACAAACATGAACACGAACACGAACACGACTGTGGAGGTGAGAAGAACCATCTCACCATACGACTTGACCTCGGCTGACAATCCAGGAGCGGTAATTTCTCATCCTCTGTTGAAAGGAATTAACTATGACGAGTGGGCTTGCGGTATGAAGACGGCGTTGACATCGCGCAAGAAGTTTAGGTTCCTTGATGGGACAATCACGAAACCGAATGAAGGATCACCTGACTTGGAGGATTGGTGGACGATTCTGGCACTTCTTGTGTCTTGGATCAAGATGACGATTGATCCAATGCTGCGTTCGATGATCTCTCACCGAGATGTGGCTCAAGATCTGTGGGATCATCTGAAGAAATGTTTTTCCGTGATGAATGGCCCTTGAATTCAGCAAATCAAAGCTGAATTGGCTTGTTGCAAGCAGAGAGGACTTGCAATTGAGTCACATTACGGGAAATTGACTCGAATATGGGATAGTCTTGCAAGCTATCGTCCATTGAGGACCTGCAAATGTGGGTTATGTACGTGTGATCTTGGCGCAGCTCAAGAGATTGATCGTGAGGAGGATAAGGTGCACGAATTTCTTTTTGGCCTTGACGACCAATTCCGTGCTGTTCGTTCGAGTCTTGTCGCACGCGTTCCCGTTCAGCCTTTGGAGGAAGTCTATAACATTGTTAGACAAGAAGAAGATCATTGTGCGAGTGGAGAAGAAAGACCTGAGGTGACAGCTTTTGCTGTACAAACCAAACCACGTTACCGAAGCGATGAAAAGGAGAAGGGAATTTTATGTAAGCATTGTAATCGAAGTGGTCATTCTTCGGACAGTTGCTACGCTGTGATTGGTTATCCGGAGTGGTGGGGAGATAGAACCAAGAACAGAACTCTACAAGGAAGAGGTCGTGGTGGAGCAAGCTCAAGTGGTGGTTTTAACGGAGGAAGAGGACGTGGAAAAGTGACATACTCTAATCGTGTGTATGTTCCAAATGTTGAGGGCTTGAATCACGAGCATGTGAATCATGTTCTCACTAATCAAGACCATGATGGCGTGAGTGGTTTAAGCGAACAACAATGGCGCGCAATAAAGAGTATTCTCAACGCCAAAAAAGAAAACACCACCGAGAAGGTTTCTGGTAAGTCTTCTTTTCCTTCTTGGATTATGGACACAGGTGCGTCTCATCATTTGACTGGGAGGTTTGATGTATTGTCAAATGTTAGAGATATGGCACCTGTGTTAATTATCATGGCTGATGGTAGAGAGCAAGTCTCTCTTAAGGAAGGATCGATACGTCTTGGTTCTAATCTGATTATGAAATCAGTTTATTATGTGGAAGAGTTAAAGTCTGACTTAATTTCTGTGGGACAGTTAATGGATGAAAATAGATGTGTAGTTCAGATGGATGATCAGTTTCTCGTGGTTCAGGACCGCAATTCGAGGATGGTGACTGGAGCGGGTAAAAAAGTAGGAAGAACCTTTCACTTTCGTAGTACGGAGATCGCATCATCAGTCACGACGGTGGAGGATAAAACATTTGAGCATTGGCATAATCGGATGGGTCACCCGTCTGCGAAAGTTATCGGATTACTTCCTTGTGTTTCTACTTCTGTTTCTTCTCCTACTTTGAATAAAGCGTGTAAGGTGTGTCTCCGCGCAAAGCAAACAAAAGAATGTTTTCCGATTAGTTTGAAAAAACTTCCAAGATTTTCGAGTTAATTCATGTTGATATTTGGGGTCCGTATTGGACACCGTCGCATTCAGGAGCATGATACTTCTTGACGATTGTTGATGATTATTCAAGAGGAGTTTGGCTATATTTTTTGAATAAAAAGAGTGAAGCAACTACACATCTAAGAAATTTCTTTGCTCTCACAGAGAGACAATTTAATACGCAAGTCAAATTGGTTCGAAGTGATAACGGGTCCGAGTTCGTGTTTTTAACTGATTTCTTTCAAAAGAATGGAGTTATACACGAGACATCTTGCGTCGGAACGCCACGACAAAATGGGAGAGTCGAGAGGAAGCACAGACATATACTCAACGTTGCTTGGGCTTTACGGTTTCAAGCGAATCTACCGATTCAATTTTGGGGAGAATGCGTTCTCACTGGAGGATATTTGATTAACAGGACACCCAATTCGGTATTGGGTTATGTTACACCCTTTGAGCGATTGTTTAATAAAGCTCCGTCCTATGATCATCTTAAAGTCTTTGGGAGCTTGTGTTATGCTCACGATCAATTACGTGGAGGAGATAAATTCGCGTCTAGAAGTAGAAGATATGTTTTATGGGGTATCCACATGGAAAGAAGGGTTGGCGATTATATGATCTTGAAAAAATGGTGTTCTTTGTCTCAAGAGATGTGGTCTTTTCAGAGTCAAAGTTTTCGTATTCACCAGAGACTTCATTGCCTTTGGTCGATGAAGAAGAAGAGGGACAAGCTCTATGGGCCCCAATTGCCGATAGGAATTGTAGAAGATGATTTGGACCACTTTAATGAGTCCATTTTGCAAAACGTCTCCTACGATTGTAATTGAATCTATAAGTCAAAATGTTGGGACCAATTCTTCACATAATTCGGCCCATATAGAAGAAGAGAGAGAAGAAAACGCTCCTAAAGCAACTTGCCATGTTGTTTCTTCACCACCGCTTGTTTCAACAGAAGAAAGAATAGAAGCTGAAATTGGAGAACAACCGATGGGCAGAGGTCACCGTAAGAAGACGACCTCAGTCACGTTGAAGAATTTTGTGGTTAATTATGTTGAGAGTAAACCTTTGGGAAATTTAGATGATGCGATTCTTTACCCAATCGCTAAGCAAGATGATGTTCATCGTTTCTCCGAAACACATATTGCTTATGTCGCTGCCGTAATCAAAGTAGTGGAACCGAAATCATTCAAACAAGCGATGGAAGATGAAAGATGGCGAGATGCTGTTGGGTCCGAGTATGGAGCATTGGTGGAAACCTAATACATGGACAATCGAGGATTTGCCTCCTGGAAAACGAGCAATTGGATGTCAATGGGTATTCAAAGTAAAATTTCAATCAGATGGGGATATCGAAAGATACATAGCACGATTAGTGGCCATGGGTAACAAACAAATTGAAGGAGAAGATTATGGCGAGACATTTTCTCCGGTGGCAAAGATGGGAACGGTTCGATTGTTTCTCGATGTTGCGTCTAAACGTGGCTAGGTTGTGCATCAAATGGATGTTCACAGTGCTTTCTTACATGGAGACTTAGAAGAAGAAATTTATATGAAATTGCCTCCGGGGTTTCAATCTTCTGACAAAAACAAGGTTTGTCGTTTACGAAAATCTCTCTACGGTTTGGTTTGCTAAATTGTCGACCGCATTGATCGATTATGGATTTGAGTAGTCTTTGGGAGATTACTCGTTGTTCACATATGAGAAAGGTACGATTCGATTACAAATTCTCATATATGTTGACGACTTCATAATCGTAGGAAGTTGTGTGAAAGCTACACAAGACTTCAAAGATTACTTAGCATCGTGCTTTCATATGAAAGATTTGGGAGTTCTAAAATACTTTTTAGGTATTGAGGTGGCACGAAATGAGTCAGGCATCTATCTATGTCAAAGGAAATATGCTCTCGATATCATCTCAGAAACGGGTTTGTTGGGTGCAAGACCAGCGAATTTTCCTCTTGAATAAAATAATAATTTGGCCAGGTCTGACTCGCCGCGTCTACAAGATCCGAAACCGTATAGGCGTTTGTTGGGAAGATTGATTTATTTGAGTGTGACTCAACCTGATTTGGCATATTCGGTACACGTTTTAGCACAATTCATGCAAAAACCGAGGAGTGATCACTGGATGGCAGTCCTTCGCGTGGTTCGATATTTGAAATCTGATCCGGGACAAGGTATATTGTTGAGATCAGATGAAAATTTTCAAATCACAGGCTAGTGTGACTCGGATTGGGCAAGTTGTCCGTTGACGCGTATGTCGGTTACTGGATATTTTGTTCAAGTTGGTAACTCACCAGTTTCATGGAAAACGCATAAGCAAAAGACAGTGAGTCGCTCATCGCAGAGGCTGAATATCGGGCGATTGCTAGTCTCGTACAAGAACTTATATGGCTGAAGCAAATGTTAAGTACACTTGGTGTTAAGCATGAGCAACCAATGAGAGTACATTGTGATAGTAAGTCTGCTATATATATCGCGACAAATCTTGTCTTCCATGAGAGAACGAAACACATTGAACTTGATTGTCACTTCGTCAGAGACGAGGTACTGACTCGTAACATTACTCTTCATCATGTTGCATCCAAATCTCAACTTGCAGAGATGGCTTTGAGTATTTCCAGTCCAAGCTTGGCATACGGAACTTGTATACTCCAGCTTGGGGGGGGGTATTGGAGAATTGTTTGATGCTGGTCAAATACGGTTTACGTTCGGTTCATTTAAATCAGAATCTACCAAAGATATTCTTACATTTGAAGATTGTTCCTTCTCCGAAACAGAGGTCGTATCATAACAGAGTTCTTCTTGTTGTATCTAGTTATAGATTTTCCTAGATTTCTGATTATTGTTAAATGACTAACTATAAAATGTATGCTTTGAACTTTATAATAAACTCAACGAATTCTCAGCTTCTATATCTCTCTTTAAAAACGACAAAAGCCTGGAAAGGTGGAAGAGGAGATCATAAACTATATTTGAAGACCATAATTGGTTTGATCGGATATGTGGAAGACGAGAGCATAATTAAACTAGTTATTCCTTCTCTTCATATATAATCACTTTATAACTGGTTTGATTTCTATTAATCGGTAAAAGTGGCAACTGAATAATTTGTAATGACCATGATTGGTTCCATAACATAGGAGGTTTAAGAGATTTTTATTTGTTCTAATATATACTCCCTCCGTATTTTTATATATGTCGTTTTAGTGTTTTTCTTTTGTTTTAGATTAAGTGTCATTTTAGTTTTCCAATGTAACTTTTGCAAGAGAATTCCTATTATAACCTCAATTAAACTTGCAAAATACTCAAGAGTCACATTCCCTTTCTTTTTCCAACGTAGTCAAAGTGTTTGACAAACAATCAATTTTGTTGGATATAATTTATTTTACCAGAGCACAAAATAATCTATTTAATTGTTAACATGGAGTAGTTTTGTTTTGAACACGAAAATGATAAAAATCTTCGGAACAAATTTGCAGGTTGAAGAAAAAAAAAGCTTGGGTTATAAAAGGCAAACTCATGATATCAATACTAAAGTAGTGCATGATTTCAATCTCTAATAAAGTTTGTTACGAAGAAGAAGAACTTCAAGTGAAGACAGATATTGAAGAAGAAAATCCCAAAATGGTGCATCATTTTGATCTCAATGAACCCTACTAAGAGTCCACCTACATAATGATCCCACTCGTTTAAAGTTTTAAATAAAAACAAGTACTACAAAAAATTAAGATTGTAAATAAATGATTTTCATGAGGTTATTATAGTAAAATTAGCAAACTCCTTAATCTATGTGTCATTTTCTTATACGACATAAATAAAAATACGGAGGGAGTAAGATTTTTTACTAGCTTTTATGTAGATTTTAATGTTATTTGACTTTTTTTTTTTTTTTTTGAAAAATGGCATTCTATTTAATTGCATAAAGAAAAAACAATACATGTCCTAGATGGAGTAATTTGTTCCAGAAGCCCAATAGAGTTTGTGATACCCAATAGAAAATACAACAAAGAACCCATTTAGAACCCAATTTGATAACATTGTTCATTTGTCTTCTCCGATTGAAGAGAAGATCGGTAGTCGGTGGTTGAAAAATTTCCAGTAGCCAATTCATTGATTGAGAAACCATCTTTGCATCATTTCTGAGCAAAGACGTGGATTTGTTTCCCGGACAGATGAGATCTTATTCCAAATTGTTGAATCAATCGTCTGCAAAATTGATTCCGCCGACCTGAAATTTTTCCAATGAAGCCTCCCGTTTCTCTTAGCCCAGATGTTGTAGATGGTTGCTTGCCAGGCTAGAAGTGACAACCTCACGTGGGACTTAGATCCCCTTAGAGTTTGCATGGTGATGATAGTGGAATTCCAATCTCTATTAACCGGTGTTTGTGATCGAGCAGCAATACATGACCAAATAGACCAAGAGAATCTGCATTCGAACAGTAGATGATCTCTACTCTCAGGCTGGTCAGAGAAAAGTAAGCATTTTGGATCGGTTTGGAGGCCCCATCCAATCAGTTTGTCCCTTGTTGGTCACCGGTTGAGTTCAAATAACCAGCACAGGAAGCTATGCCTAGGAATACCTCCTTTGTTCCAAACCGCAATAGCCCAGACAACTAGAGGTAAATGATCAGCTAAACATTTATACACTGTCCCTGTACTAAACCTATTCTCAATCTTTCCGTCTATTTCCCATTCATAGTAATCCTCCTTGTTTGAAAGTGATAGAGTAGAGAGATAAGCATGTAATAAAACCTGGTTCTCTGATCGTGCAGGGGGCAAGACCCAATGACCATTTGAATATAGCGAGTTGAGCGTTGAGGCAAAAGGAATACCCATCCTAGTGTTACTTCGGCTTGCAAGGTACGTAGAGAGTTTCCCAAACGGAGTCCAGTTGTCTGACCAGAATCTACATGATGAGCCATTCTCAACTCTAAGCTTGATCCAATTGTAAGCCAAGTCCCTGATGCAGATTAACTTATTTGCTAACCAAGAGCTATCTTTCTTTCCTTTCAGAGTCCAATAGTTGCTAATAGATCCCTTGAGAACCTCTTTCGTGTACCACGCCACCCAAATTGATCCTGATTGGAAGAACAAAAGCCAGATAAGTCTGAGAGAGCAAGCTCTGTTCCAGATTACCAGGTCTTTTATGCCTAATCCTCCTTCTTCTTTTGGTTTAGTTACTGATTCCCATGACACTTTTGCAGAGCGATTGCCTTCTATAGTTCCTTTCCACAGAAACGCACTTGAGTATGAATTTATCTTCTTTATACAGGCTTTAGGCAAGATGAAAGTGGAGCACCAGAAGTTTTGTATTCCTGCAACAACAGTGTTTAGAAGGAGAAGCCTACCAACTTAAGATAGGGTTTTGGATGACCATGAAGAGATTTTTCCTCTGATTTGACTTAGGAGAGGCTCACAGTTGCTAATTGATAGCTTTTTGTGCAGAGAGGCACTCCAAGGTATCTGATAGGGAAGAATCCATGGGATAGTCCTGTAGTTGAGGATATGAGCTCAGTTTCTTGATGAGATAGCCCAGCTGCGAAGAAGCAAGTCTTGGGTATACTTATTGCCAAACCAGAAATGTCCTTGAACTGTTGAAGAATACTCATCACATTCTGCACTGATTGCAATGATCCATCCATAAAGATTAGCAGATCGTCTGCAAAACAAAGGTGAGTCAACTTAGTTGAAACACACTTGTAATGATACTGGAATTGACCCTCATTTGCTGCCTTATTGAGTAATAGGGATAGGCAATTCATAGCAATAACAAACAAGTAAGGAGATAGGGGATCTCCCTGTCTCAATCCTCTCCTTCCCTTAAAATAACCTTGAACTGTCCCATTGTAGCCTACAGTATAATTAGGAGTACATATGCATGCTTCAATCCATCTAATATATTGTTCCGGCAGCATAAGACCCCTTAGACAAGTTAAGATAAACTCTCATCTGACAGTGTCAAACGCCTTAGCAATATCCACTTTTATTGTGATCCTCTTTGGCCCTTCATTCTTATCATAACCATTAACCACCTCTGCAGCTAAGACAGTGTTTTCCAAAAGAAGCCGATCTTTGATAAATGCTGTTTGATTAGGAAGAATAAGAGAAGGTAGAATAGGCTTCAGTTTTGTTACCAGTAGTCTAGATATAACCTTGTAGATAGTGTTGCAGCATGAAACTGGCCTATAGTGAGAGATCATAGAGGCAGTATGCATCTTAGGAACCAGAGCAAGGATTGTAGAGTTTGTAGCATTTGGCATAAAGCTGGTGACAAAGAACTTAGCAATAACATCAATAACATCCTTCCCTACTACTTCCCAAGCTGCTTTGTAGAAACCTGATGAGAGACCATCCGGACCAGGAGCTTTATTAGGGTTCATTCTGAAAATTGTTTTTACGATTTCCTCAGGAGAGGGATGAGTAAGCATCGAATTCTGGTGAATCAGAGAGCATCTGAAGGAGGAAAGTTCCTGGAACTATGCCACAGAGATTGCCAAAGGAGATAAACAAGCAGGGGCTAAGATGGAAGAGAAATGGGAGACAGCCATGGCACTCATTACAATAGCATCTGTAATCAAGGTACCAGTGTCTAGCATGAAGGATCGGATTGAGTTGTAGGCTGCTCTCACTTGTGCAATACGGTGAAAATAAGAGGTATTGAAATCCCCTAACTTAAGCCAGTTGATTCTTGATTTTTGTTTGAAGTAGCTCTCCTCAATTGATCTTAAGAAGTTCAATTTAACGTGGAGGTCTCTTTCTTGCTGATAAAGGGCTGAAGATGGATTCTGAAGAGCTTGTACCTGCACAACTTGTAACAAACGGTTAGCCTCACTAACTCTCTTTTGTATTTTTGAAAAATTCACTCTATTTAGCTCTTTTAGATCTTTCTTAATAACTCTCTGCTTCCAACACAGGTTAGCCAAGTCATGACCATTGCTTCCAGCCTGCAACCAAGCCGCCTTTAACACTGATAGGAAGTTAGGATGATTGGTTAGGTAATTGAAAAATTTGTAGGGTCTGGTTCCAGCTTGAGGTAATTGGTAGGCTAGATCAAGAAGGGATGGACAGTGGTCTGAGATAGAAGGGGCTAAAGAGGTGGTTGTACTGTTTGGGAACATAGAAATCCACCTGCTATTCACCAATACTCTGTCCAGTTTCTCAGCTATAGGATTTAGGGGTTGGTTGTTGGTCCAGGTGAACTGTGGTCCTTGGGATCTCAAGTCAAACATCCCCATTTGCAGAAGACAGTCTCTAAACATAGTCATGGGGCCATCAATGGAGTTTACTGAAGTAGATGAGTGTTCAGCAAAATAAAGGATTTAATTGAAGTCACCTCCAATTACCCATAGACTATGGAAAAGAGATAGACGGTGCTGAAGGCTTAAGAGCTCCACCCAAATGTCAATTCTCTCAGCATGAGTATTGGCAGCATAAATTGCTGTGACCACAAACTGCATAGTAGTTCCAATTTTCACTTCGTAAGTAAGAGACTGTGAAGACTGATGCAATACTTTAATGTTTGCAGGATCCTTCCAAATGACAATTATTCTGCCATTAGGCTCGGATTGGTGATTTGATGTAAAGTGCCAACCAGGGCAAGCAGAAGACATCACACGGTTCAAGTAGGGTTCCTTGATTCTTGTTTCCAAAAGGGCTCCAAAAAGAGGCTGGTTTGTATCCAACCATTGACAAAAGGTGTTATGCTTGTCCTGGTCATTTAGACCACGGACATTCCAAAAAAAGTGATTCATATTCATAGAGACTGATGGAGATGCACTCCCTGGGAAGATTGTGCATCAACAACAATTTCAGAGTTTTCTTTGATAGAGATCAGAGCAGTAGAAGAGGAGGCAGGGTTAGGAGAAAGGGAAGAGTCTGGTGGCTTAAGAGGAGAAGGGGGAAGTTTATTTGTGTTGGTAGTGGTAATTAAATTTTGGGATAAGGTTTGTTTGGTATTCTTCTTTGGTGGCTTTGGAGGCTTGGTTTTGTATTTCTTTGGTACAGAGAAGGGTTGAAGTTCATATGGTGGACTATGAGGGTAAGGGGAACCAGAGGGGGTTATAGAGGCAGGTAACCCAACAACAAAATTTTTAGAGGAGTCAGGTTGGTTGGGTGACGGTGGAGATGGAGAAGAGGATAAAGAGGAAGGGAAGGGTGAGACAGGGGTGGATGATAAAAGGGGAGGGGGGGGGGGGGGGGGCTGACCTGAGAATCAAGCTCAGGGGTTAATGTGTTAGGAAGGTTAATTGGAGTGGTGGGGCAAATTGCATCAGCAGGGGGAGAAATAGAGGTTTGAGGTTCAAGAAGGTTAGAGATAGCCTCCAAAGTCTCAGAAGGGAGGATTGGGTTAGGTACAAGGGTAGCAGTTGAGGTTTGATGTTCAGGAAGGTTGGTTTCATTTAGAAAAGTAGGTAAAGAAGAAGGGACAGGGGAGTTATTTGGAGCAGTAGCTGGAGTAACACTTGGATTAGAGGCCTTGTTAGTAGCAACTGGTTTCTCTTGAGTAGATTTCCTTAGATGAGGAGGAGGTAGCTTGAGGCAGTTCTACATGACCAAGCTCTTTACAATGGGAGCATGTAGGAGGTATCCAGGAATAAGAGACATCCACAAGAGTGACATGACCGTCTGCTCTGCCTAGCTCAATAACCTCAGGCAGGGTTTTGGAAAGGTCAACCTCAACCTTGACATGAGCCAAATGGAGGCTGGTAAGATTGATTGTAAAATCATCTGTTTCTTTGGGCTCACCTATTAGACCAGCCACCCAACTTAATCCTTCTAATGATCTCAGGTCTAGAGGGACGCCTTTCAAGTGTGCCCATAGAGGAAATGAAGACAACTCAAGGATTTCTGTTGAGTGGTGTGAAGCCCATTGCGCAGTGTGAAACAGAGTTTCACCAATATACCATATACGTTTTTCCAAAATTTTTGATCTTATGTAATCATTTGGAACCCTTACCAGCATAGAGTTGAATAGCAGATTTGTGTGAATCTCAAGTTTTTTCCCCTTACCCCACATATGATTCAGAACGCTTTGTATTTGCTTGTAGGGAGGTGGTCTTCCACAGAAGTAACACACGATGAAATCACGATGGAGTTCAGCTCCTCTTTGGAATACCTCATCAGGGATAACTACATGTGGTCTTCCTGAAGGAGCAATGGTGGTTGGAGCAAGTCTCTTTAGACTTTTATCAGCAATAAATCAAAGTTTTTCTGCTAAGTTTTGAGGTACTGTAGCAGTATTAGGGTTTCCATGAACAGTAGATTTGAGATTGGGATTTTGGGGTATAGTGTTTTGGGGGTTGTGGTTGGAGGTAGGCAAGGGATCTGTTGTCAATTTTGAGGAGTTGGTTGAAGTAGGAGAAGAGGCTGGATTAGTGATGAGAGGGGAAGATGATTTGGGTAGAAGGACAATGTAGTTTGCCGGAGGTAGTTGAGTTTGAACCAGAGTAGTATCAAGAGGAGCAACCAAAATAGATTGAGAGGGAGGAGAATCAATCATGACTACATCTTCAGTAGAAGCGGATCTAACCTTAGCTGGAGTACACTCTACAGGCTCCAAGGAAGGAGCAATTTGTAGAGAAGGATTCACAGCAAGAGGAAGAACAGTAGAAGTTAACGGCGGAAAGTTGGATAAGGATAAGGGTTTGGAGGGGTCTGGTGGGTCAGGAGGGACAGGAGGGGGTTGGCCGGGTCTTCCACCAGCGGTGGGAGGCAGAGGTTGCAGGAGGGAAGCAGAGCCATCAGAGAACCAGCGGTTCTGCATTGGGACCTAATTTTTTTTATCTTTTTTTTATTTGATTTTTTTTATCTTTTGAATTATGTAGTTTTTAGATTATTGGTTGAACTATATTTTAACTAATTAATAAATTTTGTTTTGTTATAATTTGTCTTCATCCTAATTACCACGCATTCAACCAAAACATTTTATGAAATGGAAATGGAAAAAAGAGAGTAATAGTTTTTTTTTTTTAACCAAAAGGGAGTAATAGTTTTTTTTTTTTTTTGGGTCAGAAAGCTACTAATTCATTAAATCGATATTCGGGTCAAACCGGTATGAACCGGGTTTGAGTACAGAGATTGTTTTGAGTTTTCTCCTCTTGGGATGCAAACGAAAGATACAATTCTCAAAATCTAGAGCTAATTTGAAGATATCATGGAGAATACCGTAGATCTCCAGATGGTAGCTTCGATTGTTGATGAGCGTGATCAATTGCTTTGAATCTGATAAGATCGTGTTCAATTGAATTTTCCGGGCTGAGGCTTGAGTCAGGAGCTCTCTGATCGCCGTCGCCTCGGCCATAAGAGGAGATGCAATCCAACTGATTGGTGTTGATCCTTCCGCAATTGTGATGTTCCTAGCGTCGTTGATGTGCCATCCCAATCCAGCTTCTTCTGTTGTCGAATTCCAGGCCGCATCCGCGAATCCAGCGTTTCCTTCTCCAAGGATAGGTTGCTCATTGAAACATCCGGTTCCGTTGGTGATCGATTCGACATCTTGTGCACTTAGCCATTCCCTTGCATCGTGACATGCCTTTGCTAGGGTTTCAGTGGCGGTGAAGGTTCGATTACTGAAGATTTTATTATTCCGGTTTATCCAGAGGTTCCAACAGATCCAGGGAAGGAGGGGCCCGATATGATCCCTGATAAGTTAGCTGTTTGGAGATTTCTAGTCCTTGTTTGAGGTCCTGGATGGTTAATGAATCAACCTGTGCTTTGAAAGGTGCCAGTTTCCAGACTTCCTGTGCAAATTTGCAGTGAAGGAGGACATGGTCAATAGATTCAGGGCTGCCACATCTCACACAATGCATGTGGTTGGTGAGACCTCGAGTGGCTAATTGTTCCCCAACAGGTAAAGCTCCACTTAATGCTTTCCATAAGAATTGCTTTACTTTTTGTGAGGTTGTGATGTTCCAAATCAACGAATTCCAGTTTGTTTCGTTTGCAGGAGGGGATAACAGAGGAGAAGACTGGCTCTTGGCAATATGATAGCCCGATTTGGCTGTGTAAATTCCATTCTTTTCACCTGGCCAAGCGAATTGATCTGGTGCTCCTGTTTTACTTGGCTTGAGTCTGGTGATTTGTCCCTTAAGCTCTGGGACTTTGGCTTCTATCTTTTCCAAATCCCATTCTGCACTGTTAGGTATGAGCAATTCCTCCACCATCATCTCTTGTTGTTCTTTGTTTACTGGTCCGTGTGGTCTAAGAGGTTCCTCTAGGGATAGCCATGAGTCTTTCCATACAGCAGTTGTTTTCCCATTGCCAACCAATTTACCTAGTTTATGTTTCAGTAGGTCCCTACCAATCAAAATTCCTCTCCATCCATGTGAGGAGTTATTCGCAGTAGTACATTCAAGTAATGAAGAGTAGTGACAGTACTTTCCTAGCAGGATCCTTGCTAGAAGGCTATCCGGCTTGGTGAGTATTCTCCAGCTCAACTTGGCTAGCAGGGCATCATTGAAGCATTGAATATCTCGAAAGCCTAAACCTCCTTCTGGCTCATTGTAAGCCTCTCCCAAGCTATCCAACACATCTTTCTATCTCAAAGGGAGTAATAGCTAAACACTCTAAAATGCAAGTTAATAAGAAAGAAGAAACAATATGAAATATTTTTTTTAGGGAATTGACGAATCGAGGGTCTCAAGTACAAATCTGTTCAAGTACTAAAATGTCTTTCACTCTTTCCCACTAAGGTTCGAGAAAATAGTACAATGTACTTGTTCGAAAAAATAAAATAATATACATTAAAATCCACTAGTGCAAGTGGTACAAGTAGATGAAAGAAAACCATTTTTTAAAAACGGAGATATGGCAAAGAGGAACCAATCCATGGGTAAATGCTAATTCCAATGGATACGGGAAGAAGAGCAATCCTAGAGACATTATTGGTTGAGATAATTGCAAGATTACCATTGAGAAGCATCGCAAGATTCAAATCAGTATCCAAAACATGGAAATTGGTAATAGAATCATCCTATTTCCGTCGTCTCTCTGCATCAAAACTCATCTTCTTCATGGTCACTCATGTTCCGAACAGACAATACTAATCCCATCACAGAAGCTATAGGCTTCCATGGGTGCAAGACATGGGGTCTTTCAAAATCTCTAGGTTCTTATATCTTGCCTTCTCAACCTACTTGTCACTACTCCTATGTAGCTTCTTCTAATGGATTAGTTTGGATCGAGATCTTCTCTAACCGCACTAATAACATGCCTTTCATTTATAAATCCTTGGTGGGTAATCCAGTTTTACAACAATGGGTTGAAATTCCTCGTCCTCCAGAGCCATGTGTAGCTACTGGTTTGGTAACGCCTGTGGAGGAAGAAAACGGCAACGTTTTAAGCTTCAAAGTGGTAAGGACATGTCAAAATAGAGACGGAGACATGGAAGACATGTACGTATGGAGTGTTTATGAGTATTCGTCCGAGACAGGTTTATGGACTTGGAAGAGGCTTGTCTCTTCTTATCCTCTCTCTTACGCTGCTTCTTACCGTTCCATGAATCTCAATGGGATGATTTTTATGTGGGAAATGGATTCGGATTCTATCGAACAACCGGGAGCACTTATTGCTTATGATTTCTATGGTGAAGAAAGTGATGATCAATGTCGGGTTATACCTCTCCCTCAACCGTATAACAAACATGTTAGGAGATGCTTGACTACTACTTCAAGAGGGGATGAGGTTGTCTACATTGAATTACTAGATCGAACATTGAATGTTTAGAAGTTGAATAATAGCTTTGAGTGGCGATTGTTATGGGAAGAAATTGATTTGGTGTCTATCGGATTTGTTGTCGATTGTTTTCCTATGGCGATGAATCCGTTTGATTCGGATATCATTTATTTTTGGAGTCGACAACATTGTTGTTTGGTATCGGGTAACTTGAAGACGCTAGAATTTTTTGTTCATCGAGATTTAGAGGATTGGAGTAGCGGTGAAGGTTGTTATCGCGTAAACACATCGGATTCTAAGAGATACATGGAAGCTAATCGCAATGTAACTTCGATTCTCATGTTATCTCTTTTTGTGCTTCCAAAGTGGATGGACTCGGTGCCTCGTCTGTCAAATTGATCATACTCCTTCTTAGGGAGTTGGTAACCTCTTGATAAGTCAACAATCGGTCAACGAACAAATCGACTTAAGAAACCAAAATCCTAAGTGTTTGACAAATTCTCTTTGTTTTAATTTTTCTTGTTCAGCAAATAAAAGAGTTGTACTCTGTTTCTTAGAGAGTAGGAACAAAGAAACTCATGTTATTATCCCTTATTTTCTTGTAAGCAATTTGTTTCTTTGTATGAATAAATGGTTCCCATTCTCCTTATTTGGAGAAACAAAATACAAAAAGAAAGTTAGTCTAAACTACCAATAAAGATCTTGTATTCATGTTCTATTTCAAGTTTGCTTACAAGAAAGTTAACATATCAAGAAATTATTAGTAAATTAAAATCAAAATAGTAAAGAAAAATCCATTAGATTTTATTTTAATGAAAACTTAGTATATTAGAATTAAAATAGTAAAGGAAAAATCTAGTAGATTTAGTTTTAATGAAAAATAATATAATAAATAAAAAGTGTTTATGTTAAAACCAATTTTTGTTTTAATCTCCACATGGTGGTCCCATATAAATTTTTTTGTATACTAAAATTAATGTTTATATATAGAGATTAATATACAGTTGTAATGTTTTTTTACTAAATATTTTCTTTTATTGACAATTTGTAAATAAAGTAATTGTTGATACACTTTTGCACGTTTCGATATTATAGAGATAGTCCCAATGATCTTTTCAGATCGATAAAATTCCAAAACCCAGAAGAAAAGATGGGTCATCTCATTTGCACAAAATCCCCCTAGTTTCTTCGATCTTATTCGTTTTCAGATTAGATTTGATTTTGATAGATCTTCGATTATACCAAAAAAGGTATGTAGTTTCTCTTTCCTTTAATTGATTTTCACTTTTTCCTAATTTGTTTCATTCCTACCATTACTACAACAAATCTACCAATTTTTTTTTTTTTTTTGGGTTTTTCCTCATTTTGTCTTGCATTCATAAAAGAAAGTGATTGATGGTGATATAAAAGCTAGAACAATTAACATTTCTTTAACAATGTTTTTTTCTTAGATGATAAGATAGAGAAAACATGGAAGAAGATGATGAGAATATGGTGAGAGAGGGGCTAATGGCCTCTCGAAGAGAAATCTTCAGCATTTCTGGTCCTACCCATTTAACTTCCATTGATTGGTAAAAACTTATTTTCCCTATTTCATTTTCAACCACACATCATCTTCCAAAATCCATTTCACAAAAAAAAAATCATCACTATTCAGCTATTTTTTGCTAATTCAACGGTTTAGCCATAGTCAACTATACAATTCTCTAATCACCAATTAATTCAACAACAAGCTCTATTTGATGTGTATAGGAATAATTCGTACCATAGAACCTCGGTGGCATCATGTTTGGTACAAGCAGTGTATACATTGGAACGAGACAGGCAACAAAACCGGATTGGTATCAAGTCACAAGCCAATCATTGGTGGGAGTTTTTCAACTTCACTTTAGCCGAAACCCTGATCGACCAATCAGACGGATCCATATACGGCGCCGTTTTCGGATACAAACACTTCTCTAATAATTACCGTAATAGCCTTCATTCCAAACCACCTCCTCGTCACGTGATCGCGTTCCGTGGCACGATTATGAAACGCCACTCTCGGTCACGTGACCTTAAGCTCGACCTACGTTGCGTCCGCGACTGCCTCCAAGACAGCACAAGATTCGTGCATGCGATTGAGGTGATCAAAACCGCGGTGGCTAAAAATGGTAATGCAGCCGTATGGCTCGCCGGACATTCTCTTGGAGCGGCCGTGGCTTTGCTCGCCGGGAAGATCATGACGAGGTCTGGTTACCCTCTAGAGTGTTACCTATTCAATCCTCCTTTCTCGTCTATTCCGATAGAGAAGCTAGTGAAGAGCGAGACGCTTAAACATGGAGTTCGTTTCGCCGGAAGTGTTGTCAAAGCCGGAGTAGCAATGGCTGTCAAGGGTCGCCACCACCACAAGGTACTCAGTTTAATAATTGAATATATGATTTAAATAACCGCATGGTCGAGGATTTGCAAAAAGAAATAATGATGAGCCGTGAAAAAATCGTAAATAAGTGAATTTTTATATCCATTTTTTTAAAATCAATGTTAAGTTTTATTCAAACAATAAAAAAACTACAACATTTTTTTAGAAATGAATATTAATTTTATACTATTTTACATGATATACCGTGAAATCACATTTCACTTATATGAGGATATATATTACTTCTGATCTAGCAATAAATAGGATCAAAATTATTTACAGGGTCAAGAAGATGATTCCTTTATGAAATTAGCAACATGGATACCTTATTTGTTTGTGAACCCGGCAGATCCAATCTGCTCAGAATACATTGGTTATTTCAAGCACAGAAACAAAATGTTTGAGACTCCTGGAGCTGGAAAAATCGAGAGGATTGCTACAAGGAACTCACTTAGGAGTCTTTTATTCGGAGGAGGAGGAAGTTCGTGTTCTGATTCTTCATCAGAGCCTCTTCACCTTTTACCATCGGCTTATATGACAATAAACACTAGCAAATCGCCTGATTTTAAGAGAGCTCATGGGATTCATCAATGGTGGGATCCTATGTTTATTGGTGAATATGTTTTGCATCAGTTTAATTAATGACTTCTATTTTCGTTGCTTCAAATGATTACATCATGATGTACATCATATGATTAATTTGTCATTCATTGTTTGTTTTGAAATAACAACAATTATAGTTTCACCGAAACATCTTTGATCTGTAGCCTAACTAATTATCAATATATCTTGGAAATATATTGGTATCGGTAGAGTGGTCTCGATTTATCATCCGCATTGAACTTTTCATATGGTGAATATTTGTGAAATGCATTTGTTGATAGTAAAAAAAGATGAAAATATAACGACTGTGAAAGTTAAGAGATTTGCTTAATTATATTGTCCTGTAGAATTGGGTTTTGTGTATGGGTTGGAGAATCAATTTTTCTGATGGTAAGAGTTTGACCCAAAAAAACAAATCAAATGGTAAGAGAGGGGAAGAGGTGTGAAGAGTGTGTTTAACTGACAAGGCAGACGGGAAAAGTTTTAGAGATTTCTCGTAACTAAGAGCATGATTATTGATAGGTTTTAGAGAGATATTAGTGAGTTTAATTAAATATAATAATATGTGGATTCCATTTTGGATGGTTAAAAACTTAACAACAAGTGCTAATTTTAGCATTTATAAGAGCATCCACAACGGTTGTTCTTAGTTTTTAGTTCTTAACAATTTTTTATATTAAATATGCCAAGAACAGTTCTAAGAGCAGATCCAAAAGTGTTTAAATAAGAACAGATTTTCAACAGATCTTATCAAAATCAATTTTTTATTATTTTTTTTAACTTAAGAACATCTTAAGATCTGCTTAAGAGCAACCATTGTGGATGCTCTAACACCTCATTTTGGGGTTCTTATTTTTACTCTACACAATATATCATAAAACAATTCCTTAACACCCCAAATTAACGCACACCTATAATGATGCTCTAAAGTATTCTATTCGTCATTGAATGGAGTTGAACTTACACTAACAATAATGCATATAGATAATAGACAAAGTTAAATGATATAGTATAATGTTAATACTGTCACTTTGAGTATAAAAATCCAAAAAGTTAATGCCGAAAAAAAGAACCAAGAAATAACAACAAAAAGATGTTGACCATGGATACTTAATTACTCTTTGAAGAAGATGTGATATGATGTTTAGCATTTATTTTTTTCCGTTTAAGCATTGAAGCTTTAGAGTTAGAGCATGTTCATTGGTGACAATTGAAATTGGTGTCTAAAGTAATTTTTAGTTAAATTTAATTCATTTTTGTGTTTTAAGACACGTTGATTACGGATCCTTCCAATGGAAACACTTAATTTGGGTGTCTTACAAAAAATATTATTTTTAATTCATTTTAATTTATAAAAAAATTTCATTAAACATAAAAATATTTAAAAGATAAAAATTTTTAATAAAAGTTGAAACATCCACATAGTCAAAACCTGTGAATACGCGTAAAATTTAAAACATCAAAACATTTAAAACATAAAAACATTTAATAAAATTTGTTTATTATCCGTCAGCCAATCATACGCTGTCACGTCATCGGATCTAAAACTTTAAAAAATATTATATAACACTTAATCTAATTTTTGGATCTCCAAATCTTAAGTTTAATATAAAATTATTCATTAGACACTCTTATAAGACACTTAAAGCTCTGCAATGAACACGCTTTTAGCGTCTTTCGACACAACATGAATTTGGATTAATTAAGTGAGTATAATACTGTTGACCTAAAATATAAAAATTGAAGGGACAATTTCAAAAATGTCATTCTTGGATTATTCTTTTTCAATCATGCTACTATCACATGCAAATTTGCGAACATACCATTTTTTTTTTAAAACATGGATTATAAGGTTTTAAAACGGATTATAAGATTTCTTAAAAGTTGTATACTGTCTATAATCTGTTTTAAAACATTGTAACTCCGTTTAAAAAATCTTATAATCCGTTTTAAAACTTTGTAAGATTTTAATGTAGGGGCGTATTGGGTATATCTGCTTTAATTTGAGAATGAACTAGTAATTTTTCCTTTATATATATATATATATATATATATATATATATACTAGAATTTGCTCGAGCTACGCGCGAGTGTCTCTTTTACAATTTTAATATATTTGAAGACAAATAGTTTGATTTGTCTATACTGCATAAAATATTATATCTAAAAGCAAATAATATGTGTTTCTTTGTCTCTTATTCTCTTCGGCTACCAGTTTCTAAATTTTAAGATGGGTTCTCCATTTTGAGATGTAGATCTAGTTCTTTAGATGTGGCTTTTTCTGTCGTTTCTCTAGGTGTCTTCGGCTTCTCGTCTCTCATGTGTTACACTTACAAACGGTGATTCAAGATTAGTTTGAATAATCGATTTACTTAAAGTTCGGTGGTAAATCCATTTGTTTAGACTCTATTTTGATGCAACTTTGATGTTTCACTACCTTGGTTGCTCTCGGATGTGTTTGGCTATGTCAAGAGTTTTGCTCTCTACGGGTTATCTCCTCTCCGGTCTCTGGTTTTACGTATTGTATATTTTTAGTCTTTCAGACCAATTTCCGGGTGTGCTTTGGTCTTTGGTGCTTCGTCTTACCTTGCAGGTTTCTTCTCAATAGCTCATCGCTTTGTTTTTATCCGGAACCGAGTATGAAGCGGTTCCTCTTAAGGGTCTCCGTTTAGTTGGTTTAGGGATCATTTGCTCCATGATTAGGGGTGGGAAAAATATCTGAAACTGAAATACCGAACCCAAACCAGATCAAAGTTACCCGAACCGATCTTCTAAAATATCCAAAAACTGGTCTTTCATACTTAAAACCGAAAACCTGAAATCGAACCCGAACCGAACCAATAACCGAACGGATACCCGAAATATACTAAACATAAACGAACCAAAATATATTTAGAGTTAATGTCGGATATGTAATTCTAGTTTATGTAATTTTTTATTATTTTTTATAACTTTTTTATAAATTAGAATATTGTGTATATATTTCAATAAAAATAACCAATTTATGTTATTATTTGAACTATTACAATAAAAAATTGTTATTTTCTTTAGGGTATTTTTGGATAATTCGAATAACAAAGAACTAAAATTGATCCAAATTAAAAAGAAAATAAGATAATTATAAATTTATCGAGTAGTTTTTGAATATTTTCGACAATTTTTAGTATTACGGATAATCCAAACCTGACCCGAACCGAACCCGACCCAAAGTTTTCTAATACCTGAATGGGTATTATATCTCTAAATCCGAATACCCAAAAATCTGAAATACCCGATCCGAACCTGAACGGGTACCTGTTATTTTATTTTAAGTCATTACTTTCTTATGGCTTTTGCTTAGTAACGTTAATAAAACACAACTATTAGTAGAATAAAAAATTTAATTATTTAAAATTTAAAATAAAAATTACATTTGTAAAGTTTTGAAATTTTTAATGACTTTAAAATATAATGTTGTATGGTTTCAAAATATATTGTAGTATTGCACTTACATCATATGATGTATACTATACTTACTTGATAGTTTAGATTTTTTTCCCTCATCCTCCTAATCTCTTATAGTTCCACTTAAATTTTCTTTTTAGGTTAAAAATAAATTCACAAATTAGATTACCTTGTGTGTAAATTAGAGTAATTTCTTATTTTCTTATTTTCATTTTATATACGTATAACTGAAATATACCTAAATTTAATGTATTTTCTTTTTATTTGATGTAATTGCAATAATTTCTTATTCTTTGATTTTTACTTTATGTAATTATGAACTTATATTTGGTTTTATGAATTTAGTTATAGATCAATTGTTTTTTTAATTTGAGGACTTATTTGATGATTTATAACATGTATTAAAAATTGTTATTAATTTAGTGAACTATATTTGTATAAGTTTGAAGGTTTAAAGTTTAATTTTAAATATTGAAAATGACTTTTGAAATTCTTTTCATAATGATATAACCAATTATACCTAAATTTAATTTATTTTCTCTATATTTGATGTAATTGCAATAATTTGTTTTCTCTTATTTTTACTTTATGTACGTATGAACTTATGTTTGTCTTTATGAATTTAGTTATGGATCAATTTGTTTGTTTAATTTTAGGACTTATTTGATAAATTATTATAACATGTATTAAACTTGTTATTATTTTAGTGAACTATATTTATATAAGTTTTGAGGTTTGAAGTTTAATTTTCAATATGGAAAATGACTTGAAATTCTTTTCATAATGATATAACCAAATATATTAATTGTAAAACTATAAAAAAAGAATTGAAAACATAATTAAATATACATGTGGATGATGAGGTCGATGCATGAGAAGAGAGAAAAGCTAACTTTATATATATAGATAACCAATTATACCTAAATTTAATTTATTTTCTCTTTATTTGATGTAATTGCAATAATTTTTTATTCTCTTATTTTCACTTTATGTACGTATGAACTTATGTTTGTCTTTATAAATTTAGTTATGGATCAATTTGTTTGTTTAATTTTAGGACTTATTTGATAACTTATTATAACATGTATTAAACTTGTTGTTATTTTTAGTGAACTATATTTATATAAGTTTTGAGGTTTGAAGTTTAATTTCCAATATGGAAAATGACTTTTGAAATTCTTTTCATAATGATATAACCAAATGTATTAATTGTGAAACTATAAAAAAATAATTGAAAACATAATTAAATATACATGTGGATAATGAGGCGGATGCATGAAAAGAGAGAAAAACTAACTTTATATATATAGATTCTTGAATACTAAAATTTACCCTAAATGTATTAATGTCTACAAATTATATGAAAGTTTCGATCTTTTTTTCAAAACAATTCATTTTGTTATTGACTTTTAATATATAGTCAGAGATCCTTGAAATTTATGCTAAGGTTTGTCGATTGCTTTTCTCTCTAATGGGTTTTATAAAAAATCATTTGAATTAGTTAATGTATTTTTTGATATTGAGAATTTTTTTTTTTTCAATTAAATTGGTTTGATGATCTGGCACTATGGATAAAGAAAGTTTGTTTTCCTTATATGATTTGATAAATCAAAGCGGCCCGTACACACGGTCTCAGAGACTGATTCCATGGATAATGTACCGATTCAAACTTCTTAATATGTTTTTAATTGCTAATTTGTAGAAATTTTGTTATATGTAAATAAAGAATTAGTGGATACAGTCAGTGATCGTGTCAGTGTGAAAAGGGATTGTCTCCAGATCCAAAAAGTCTTCTTATATTCCTTTTCTTTTTGGATACATAAGTCTTCTTATATTTAGCATCTATAAATACCCCCAAGAAGCTTGATCTCAAGTGTATAATAACTCCTTAGTTCTTTTGTTGAACTCTATAAGTCAAAAAGCTTAATAATAACAAAATGAGTTCTTAAGTTTTCTTGATTTTGTTTTTGTTAAAAAGAAGTGCTCGTTAGTTTAATTACTTCATTTTGATTATATTCGATTCTGATTGACCAGTAAGACCAGGAAAGAGGTATTTTTTTGCTTTACAATTTTTTCTTTCTTTCTATTTTTCAACATTTTATATTATTTTCTTTCCTTTTATAAAGAAATCTATGCATATATTATGTAAAGAGTGACTGATAGTCATAACAAAGCCAAGAAAGAGTTACTGGTATGTTTATAAAATATGTCAGTTCAAAACAAATAAGTATGAGTTTTTCCGATATGTAATTTTAATACGATATTAATACCGAAATTCAGATTAGTTTTTTTCCAGATTAAATTACACGATATGAAATTGATTTTTTGGTTACCTTTACCTTGAAGCTCACATATTCAACCCTCCCATGTTGAATTTTCCTCTAGAGCAGCTACTTCCGAGCAAGAGGCTAAACGGTGTGTTTCGAATCACTGGGAGTGTCATCACAGAGAAGGATACTTTACTGTCTGATATGAAACTTAACCTCCGATGCTTCATCAACATCCTCCATCGAGGCGACAGGTTCATGCGCGCCATAGAAGCAATCCACAAGATGGTGGACAAACACGGCGAGCCAAATATATGGCTCGCTGGACACTCTTTGGGAGCCGCCATAGCATTGGCGGCCGGGAAAACAATGATCAAAAAGCATAAATTATTCCTTGAAGCTCACATATTCAACCCTCCCATGTTGAATTTTCCTCTAGAGCAGCTACTTCCGAGCAAGAGGCTAAAAGGTGTGTTTCGAATCACTGGGAGTGTCATCAAAGCCACCGTAGCCACGGTCTTCAAGGATGGTCAGGTAAAGTAAACATTCTTAATGAGAAATTGACATGTTTGCTCTTGCTCTAGATAACTAGTTCAATTAAGTTTAAATCGTATTTAAGTCGTTGTTTCTCGATGAAGGACTTGGGAAAATTAAAATACTTTCTTGGTATTGAAGTAAGTCGGGGCCAAGAAGGAATTTTTTTATCGCAACGCAAGTACGCGTTGGATATTGTTACCGATAGTGGTAATCTCGGCTCCAAGCCTGCTGCGACACCGCTTGAGTCCAATCATCAACTTGCTACAGCCAAAAGTCCTCTTCTTGAGGATCCAAGTAAGTATCGAAGACTTGTTGGATGATTGATATATCTTCTCAATACTGGACCCGAGTTATGTTATATGTTATGTTATTATGTAAAGAGTGATTGATAGTCATAACAAAGCCAAGAAAGAGTTACTTGTATGTTTATAAAATATATCAATTCAAAACAAATAAGTATTGAGTTTTTCCGATAAGTAATTTTAATACGATATTAATACCGAAATTAAGATTAGTTTTTTTTCCAGATTAAATTACACGATATGAAACTGATTTTCTGGTTACATTTTTTGCCATTTTTTTTTTCTGTAAATTTCATGCAACGATTTTTTACGTGTGAAAGTCACCTCGTTATCTTCACGGTGCAAAATAAAAGTATTACTACTAAGCATTTACGTGACGATGATTTACGTAATATATATGTATATATAGACCTAAATTTGTAATACATTTACATTTTGTTCTTTATCGTTTTAACTTTCATTAATTTGAGTACTTATTGGCAATGAAAAAGCAGGAAAATGGGATTAGGAGCGACGGCCCCAGGTAGCGATCGTTTCAGTACTTCTGGCCCTTCCCATCTTGCCTCTATTGATTGGTATATTTTTTTTTAATTCAGTGACATATGTATATACTTGTGAATTGTGATATTATAGCTGAATCACAGAGTTGGCCGATTAAAGAAAAAAGGAATCAAGAAGCTAAACTACTTTGTGAATTGTCGTAGTATACAAATTATAGAATGTAAAGCATTAGAAAGTGGTACACGTTGAAACGGGACAGACAAAACAAACGGGTCGGCCCCGACTCCCTAGCCAAGCCCTGGTGGGATGTTTTCCACTTCACTTTACTCGTAACATTGATTGACAAAAACAACTCCATATACGGTGCCGTTTTCGTAAACGAGCTCTACAACCTTCACGATCGACACCTCTTCAGATTTCGACTCTTCACTTCGATCTTTGCCACTTCGTTCCGCAATGCTCCAAAACTTTCAGTAAACATCAATTATGCCTCAAACGTCTAAGTACCTGCAAAGGCTCTAAAACATACTAGAAAACACCATAAAGACTCTAGATATTGGACTTATATCATGGCCTAAGCAGGGTAAAAACCATGATATATCATAGTGCGGTTTTTAAAGGGCACTTTGGGTCAAAGAATTCTTCTCAAGGCTAACTCGGATCTCACTTTTTCAGTTTATTGCGATGCGGATTGGGCGGCTTGTCCATTAACGTGTCGTTCACTTAGTGCATTTGTGGTCATGCTCGGTGGTTCTCCTATTTCTTGGAAAACCAAGAAGCAAGATATGGTATCTCATTCTTCAGCCGAAGCCGAATATCGGTCAATGTCAGTGGCGTTACATGAACTCAAGTGGTTACGAAGATTACTCACGGAGTTTGGTATTCCTCAAACTGCTCCTACCCATTTCTTTTGTGATAGCAAAGCGGCAATTCATATACCCGCTAATCCTGTGTTTCATGAACGTACCAAACATATAGAAAGGAATTGTTATGCAGTTCGAGACGCGGTTCAAGATGCTACTATTGTCACTCAACATATACGTACGGATGCTCAAATCGCAGACATTTAACTAAAGCCTTGGGTCGTGTTCCCTTTCAAAACTTATCATTCAAGTTAGGCATTGTTAATCTCCATGCTCCAACTTGAGAGGGAGTATTGGCCTATGTATGAATATATATTACTTGGGCTTTAGGTTAGCCGTCATAGCTAAGCCGTCATTGTCTCTTGTATAAATACATCTCTTTGTAATGTTCATAAGCAAGTCAATAAAGTCAATACAAACCTTATTCTACATCCTGTAGAATTGGGTTTTGTGTGTGGATTGGAGAATCAATTTTTCTAATGGTAAGAGTTTGGCCCAAAAAAAACAAATCAAATGGTAAGGGAGGGGAAGAGGCAGACGGGAAAAGTTTAACTGACAAGGCAGACGGGAAAAGTTTTAGAGATTTCTCGTAACTAAAAAGAATTCTATTCGTCATTGAATGGAGTTTAACTTACACTAACAATAATGCATATAGATTATAGACAAAGTCAAATGATATAATAACATGAATACTATAATGTTAATACTGTCACTTTGAGTTTAAAAATCCAAAAAGTTAATGCCCACAAAAAAAAACCCCAAGAAATTACAACAAAAAGATGTTGACCATGGATACTTAATTACTTTTTTAAGAAGATGTGATATGATGTTTAGCATTTATTTTCGTTTAAGCATTGAAGCTTTCGCGTCTTTTGACCCAGCATGATTTTGGATTAGTGAGTATAACATCGTTGACCTAAAATACAAAAAATTGATGGGACAATTTCAAAAATGTCATTATTGAATTATTCTTTCTCAATAATTATACTATTCCATGCAAATTTGCGAACATGTCATCTTTAAAAAAAAAACACGGTTATTATGATAAACCAAAGCGGCCCGTGCACACACGGTCTCAGAGACTGATTCCATGGATAGTGTACTGATTCAAACTTCTTAATATGTTTTTAATTGCTAATTTGTAGAGAAATTTTGCTAATATGTAAATAAAGAATTAGTGGATACAGTCAGTGATCGTGTCAGTGTTAAAAGGGATTGTCTCCAGATCCAAATAGTCTTCTTATATTCCTTTTCTTTTTAGATACAAAAGTCTTCTTATTTTTAGCATCTATAAATACCCCCAAGAAGCTTGATCTCAAGTGTATAATAACTCCTCAGTTCTTTTGTTGAACTCTATAAGTCAAAAAGCTTAATAATAACAAAATGAGTCCTTAAGTTTTCTTGATTTTATTTTTGTTAAAAAGAAGAGCTCATTAGTTTAATTACTTCATTTTGATTATATTCGATTCTGATTGACCAGTAAGACCACGGAAAAAGGTATTTTTTTGTTTTTCAATTTTTTCTTTCTTTCTATTTTTCACCATTTATATATTATTTTCTTTCCTTTTATAAAGAAATATATGCATATATATTATGTAAAGAGTGATTGATAGTCATAACAAAGCCAAGAAAGAGTTACTTGTATGTTTATAAAATATGTCAATTCAAAACAAATAAGTATTGAGTTTTTCCGAAATTTTAATACGATATTAATACCGAAATTCAGATTAGTTTTTTTTCTATTTAAATTACACGATATGAAACTGATTTTCTGGTTACATTTTTTGCCATTTTTTTTTTCTGTAAATTTCATGCAACGATTTTTTACGTGTGAAAGTCACCTCGTTATCTTCACGGTGCAAAATAAAAGTATTACTACTAAGCATATACGTGACGATGATTTACGTAATATATATATGTATATATAGACCTAAATTTGTAATACATTTACATTTTGATCTTTATCGTTTTAACTTTCATTAATTTGAGTACTTATTGGTAATGAAAAAGCAGGAAAATGGGATTAGGAGCGACGGCCCCAGGTAGCGATCGTTTCAGTACTTCTGGCCCTTCCCATCTTGCCTCTATTGATTGGTATATTTTTTTTTAATTCAGTGACATATGTATATACTTGTGAATTGTCGTAGAATACAAATTATAGAATGTAAAGCATTAGAAAGTTGTAAAGTTGCCGAGGAAGCATTGTAAAGTTGCTACATTTGATGTAACTGAATCTTCATTATTATGATATTAACATGCTTAGCAAAAACAAAAAAAGCATTAGAAAGTTAATATTTAAAATGATAGACGTCAGACAAAAAAAAAAAATTTACTAGAATTATATAAATTCATGTGCCGTGCACGAGTTTCTTACTAATAGTTGACCTTTGGGAATCAATATCAATATCGTATTTAAAATGAAAAAATTATCCCACATCTACTCAGATTCTAAATATAATTCGTTTTTTTTGTTTTTTGTAATAGGAACAATACGTACCACCGAAGCTCGGTGACATCAAGTTTGGTAAAAGGAGTGTACACGTTGGAACGGGACAGACAAAACAAACGGGTCGGCCCCGACTCCCTAGCCAAGCCCTGGTGGGATGTTTTCCACTTCACTTTACTCGAAACATTGATTGACAAAAACAACTCCATATACGGTGCCGTTTTCGTAAACGAGCTCTACAACCTTCACCAAGACACCTCTCATTTGAAAGCGCCTCCACGTTATGTGATTGCGTTCCGCGGCACAATCACAGAGAAGGATACTTTACTGTCTGATATGAAACTTAACCTCCGATGCTTCATCAACATCCTCCATCGAGGCGACAGGTTCATGCGCGCCATAGAAGCAATCCACAAGATGGTGGACAAACACGGCGAGCCAAATATATGGCTCGCTGGACACTCTTTGGGAGCCGCCATAGCATTGGCGGCCGGGAAAACAATGATCAAAAAGCATAAATTATTCCTTGAAGCTCACATATTCAACCCTCCCATGTTGAATTTTCCTCTAGAGCAGCTACTTCCGAGCAAGAGGCTAAAAGGTGTGTTTCGAATCACTGGGAGTGTCATCAAAGCCACCGTAGCCACGGTCTTCAAGGATGGTCAGGTAAAGTAAACATTCTTAATGAGAAATTGACATGTTTGCTCTTGCTCTAGATAACTAGTTCAATTACTCGAGGCAAAAATATCAGAGTTTCACCATCCACATTGAGCCGCTCCAAACTAAACTATTAGTTTTATTTTACATATTATTGTTTAAAAGGTTGATTTTTCTTGCAAGACACTACATAATTTTTATTTTTAACCAGAGGTGATTCAAGTTTTTTTTACCACCCGACAATAATCTCCTAGGATGAATGTAGCCTTTGAGTAGCCCACTCACCAGATTTCTAAATGCATGACATCATTTCTTGATATATATATCTTTTGTTATTACAGATCCAAGAAGACTATACAAAAATAGCATCGTGGATACCTTGTTTATATGTGAACCCAGCAGATCCAATATGTTCAGAATATATTGGTTACTTTAAACACAAAACCTTAATGTCTAAGATGGGATTAAGCGTAATCGAGGAAATCGGTGCTACAAACTCACTTAGGAGTCTACTGGTCGGAAAAAGAGGAACATCATCACCGTTGGATTTTTCAACGGAACCTCTTCACCTTCTTCCATCAGCCGATATGACAATAAACACGAACAAACCGACCAAGTCTAAGTCAGCTCATGGACTTAACCAGTGGTGGCAGCAAGACTCGGTCATGAATTGGGAAAGCTGCTGCATTAGGCCTTATTCTCAGGGTGAATTGGTAAAACTGCTGAATTAGGCTTACAATAAAATACTTAAAATGAAGCATTTGCTACTTTGGTTGAGATTGCTATAACCCTTAGTTCGAATCCTTCTATCTATCCTTTTCCATTTCTTCTACTCTTTTTTTCTTCTTCTTCTTCCATTTTGTGTGTGTTTCTCTTTCCCATGTCTTATATCTTCTTCTTTTTACTTTTTTTTTTTGGTCGGATTCTTCTTTTTGCTTTTGTTTTCTCTTGTGTTTGATTTTCCTTTGGTTGTAATCATGTAATTGTTTATATAGAACAAATGTAATATAACTCAAACGTAGTGTAAAAATCCTATCATAAAATTTGCAAGTAGTTAATTAAAACCATACCACTTATTTTACTATATGGTAGAGTCACTATGAGTTGATTTATATATGACTTGCTCTTTGTCCAGAACTGATATAATAATTGTGGTATTACAGAATCAGGAACATTCCATAACACCAAAGCACGACAATTATATAATAACCCCAACCATCATATTCATACCAAACCACTGTTTCCAAAAGTTAAGGTTTACCTGAAAGACAGTGACATTTACTTATTGTTATGGACACCAGATATACACCAGTTAACAATCACGACAAAGGATTGGGGAAAAATCTCGAGGAAGTGATAAAGATAATTTCAGTTCTGCGAATACTGGTCGAGGCAACGATCCATAATAGCAGAGACCGTGCTGAGAAACTCTTCTTCGGTTGTCTCTGGAGACATTAAAGCTTCTGCATCGTTTATGATTTGCTCGATCACAGATTCTTTCTTGAGTGTTTCTCTGCACATTATGCTTCCAATGGAAAAAGGTGTGAGACCCTTTGCAGCACCTTTCTTCAGAAGCATGGTCGAGATGCGGAAGACACGGGCGCATGAAGATGGAATCTCCCAACCGTGGAATCTCAAAAGTTCAATGTCTTGCTCTGGATCCAAGGATGTGATGTATTCCAATGTCTCTGAAGAGTATGGCTCTTTTGCTTGAGGCCAGTATAGCCACTCAAATGTGCAATCTTCAAACTGCACAAGGAAACAAAAAGGTGTTTTTAGCATAATATAAAAGTGTAAATGTCGGATATAGTTGTCTTCGAATACAGAAGAGACGTTGACCTTATTTGGAAAGCAATAGCCGTGGTCGATTGGAGTAAGCATGATCTGACCATTTTGTCCGTCTCGGCTAACCAAAATGTTCCCACCGTGACGATCTGCATTAGCCAGCCTAATGTCTAGAACCGATATCTTGTGAACCAGATAGACCGGGAACACTTTGTATCCCATATCTTCACAAGTTCCAACATTACTCACAAACATCTGCAGAGAACCGATCTTTGTGTTCTCTAGAGAGAACAAGACGACTTAACCAAGCCATGCATCTCTATGCTTGTGGTTAAGATCACCGGCAAACTTCCTTTGGTTGCTCATCAAACCACATTGATTTTGATTCGAGCCGAGGAATGATGATAATGAGAGGTATGTGGGCTCGTACTCTTTTTCTCTATCTTTGGTTTTGCCCCATTGGGTTTTCCGAAGTAGGTTTTTAATGAGGCAAGCACACATATTTTTAATTCAAATCCTCATTATCATGCTTATGCCATTTCTTGAAGCTCAATAAGATGATTTCGTTGGCCCATTTATCCTTAGTTAAAATCTGATTTTTATTTAAAAATTTTGTTTATGTGAGTTAAATTTGATTAATGTGTTCACACTTGTTCTTGTGTTCACATTAGTCTTTCAAACTTCTTCTTTAATGTTATTATGTTTTTCGTGTGGTCAAAGGAAGAGAAAGGGGTTTGTCCTTTCAATTCTTTTGCCTATATAATGTGGCCGAAATCTTCTAATAAGAACATCGAACATTTTTATTCTCAAATTCTCTAACTTGTTTGATCCGAGAAGTGCGTAATTTCTTCTCATCACTTTCTTATCTTTGTGCGTAATATCATAGACTAGAAAGAGCTTCGTAGTCTAAGAGATCTCCATCTCGCTTGGAAGTACACTTCGATTAGCTTCTATCATCCGTTCATATTCCATTCAAAAATCGGTTCATCTTCATCATTCCATATCAATCCGCTGCATCCAAACCTCATTTCACATTATTCCGCATCTCAAAACCTTCGAAGGGCATTCTTTGGGCATAGATCCTCACGAGGAGTCTATCAATAATTCGCACTGAACTTTCATATGGTGAATATTTGTGAAATGCATTTGTTGACAGTAAAACAAAGATGAAGCAGATCTACTGTGTCTTATATCTCGGATGCTCATCTACTCTGGTTAGATTTGAAGCAGAGATTCTTGGTGGGAAATAATTTTCGTGTTCATCAAATTAAAGCTCAGTTTGCTTCGTATAGACAAGATGGGCAAACGGTGTTGGAATACTATGGTCGACTCGATCTCTGCTTTGTGGAAAGAATTACAGGTTTCTCGGCCAATTCACGTTTGTTCTTGTGGTGCAGCTAAAGAGATTGCAAAAGAAAGAGAAGAAGACAAGATCGACCAATTTGTTTAGGGTCTTGATGATGCGCGATTTGGAAGTCTCTGTACAAATATCATAGCTGCGGATCCTCTTCCGGATCTTGGTGAAATCTACTCATAAATTTTACAAGAAGAACAAAAACTTTTTTCTTCTCGAAGTCGTGAACAACAACATGAAGCTGTGGGCTTCGTTGCTCGTCGGGAACAAGAGCCATTCTTTTCCGTCGTCGTGATCAACAAAGAGATTCATCTCTTTCTGGTGTAAAATCTGAAACTCAAGGACGAGCAGAAAATACAATTTTACGACCTTGTAACATGCTTTGTGCTCATTGTGGGAGATCCGGTCATGAAAAACATGATTGTTGGCAGATAGTTGGTTTTCCGGATTGGTTTTATGACCAACGGAACAATAGTGGTGGCCGTGGTGGTAGTGTAAACAGTCGTGGTAGAGGAGGTCGTGGTTCTGGTTTTGGTAGCAGTGGTCGAGGTGGTGGTCGTGGTGTAGCTAATGTTGCTCACGCTACGAGTTCTAATTCGTCATCGTTTCCAGAGTTTACTCCTGATCAATGGAAAGTTCTCTCCATGATGGTTCAAGAGAAATGTGGACAAGCTAATTCCGATAAATTGTCTGGTAAGATTAGTTTTGGTGATGTTATTCTTGATACAGGAGCAAGTCATCATATGACAGGCAATAAATATTTCCTAACTAATCTCGAGAATATCTCGCCATGTTCGGTGGCTTTTGCCGATGGAAGTCGAACGTTTGCTCTAAGCATGGGTGTTTTTGCTATATCGGATAAGATATCGTTGATGAATGTGTCATATGTGCCAAATTTAAATTGCACCTTGATTTCGGTTGCAAAGTTATTAAAGCAAAGATTTTTTTTGCTTTGTTCACTGACACAATTTGTATCTTACAGGACCGTTTTACGAGGACCTTGATTGGAACCGGTGAAGAGCGTGATGGGGTCTATTACTTGACGGATTTGGTCTCGGCAAAGGGTCATAAGGCAACGGCTGGTTCAGATCAAGCTTGTGGTATCGGCGTTTGGGACATCCGTCATTTTCAGTGCTTTCGGATTTATCTTTAGTTTCTAGTTCAAATAAACTAGCTAGCTCTAGTCCATGTGACATTTGTTTTAGAGCAAAGCAAACTCGTGAGGTTTTTCATGATAGTTTAAATAAAACAACGGATTGTTTTTCACTTATTCATGTGTATGTTTGGGGTCCATATTGTGTTCCTTCTTCTCGCGGTGCAATATACTTTCTAACGATAGTTGATGATTTTTCTAGAGCCGTTTGGACCTATCTCTTTTTGGCAAAATCAGAAGTTAAAGGAATGTTGATCAAGTTTTTAGCGTATACGGAAAAGCAATTCTCAAAATCAGTTAAAATGGTACGTAGCGATAACGGTACGGAGGTTATGTGCCTTTCTTTGTTCTTTCGTGAACATGGAATCATTCACCAAACCTCTTTTGTTGGTACGCCACAACAAAATGGGCGTGTTGAAAGAAAACATAGGCATATCCTTAACGTAACGCGAGCCTTATTGTTTCAAGCAAATTTGCCTATCAAGTTTTGGGGAGAAGCAGTTTTAACAGCTGCTTACTTAATCAACAAAACTCCTACACCAATTCTTCAAGGCAAATCACCGTATGAAGTGCTTCATGGTGTTAAGCCTGATTATAAGTTGTTGAAAGTATTTGGTTCGGCTTATTATACTCATCGTATGACTAGAGATAAGGACAAGTTTGGTGAACGTAGTCGTTTGTGTGTTTTTGTTGGTTATCCATTTGGAAAGAAGGGGTGGAAAGTTTATGATATTGAGTTTCTTGTTTCACGTGATGTTGTTTTTAATGAAGAGGTTTTCCCTTTTAGTGACACTAAAGTTGTTCCATGGCTATCATCTCCGCCTAATGTTGTTTCCGATGAAGATTTGTTAATTGTGCCTGAAGTAAGGGGGAGCACGGAGGAGTTAGCCGTACCTCCTACTCCTACTCCACCTGTTTCTCCTACTCTTGAAGAAGTTCCTAATGTTGCTTTGCCTTCGCCAATACCCGTTGTTGAGGAACCACAACCAGTTGAAGAAGCTCTTGGTAAAGGTCATCGTCAAAAGACCAAATCTGTTTTGTTACATGATTATATCACATATAACGCCGCCGTAGACCCCCCATCACACGCTCTTCCCCATTCCGATTCATCGTCCTCGTCAACGGTTCAAGGTACTTCACTTTATCCTCTTTCCGATTTTATATCGGATACTCAGTTTTCTCCAGGACATAGAGCTTTCTTGACGTCTATCACCGCTGGTACTGAGCCTAAGAATTTCAAAGAGGCTGTGAAAATTAAATTCTGGTTATTAATTTTGAAGATGCACACACTTGGGATATTACGGATCTTTCGCCTGGTAAAGAAGCCATTGGTAGTCAATGGGTGTATCGAACTAAGTACTACTCTGATGGAACCATAGAGCGCTACAAAGCTCGCCTTGCTATTCAAGGAAATAATCAGGTTGAGGGTGAGGATTATAACGAAACGTTTGCACCGGTTGCGTTTAGTTGCTGCTAAAAACTGGGAAGTCTACCAAATGGATGTTAACAACGCATTTCTTCATGGTGATCTAGAAGAAGAAGTCTATATGAATCTTCCCCCGGGTTTTCGACATTCTCATCCTGGTAAAGTTTGTCGTCTTCTAAAGTCTTTATATGGTCTTAAACAAGCACCAAGATGTTGGTTCAAGAAATTCTCAGATGCTTTACTTCGGTTTGGGTTTTTTCAATCATACGAAGATTACTATCTCTTCTCCTACTCGTATAAAGATGTTGATCTATGAGTTTTAATTTACGCTGATGATCTTCTCATTTGTGGTAATAATGAGTATATGGTGCAAAAGTTTAAATCGTATTTAAATCGTTGTTTCTCGATGGAGGACTTGGGAAAATTAAAATACTTTCTTGGTATTGAAGTAAGTCGGGGCCAAGAAGGAATTTTTTTTATCGCAACGCAAGTACGCGTTGGATATTGTTACCGATAGTGGTAATCTCGGCTCCAAGCATGCTGCGACACCGCTTGAGTCAAATCATCAACTTGCTACAGCCAAAAGTCCTCTTCTTGAGGATCCAAGTAAGTATCGAAGACTTTTTGGACGATTGATATATCTTCTCAATACTCGACCCGAGTTATGTTATTTGGTTCATATTCTTTCCCAATTCATGCAAACACCAAAAGAATTTCATTGGGAGGCTGCTCTTCGTGTAGTGTGATATGCTCAAATTTACCCTAAGCTACTCTCTCAAATTAAGTGATCAGATGCAACACTTGGGGATCGAATCCACAGGAAATCAAATTTTACAATAGATTAATAAATTCAGATTAAGCTTAGCAAAATATAATGTAATGTAAAAACAAGTAATAAAAGCAAGATAGGTGATAAGCTTTAAAACAATAAAGATAAAAGCTAGGTTTATAGAAATCTCAGGTGAATCAGAATTGCAGATCAATAAATAAAAGATAGGATATTAAGCGCAGTTCTTAAACATGAACACGAATATAAAATCAATCAACTTTCGCTGCAGAGATTATCAATGTTTAAATCCTAGAAAACAAAATTTCTTTGCGAATCCTAACAATCTAAACAAGCATTAAAGTTCAAGCTCAATTGTTCACAAAACCCTAAACCAAATTTCTTTGCGAAAAGGAATTTTGCTCATCAAAGACTAGATCAGGTAATCAACAAAACTATCGTTTCTATTAATTAACCCATAGGTGGTGTCGATCGACACCATCTTCATATTTCGACTCTTCACTTCGATCTTTGCCACTTCGTTCCGCAATGCTCAAAAACTTTTAGTAAACATCAATTATGCCTCAAACGTCTAAGTACCTGCAAAGACTCTAAAACATACTAGGAAACACCATAAAGACTCTAGATATTGGACTTATAGCATGGCCTAACAGGGTAAAAACCATCATATATCATAGTGCGGTTTTTAAAGGGCACTTTGGGTCAAAGAATTCTTCTCAAGGCTGACTCGGATCTCACTTTATCAATTTATTGGGATGCGGATTGGGCGGCTTGTCCATTAACGTGTCGTTCACTTAGTGCGTTTCTGGTCATGCTCGGTGGTTCTCCTATTTCTTGGAAAACCAAGAAGCAAGATATGGTATCTCATTCTTCGGCCGAAGCCGAATATCGGTCAATGTCAGTGGCGTTACGTGAGCTCAAGTGGTTACGAAGATTGCTCACGGAGTTTGGTATTCCTGTGTTTCATGAACGTACCAAACATATAGAAAGGAATTGTTATGCAGTTCGAGACGCGGTTCAAGATGGTACTATTGTCACTCAACATTTACGTACGGATGTTCAAATCGCAGACATTTAACTAAAGCATTGGGTCGTGTTCCCTTTCAAAACATATCATTCAAGTTAGGCATTGTTAATCTCCATGCTCCAACTTGAGGGGGAGTATTGGCCTATATATATACGTTACTTGGGCTTTAGGTTAGCCGTCATAGTTAAGCCGTCATAGTCTCGTGTATAAATACATCTCTTTGTAATGTTCATAAGCAAGTCAATAAAGTCAATACAAACCTTATTCTACATCCTGTAGAATTGGGTTTTGTGTATGGATTGGAGAATCAATTTTTCTAATGGTAAGAGTTTGGCCGAAAAAAACAAATCAAATGGTAAGAGAGGGGAAGAGGCAGACGGGAAAAGTTTAACTGACAAGGCAGACAGGAAAAGTTTTAGAGATTTCTCGTAACTAAAAAGAATTCTATTCGTCATTGAATGGAGTTTAACTTACACTAACAATAATGCATATAGATTATAGACAAAGTCAAATGATATAATAACATGAATACTATAATGTTAATACTGTCACTTTGAGTTTAAAAATCCAAAAAGTTAATGCCCACAAAAAAAACCCCAAGAAATTACAACAAAAAGATGTTGACCATGGATACTTAATTACTTTTTTAAGAAGATGTGATATGATGTTTAGCATTTATTTTCGTTTAAGCATTGAAGCTTTCGCGCCTTTTGACCCAGCATGATTTTGGATTAGTGAGTATAACATCGTTGACCTAAAATACAAAAAATTGATGGGACAATTTCAAAAATGTCATTCTTGAATTATTCTTTCTCAATAATTATACTATCACATGCAAATTTGCGAACATGTCATCTTTAATAAAAAAACACACGGTTATTATGATAAACCAAAGCGGCCCGTACACACGGTCTCAGAGACTGATTCCATGGATAGTGTACTGATTCAAACTTCTTAATATGTTTTTAATTGCTAATTTGTAGAGAAATTTTGTTAATATGTAAATAAAGAATTAGTGGATACAGTCAGTGATCGTGTCAGTGTTAAAAGGGATTGTCTCCAGATCCAAATAGTCTTCTTATATTCCATTTCTTTTTAAATACAAAAGTCTTCTTATTTTTAGCATCTATAAATACCCCCAAGAAGCTTGATCTGAAGTGTATAATAACTCCTCAGTTCTTTTGTTGAACTCTATAAGTCAAAAGGCTTAATAATAACAAAATGAGTTCTTAAGTTTTCTTGATTTTGTTTTTGTTAAAAAGAAGAGCTCATTAGTTTAATTACTTCAGTTTGATTATATTCGATTCTGATTGACCAGTAAGACCACGGAAAAAGGTATTTTTTTGTTTTTCAATTTTTTCTTTCTTTCTATTTTTCACCATTTATATATTATTTTCTTTCCTTTTATAAAAAAATATATGCATATATATTATGTAAAGAGTGATTGATAGTCATAACAAAGCCAAGAAAGAGTTACTTGTATTTTTTATAAAATATGTCAATTCAAAACAAATAAGTATTGAGTTTTTCCGATATGTAATTTTAATACGATATTAATACCGAAATTCAGATTAGTTTTTTTCTATTTAAATTACACGATATGAAACTGATTTTCTGGTTACATTTTTTGCCATTTTTTTTTTCTGTAAATTTCATGCAACGATTTTTTACGTGTGAAAGTCACCTCGTTATCTTCACGGTGCAAAATAAAAGTATTACTACTAAGCATATACGTGACGATGATTTACGTAATATATATATGTATATATAGACCTAAATTTGTAATACATTTACATTTTGATCTTTATCGTTTTAACTTTCATTAATTTGAGTACTTATTGGTAATGAAAAAGCAGGAAAATGGGATTAGGAGCGACGGCCCCAGGTAGCGATCGTTTCAGTACTTCTGGCCCTTCCCATCTTGCCTCTATTGATTGGTATATTTTTTTTTAATTCAGTGACATATGTATATACTTGTGAATTGTCGTAGAATACAAATTATAGAATGTAAAGCATTAGAAAGTTGTAAAGTTGCCGAGGAAGCATTGTAAAGTTGCTACATTTGATGTAACTGAATCTTCATTATTATGATATTAACATGCTTAGCAAAAACAAAAAAAGCATTAGAAAGTTAATATTTAAAATGATAGACGTCAGACAAAAAAAAAAAATTTACTAGAATTATATAAATTCATGTGCCGTGCACGAGTTTCTTACTAATAGTTGACCTTTGGGAATCAATATCAATATCGTATTTAAAATGAAAAAATTATCCCACATCTACTCAGATTCTAAATATAATTCGTTTTTTTTGTTTTTTGTAATAGGAACAATACGTACCACCGAAGCTCGGTGACATCAAGTTTGGTAAAAGGAGTGTACACGTTGGAACGGGACAGACAAAACAAACGGGTCGGCCCCGACTCCCTAGCCAAGCCCTGGTGGGATGTTTTCCACTTCACTTTACTCGAAACATTGATTGACAAAAACAACTCCATATACGGTGCCGTTTTCGTAAACGAGCTCTACAACCTTCACCAAGACACCTCTCATTTGAAAGCGCCTCCACGTTATGTGATTGCGTTCCGCGGCACAATCACAGAGAAGGATACTTTACTGTCTGATATGAAACTTAACCTCCGATGCTTCATCAACATCCTCCATCGAGGCGACAGGTTCATGCGCGCAATAGAAGCAATCCACAAGATGGTGGACAAACACGGCGAGCCAAATATATGGCTCGCTGGACACTCTTTGGGAGCCGCCATAGCATTGGCGGCCGGGAAAACAATGATCAAAAAGCATAAATTATTCCTTGAAGCTCACATATTCAACCCTCCCATGTTGAATTTTCCTCTAGAGCAGCTACTTCCGAGCAAGAGGCTAAAAGGTGTGTTTCGAATCACTGGGAGTGTCATCAAAGCCACCGTAGCCACGGTCTTCAAGGATGGTCAGGTAAAGTAAACATTCTTAATGAGAAATTGACATGTTTGCTCTTGCTCTAGATAACTAGTTCAATTACTCGAGGCAAAAATATCAGAGTTTCACCATCCACATTGAGCCGCTCCAAACTAAACTATTAGTTTTATTTTACATATTATTGTTTAAAAGGTTGATTTTTCTTGCAAGACACTACATAATTTTTATTTTTAACCAGAGGTGATTCAAGTTTTTTTACCACCCGACAATAATCTCCTAGGATGAATGTAGCCTTTGAGTAGCCACTCACCTGATTTCTAAATGCATGACATCATTTCTTGATATATATATATCTTTTGTTATTACAGATTCAAGAAGACTATACAAAAATAGCATCGTGGATACCTTGTTTATATGTGAACCCAGCAGATCCAATATGTTCAGAATATATTGGTTACTTTAAACACAAAACCTTAATGTCTAAGATGGGATTAAGCGTAATCGAGGAAATCGGTGCTACAAACTCACTTAGGAGTCTACTGGTCGGAAAAAGAGGAACATCATCACCGTTGGATTTTTCAACGGAACCTCTTCACCTTCTTCCATCAGCCGATATGACAATAAACACGAACAAACCGACCAAGTCTAAGTCAGCTCATGGACTTAACCAGTGGTGGCAGCAAGACTCGGTCATGAATTGGGAAAGCTGCTGCATTAGGCCTTATTCTCAGGGTGAATTGGTAAAACTGCTGAATTAGGCTTACAATAAAATACTTAAAATGAAGCATTTGCTACTTTGGTTGAGATTGCTATAACCCTTAGTTCGAATCCTTCTATCTATCCTTTTCCATTTCTTCTACTCTTTTTTTCTTCTTCTTCTTCCATTTTGTGTGTGTTTCTCTTTCCCATGTCTTATATCTTCTTCTTTTTACTTTTTTTTTTTGGTCGGATTCTTCTTTTTGCTTTTGTTTTCTCTTGTGTTTGATTTTCCTTTGGTTGTAATCATGTAATTGTTTATATAGAACAAATGTAATATAACTCAAACGTAGTGTAAAAATCCTATCATAAAATTTGCAAGTAGTTAATTAAAACCATACCACTTATTTTACTATATGGTAGAGTCACTATGAGTTGATTTATATATGACTTGCTCTTTGTCCAGAACTGATATAATAATTGTGGTATTACAGAATCAGGAACATTCCATAACACCAAAGCACGACAATTATATAATAACCCCAACCATCATATTCATACCAAACCACTGTTTCCAAAAGTTAAGGTTTACCTGAAAGACAGTGACATTTACTTATTGTTATGGACACCAGATATACACCAGTTAACAATCACGACAAAGGATTGGGGAAAAATCTCGAGGAAGTGATAAAGATAATTTCAGTTCTGCGAATACTGGTCGAGGCAACGATCCATAATAGCAGAGACCGTGCTGAGAAACTCTTCTTCGGTTGTCTCTGGAGACATTAAAGCTTCTGCATCGTTTATGATTTGCTCGATCACAGATTCTTTCTTGAGTGTTTCTCTGCACATTATGCTTCCAATGGAAAAAGGTGTGAGACCCTTTGCAGCACCTTTCTTCAGAAGCATGGTCGAGATGCGGAAGACACGGGCGCATGAAGATGGAATCTCCCAACCGTGGAATCTCAAAAGTTCAATGTCTTGCTCTGGATCCAAGGATGTGATGTATTCCAATGTCTCTGAAGAGTATGGCTCTTTTGCTTGAGGCCAGTATAGCCACTCAAATGTGCAATCTTCAAACTGCACAAGGAAACAAAAAGGTGTTTTTAGCATAATATAAAAGTGTAAATGTCGGATATAGTTGTCTTCGAATACAGAAGAGACGTTGACCTTATTTGGAAAGCAATAGCCGTGGTCGATTGGAGTAAGCATGATCTGACCATTTTGTCCGTCTCGGCTAACCAAAATGTTCCCACCGTGACGATCTGCATTAGCCAGCCTAATGTCTAGAACCGATATCTTGTGAACCAGATAGACCGGGAACACTTTGTATCCCATATCTTCACAAGTTCCAACATTACTCACAAACATCTGCAGAGAACCGATCTTTGTGTTCTCTAGAGAGAACAAGACGACTTAACCAAGCCATGCATCTCTATGCTTGTGGTTAAGATCACCGGCAAACTTCCTTTGGTTGCTCATCAAACCACATTGATTTTGATTCGAGCCGAGGAATGATGATAATGAGAGGTATGTGGGCTCGTACTCTTTTTCTCTATCTTTGGTTTTGCCCCATTGGGTTTTCCGAAGTAGGTTTTTAATGAGGCAAGCACACATATTTTTAATTCAAATCCTCATTATCATGCTTATGCCATTTCTTGAAGCTCAATAAGATGATTTCGTTGGCCCATTTATCCTTAGTTAAAATCTGATTTTTATTTAAAAATTTTGTTTATGTGAGTTAAATTTGATTAATGTGTTCACACTTGTTCTTGTGTTCACATTAGTCTTTCAAACTTCTTCTTTAATGTTATTATGTTTTTCGTGTGGTCAAAGGAAGAGAAAGGGGTTTGTCCTTTCAATTCTTTTGCCTATATAATGTGGCCGAAATCTTCTAATAAGAACATCGAACATTTTTATTCTCAAATTCTCTAACTTGTTTGATCCGAGAAGTGCGTAATTTCTTCTCACCACTTTCTTATCTTTGTGCGTAATATCATAGACTAGAAAGAGCTTCGTAGTCTAAGAGATCTCCATCTCGCTTGGAAGTACACTTCGATTAGCTTCTATCATCCGTTCATATTCCATTCAAAAATCGGTTCATCTTCATCATTCCATATCAATCCGCTGCATCCAAACCTCATTTCACATCATTCCGCATCTCAAAACCTTCGAAGGGCATTCTTTGGGCATAGATCCTCACGAGGAGTCTATCAATAATTCGCACTGAACTTTCATATGGTGAATATTTGTGAAATGCATTTGTTGACAGTAAAACAAAGATGAAGCAGATCTACTGTGTCTTATATCTCGGATGCTCATCTACTCTGGTTAGATTTGAAGCAGAGATTCTTGGTGGGAAATAATTTTCGTGTTCATCAAATTAAAGCTCAGTTTGCTTCGTATAGACAAGATGGGCAAACGGTGTTGGAATACTATGGTCGACTCGATCTCTGCTTTGTGGAAAGAATTACAGGTTTCTCGGCCAATTCATGTTTGTTCTTGTGGTGCAGCTAAAGAGATTGCAAAAGAAAGAGAAGAAGACAAGATCGACCAATTTGTTTAGGGTCTTGATGATGCGCGATTTGGAAGTCTCTGTACAAATATCATAGCTGCGGATCCTCTTCCGGATCTTGGTGAAATCTACTCAAAAATTGTACAAGAAGAACAAAAACTTTCTTCTTCTCGAAGTCGTGAACAACAACATGAAGCTGTGGGCTTCGTTGCTCGTCGGGAACAAGAGCCATTGTTTTCCGTCGTCGTGATCAACAAAGAGATTCATCTCTTTCTGGTGTAAAATATGAAACTCAAGGACGAGCAGAAAATACAATTTTACGACCTTGTAACATGCTTTGTGCTCATTGTGGGAGATCCGGTCATGAAAACATGATTGTTGGTAGATAGTTGGTTTTCCGGATTGGTTTTATGACCAACGGAACAATAGTGGTGGCCGTGGTGGTAGTGTAAACAGTCGTGGTAGAGGAGGTCGTGGTTCTGGTTTTGGTAGCAGTGGTCGAGGTGGTGGTCGTGGTGTAGCTAATGTTGCTCACGCTACGAGTTCTAATTCGTCATCGTTTCCAGAGTTTACTCCTGATCAATGGAAAGTTCTCTCCATGATGGTTCAAGAGAAATGTGGACAAGCTAATTCCGATAAATTGTCTGGTAAGATTAGTTTTGGTGATGTTATTCTTGATACAGGAGCAAGTCATCATATGACAGGCAATAAATATTTCCTAACTAATCTCGAGAATATCTCGCCATGTTCGGTGGCTTTTGCCGATGGAAGTCGAACGTTTGCTCTAAGCATGGGTGTTTTTGCTATATCGGATAAGATATCGTTGATGAATGTGTCATATGTGCCAAATTTAAATTGCACCTTGATTTCGGTTGCAAAGTTATTAAAGCAAAGATTTTTTTTGCTTTGTTCACTGACACAATTTGTATCTTACAGGACCGTTTTACGAGGACCTTGATTGGAACCGGTGAAGAGCGTGATGGGGTCTATTACTTGACGGATTTGGTCTCGGCAAAGGGTCATAAGGCAACGGCTGGTTCAGATCAAGCTTTGTGGCATCGGCGTTTGGGACATCCGTCATCTTCAGTGCTTTCGGATTTATCTTTAGTTTCTAGTTCAAATAAACTAGCTAGCTCTAGTCCATGTGACATTTGTTTTAGAGCAAAGCAAACTCGTGAGGTTTTGCATGATAGTTTAAATAAAACAACGGATTGTTTTTCACTTATTCATGTGTATGTTTGGGGTCCATATTGTGTTCCTTCTTCTCGCGGTGCAGTATACTTTCTAACGATAGTTGATGATTTTTCTAGAGCCGTTTGAACCTATCTCTTGTTGGCAAAATCAGAAGTTAAAGGAATGTTGATCAAGTTTTTAGCGTATACGGAAAAGCAATTCTCAAAATCAGTTAAAATGGTACGTAGCGATAACGGTACGGAGGTTATGTGCCTTTCTTTGTTCTTTCGTGAACATGGAATCATTCACCAAACCTCTTTTGTTGGTACGCCACAACAAAATGGGCGTGTTGAAAGAAAACATAGGCATATCCTTAACGTAACGCGAGCCTTATTGTTTCAAGCAAATTTGCCTATCAAGTTTTGGGGAGAAGCAGTTTTAACAGCTGCTTACTTAATCAACAAAACTCCTACACCAATTCTTCAAGGCAAATCACCGTATGAAGTGCTTCATGGTGTTAAGCCTGATTATAAGTTGTTGAAAGTATTTGGTTCGGCTTATTATACTCATCGTATGACTAGAGATAAGGACAAGTTTGGTGAACGTAGTCGTTTGTGTGTTTTTGTTGGTTATCCATTTGGAAAGAAGGGGTGGAAAGTTTATGATATTGAGTTTCTTGTTTCACGTGATGTTGTTTTTAATGAAGAGGTTTTCCCTTTTAGTGACACTAAAGTTGTTCCATGGCTATCATCTCCGCCTAATGTTGTTTCCGATGAAGATTTGTTAATTGTGCCTGAAGTAAGGGGGAGCACGGAGGAGTTAGCCGTACCTCCTACTCCTACTCCACCTGTTTCTCCTACTCTTGAAGAAGTTCCTAATGTTGCTTTGCCTTCGCCAATACCCGTTGTTGAGGAACCACAACCAGTTGAAGAAGCTCTTGGTAAAGGTCATCGTCAAAAGACCAAATCTGTTTTGTTACATGATTATATCACATATAACGCCGCCGTAGACCCCCCATCACACGCTCTTCCCCATTCCGATTCATCGTCCTCGTCAACGGTTCAAGGTACTTCACTTTATCCTCTTTCCGATTTTATATCGGATACTCAATTTTCTCCAGGACATAGAGCTTTCTTGACGTCTATCACCGCTGGTACTGAGCCTAAGAATTTCAAAGAGGCTGTGAAAATTAAATTCTGGTTATTAATCTTGAAGATGCACACACTTGGGATATTACGGATCTTTCGCCTGGTAAAGAAGCCATTGGTAGTCAATGGGTGTATCGAACTAAGTACTACTCTGATGGAACCATAGAGCGCTACAAAGCTCGCCTTGCTATTCAAGGAAATAATCAGGTTGAGGGTGAGGATTATAACGAAACGTTTGCACCGGTTGCGTTTAGTTGCTGCTAAAAACTGGGAAGTCTACCAAATGGATGTTAACAACGCATTTCTTCATGGTGATCTAGAAGAAGAAGTCTATATGAATCTTCCCCCGGGTTTTCGACATTCTCATCCTGGTAAAGTTTGTCGTCTTCGAAAGTCTTTATATGGTCTTAAACAAGCACCAAGATGTTGGTTCAAGAAATTCTCGGATGCTTTACTTCGGTTTGGGTTTTTTCAATCATACGAAGATTACTATCTCTTCTCCTACTCGTATAAAGATGTTGATCTATGAGTTTTAATTTACGCTGATGATCTTCTCATTTGTGGTAATAATGAGTATATGGTGCAAAAGTTTAAATCGTATTTAAATCGTTGTTTCTCGATGAAGGACTTGGGAAAATTAAAATACTTTCTTGGTATTGAAGTAAGTCGGGGCCAAGAAGGAATTTTTTTTATCGCAACGCAAGTACGCGTTGGATATTGTTACCGATAGTGGTAATCTCGGCTCCAAGCATGCTGCGACACCGCTTGAGTCAAATCATCAACTTGCTACAGCCAAAAGTCCTCTTCTTGAGGATCCAAGTAAGTATCGAAGACTTTTTGGACGATTGATATATCTTCTCAATACTCGACCCGAGTTATGTTATTTGGTTCATATTCTTTCCCAATTCATGCAAACACCAAAAGAATTTCATTGGGAGGCTGCTCTTCGTGTAGTGTGATATGCTCAAATTTACCCTGAGCTACTCTCTCAAATTAAGTGATCAGATGCAACACTTGGGGATCGAATCCACAGGAAATCAAATTTTACAATAGATTAATAAATTCAGATTAAGCTAAGCAAAATATAATGTAATGTAAAAACAAGTAATAAAAGCAAGATAGGTGATAAGCTTTAAAACAATAAAGATAAAAGCTAGGTTCATAGAAATCTCAGGTGAATCAGAATTGCAGATCAATAAATAAAAGATAGGATATTAAGCGCAGTTCTTAAACATGAACACGAATATAAAATCAATCAACTTTCGCTGCAGAGATTATCAATGTTTAAATCCTAGAAAACAAAATTTCTTTGCGAATCCTAACAATCTAAACAAGCATTAAAGTTCAAGCTCAATTGTTCACAAAACCCTAAACCAAATTTCTTTGCGAAAAGGAATTTTGCTCATCAAAGACTAGATCAGGTAATCAACAAAACTATCGTTTCTATTAATTAACCCTAAATCAGATTTCAGGCCATGAATCTAAAATCAGCAATAAACTCAAGTCAAGATGAAGAACATTCTAAAGATATTATCCTATGCAATTAAAATAAGATGTAGCAAAACATCAAAAACCTTTAAATAGCCCTTAACCTAATAGAGAAATTACTCAGACATAATAAAAGAAGAAACCATTCTTATTAAAAATAGATATCTCTTAAACTAAGTAAAATAAAGCATAAGCCTAAACAATGGCTGCGAAAACGTATTTATAGAGTACATAAACCATCATTAACATAATTGTAAACATCTGGAACTTTCGGGCTTTGAACAGACATCTTCGATTTTGGGCTTTTGGCTTGGTCGAGCAGGGTGTCGACCGACACCCATAGGTTGTGTCGATCGACACCATCTTCATATTTCGACTCTTCACTTCGATCTTTGCCACTTCGTTCCGCAATGCTCAAAAACTTTCAGTAAACATCAATTATGCCTCAAACGTCTAAGTACCTGCAAAGACTCTAAAACATACTAGGAAACACCATAAAGACTCTAGATATTGGACTTATAGCATGGCCTAACAGGGTAAAAACCATGATATATCATAGTGCGGTTTTAAAGGGCACTTTGGGACAAAGAATTCTTCTCAAGGCTGACTCGGATCTCACTTTATCAATTTATTGTGATGCGGATTGGGCGGCTTGTCCATTAACGTGTCGTTCACTTAGTGCGTTTCTGGTCATGCTCGGTGGTTCTCCTATTTCTTGGAAAACCAAGAAGCAAGATATAGTATCTCATTCTTCGGCCGAAGCCGAATATCGGTCAATGTCAGTGGCGTTACGTGAGCTCAAGTGGTTACGAAGATTGCTCATGGAGTTTGGTATTCCTCAAACTGCTCCTACCCATTTCTTTTGTGATAGCAAAGCGGCAATTCATATACCCGCTAATCCTGTGTTTCATGAACGTACCAAACATATAGAAAAGAATTGTTATGCAGTTCGAGACGCGGTTCAAGATGGTACTATTGTCACTCAACATTTACGTACGGATGCTCAAATCGCAGACATTTAACTAAAGCATTGGGTCGTGTTCCCTTTCAAAACATATCATTCAAGTTAGGCATTGTTAATCTCCATGCTCCAACTTGAGGGGGAGTATTGGCCTATATATGTATATACGTTACTTGGGCTTTAGGTTAGCCGTCATAGTCTCGTGTATAAATACATCTCTTTGTAATGTTCATAAGCAAGTCAATAAAGTCAATACAAACCTTATTCTACATCCTGTAGAATTGGGTTTTGTGTATGGATTGGAGAATCAATTTTTCTAATGGTAAGAGTTTGGCCGAAAAAAACAAATCAAATGGTAAGAGAGGGGAAGAGGCAGACGGGAAAAGTTTAACTGACAAGGCAGACAGGAAAAGTTTTAGAGATTCTCGTAACTAAAAAGAATTCTATTCGTCATTGAATGGAGTTTAACTTACACTAACAATAATGCATATAGATTATAGACAAAGTCAAATGATATAATAACATGAATACTATAATGTTAATACTGTCACTTTGAGTTTAAAAATCCAAAAAGTTAATGCCCACAAAAAAAACCCCAAGAAATTACAACAAAAAGATGTTGACCATGGATACTTAATTACTTTTTTAAGAAGATGTGATATGATGTTTAGCATTTATTTTCGTTTAAGCATTGAAGCTTTCGCGCCTTTTGACCCAGCATGATTTTGGATTAGTGAGTATAACATCGTTGACCTAAAATACAAAAAATTGATGGGACAATTTCAAAAATGTCATTCTTGAATTATTCTTTCTCAATAATTATACTATCACATGCAAATTTGCGAACATGTCATCTTTAAAAAAAAAAACACGGTTATTATGATAAACCAAAGCGGCCCGTACACACGGTCTCAGAGACTGATTCCATGGATAGTGTACTGATTCAAACTTCTTAATATGTTTTTAATTGCTAATTTGTAGAGAAATTTTGTTAATATGTAAATAAAGAATTAGTGGATACAGTCAGTGATCGTGTCAGTGTTAAAAGGGATTGTCTCCAGATCCAAATAGTCTTCTTATATTCCTTTTCTTTTTAAATACAAAAGTCTTCTTATTTTTAGCATCTATAAATACCCCCAAGAAGCTTGATCTCAAGTGTATAATAACTCCTCAGTTCTTTTGTTGAACTCTATAAGTCAAAAAGCTTAATAATAACAAAATGATTTCTTAAGTTTTCTTGATTTTGTTTTTGTTAAAAAGAAGAGCTCATTAGTTTAATTACTTCATTTTGATTATATTCGATTCTGATTGACCAGTACGACCACGGAAAAAGGTATTTTTTTGTTTTTCAATTTTTTCTTTCTTTCTATTTTTCACCATTTATATATTATTTTCTTTCCTTTTATAAAAAAATATATGCATATATATTATGTAAAGAGTGATTGATAGTCATAACAAAGCCAAGAAAGAGTTACTTGTATTTTTTATAAAATATGTCAATTCAAAACAAATAAGTATTGAGTTTTTCCGATATGTAATTTTAATACGATATTAATACCGAAATTCAGATTAGTTTTTTTTCTATTTAAATTACACGATATGAAACTGATTTTCTGGTTACATTTTTTGCCATTTTTTTTTCCTGTAAATTTCATGCAACGATTTTTTACGTGTGAAAGTCACCTCGTTATCTTCACGGTGCAAAATAAAAGTATTACTACTAAGCATATACGTGACGATGATTTACGTAATATATATATATATATATATGTATATATAGACCTAAATTTGTAATACATTTACATTTTGATCTTTATCGTTTTAACTTTCATTAATTTGAGTACTTATTGGTAATGAAAAAGCAGGAAAATGGGATTAGGAGCGACGGCCCCAGGTAGCGATCGTTTCAGTACTTCTGGCCCTTCCCATCTTGCCTCTATTGATTGGTATATTTTTTTTTAATTCAGTGACATATGTATATACTTGTGAATTGTCGTAGAATACAAATTATAGAATGTAAAGCATTAGAAAGTTGTAAAGTTGCCGAGGAAGCATTGTAAAGTTGCTACATTTGATGTAACTGAATCTTCATTATTATGATATTAACATGCTTAGCAAAAACAAAAAAAGCATTAGAAAGTTAATATTTAAAATGATAGACGTCAGACAAAAAAAAAAATTTACTAGAATTATATAAATTCATGTGCCGTGCACGAGTTTCTTACTAATAGTTGACCTTTGGGAATCAATATCAATATCGTATTTAAAATGAAAAAATTATCCCACATCTACTCAGATTCTAAATATAATTCGTTTTTTTTGTTTTTTGTAATAGGAACAATACGTACCACCGAAGCTCGGTGACATCAAGTTTGGTAAAAGGAGTGTACACGTTGGAACGGGACAGACAAAACAAACGGGTCGGCCCCGACTCCCTAGCCAAGCCCTGGTGGGATGTTTTCCACTTCACTTTACTCGAAACATTGATTGACAAAAACAACTCCATATACGGTGCCGTTTTCGTAAACGAGCTCTACAACCTTCACCAAGACACCTCTCATTTGAAAGCGCCTCCACGTTATGTGATTGCGTTCCGCGGCACAATCACAGAGAAGGATACTTTACTGTCTGATATGAAACTTAACCTCCGATGCTTCATCAACATCCTCCATCGAGGCGACAGGTTCATGCGCGCCATAGAAGCAATCCACAAGATGGTGGACAAACACGGCGAGCCAAATATATGGCTCGCTGGACACTCTTTGGGAGCCGCCATAGCATTGGCGGCCGGGAAAACAATGATCAAAAAGCATAAATTATTCCTTGAAGCTCACATATTCAACCCTCCCATGTTGAATTTTCCTCTAGAGCAGCTACTTCCGAGCAAGAGGCTAAAAGGTGTGTTTCGAATCACTGGGAGTGTCATCAAAGCCACCGTAGCCACGGTCTTCAAGGATGGTCAGGTAAAGTAAACATTCTTAATGAGAAATTGACATGTTTGCTCTTGCTCTAGATAACTAGTTCAATTACTCGAGGCAAAAATATCAGAGTTTCACCATCCACATTGAGCCGCTCCAAACTAAACTATTAGTTTTATTTTACATATTATTGTTTAAAAGGTTGATTTTTCTTGCAAGACACTACATAATTTTTATTTTTAACCAGATGTAATTCAAGTTTTTTTTACCACCCGACAATAATCTCCTAGGATGAATGTAGCCTTTGAGTAGCCCACTCACCAGATTTCTAAATGCATGACATCATTTCTTGATATATATATATCTTTTGTTATTACAGATTCAAGAAGACTATACAAAAATAGCATCGTGGATACCTTGTTTATATGTGAACCCAGCAGATCCAATATGTTCAGAATATATTGGTTACTTTAAACACAAAACCTTAATGTCTAAGATGGGATTAAGCGTAATCGAGGAAATCGGTGCTACAAACTCACTTAGGAGTCTACTGGTCGGAAAAAGAGGAACATCATCACCGTTGGATTTTTCAACGGAACCTCTTCACCTTCTTCCATCAGCCGATATGACAATAAACACGAACAAACCGACCAAGTCTAAGTCAGCTCATGGACTTAACCAGTGGTGGCAGCAAGACTCGGTCATGAATTGGGAAAGCTGCTGCATTAGGCCTTATTCTCAGGGTGAATTGGTAAAACTGCTGAATTAGGCTTACAATAAAATACTTATAATGAAGCATTTGCTACTTTGGTTGAGATTGCTATAACCCTTAGTTCGAATCCTTCTATCTATCCTTTTCCATTTCTTCTACTCTTTTTTTCTTCTTCTTCTTCCATTTTGTGTGTGTTTCTCTTTCCCATGTCTTATATCTTCTTCTTTTTACTTTTTTTTTTTGGTCGGATTCTTCTGTTTGCTTTTGTTTTCTCTTGTGTTTGATTTTCCTTTGGTTGTAATCATGTAATTGTTTATATAGAACAAATGTAATATAACTCAAACGTAATGTAAAAATCCTATCATAAAATTTGCAAGTAGTTAATTAAAACCATACCACTTATTTTACTATATGGTAGAGTCACTATGAGTTGATTTATATATGACTTGCTCTTTGTCCAGAACTGATATAATAATTGTGGTATTACAGAATCAGGAACATTCCATAACACCAAAGCACGACAATTATATAATAACCCCAACCATCATATTCATACCAAACCACTGTTTCCAAAAGTTAAGGTTTACCTGAAAGACAGTGACATTTACTTATTGTTATGGACACCAGATATACACCAGTTAACAATCACGACAAAGGATTGGGGAAAAATCTCGAGGAAGTGATAAAGATAATTTCAGTTCTGCGAATACTGGTCGAGGCAACGATCCATAATAGCAGAGACCGTGCTGAGAAACTCTTCTTCGGTTGTCTCTGGAGACATTAAAGCTTCTGCATCGTTTATGATTTGCTCGATCACAGATTCTTTCTTGAGTGTTTCTCTGCACATTATGCTTCCAATGGAAAAAGGTGTGAGACCCTTTGCAGCACCTTTCTTCAGAAGCATGGTCGAGATGCGGAAGACACGGGCGCATGAAGATGGAATCTCCCAACCGTGGAATCTCAAAAGTTCAATGTCTTGCTCTGGATCCAAGGATGTGATGTATTCCAATGTCTCTGAAGAGTATGGCTCTTTTGCTTGAGGCCAGTATAGCCACTCAAATGTGCAATCTTCAAACTGCACAAGGAAACAAAAAGGTGTTTTTAGCATAATATAAAAGTGTAAATGTCGGATATAGTTGTCTTCGAATACAGAAGAGACGTTGACCTTATTTGGAAAGCAATAGCCGTGGTCGATTGGAGTAAGCATGATCTGACCATTTTGTCCGTCTCGGCTAACCAAAATGTTCCCACCGTGACGATCTGCATTAGCCAGCCTAATGTCTAGAACCGATATCTTGTGAACCAGATAGACCGGGAACACTTTGTATCCCATATCTTCACAAGTTCCAACATTACTCACAAACATCTGCAGAGAACCGATCTTTGTGTTCTCTAGAGAGAACAAGACGACTTAACCAAGCCATGCATCTCTATGCTTGTGGTTAAGATCACCGGCAAACTTCCTTTGGTTGCTCATCAAACCACATTGATTTTGATTCGAGCCGAGGAATGATGATAATGAGAGGTATGTGGGCTCGTACTCTTTTTCTCTATCTTTGGTTTTGCCCCATTGGGTTTTCCGAAGTAGGTTTTTAATGAGGCAAGCACACATATTTTTAATTCAAATCCTCATTATCATGCTTATGCCATTTCTTGAAGCTCAATAAGATGATTTCGTTGGCCCATTTATCCTTAGTTAAAATCTGATTTTTATTTAAAAATTTTGTTTATGTGAGTTAAATTTGATTAATGTGTTCACACTTGTTCTTGTGTTCACATTAGTCTTTCAAACTTCTTCTTTAATGTTATTATGTTTTTCGTGTGGTCAAAGGAAGAGAAAGGGGTTTGTCCTTTCAATTCTTTTGCCTATATAATGTGGCCGAAATCTTCTAATAAGAACATCGAACATTTTTATTCTCAAATTCTCTAACTTGTTTGATCCGAGAAGTGCGTAATTTCTTCTCATCACTTTCTTATCTTTGTGCGTAATATCATAGACTAGAAAGAGCTTCGTAGTCTAAGAGATCTCCATCTCGCTTGGAAGTACACTTCGATTAGCTTCTATCATCCGTTCATATTCCATTCAAAAATCGGTTCATCTTCATCATTCCATATCAATCCGCTGCATCCAAACCTCATTTCACATCATTCCGCATCTCAAAACCTTCGAAGGGCATTCTTTGGGCATAGATCCTCACGAGGAGTCTATCAATAATTCGCACTGAACTTTCATATGGTGAATATTTGTGAAATGCATTTGTTGACAGTAAAACAAAGATGAAGCAGATCTACTGTGTCTTATATCTCGGATGCTCATCTACTCTGGTTAGATTTGAAGCAGAGATTCTTGGTGGGAAATAATTTTCGTGTTCATCAAATTAAAGCTCAGTTTGCTTCGTATAGACAAGATGGGCAAACGGTGTTGGAATACTATGGTCGACTCGATCTCTGCTTTGTGGAAAGAATTACAGGTTTCTCGGCCAATTCATGTTTGTTCTTGTGGTGCAGCTAAAGAGATTGCAAAAGAAAGAGAAGAAGACAAGATCGACCAATTTGTTTAGGGTCTTGATGATGCACGATTTGGAAGTCTCTGTACAAATATCATAGCTGCAGATCCTCTTCCGGATCTTGGTGAAATCTACTCAAAAATTGTACAAGAAGAACAAAAACTTTCTTCTTCTCGAAGTCGTGAACAACAACATGAAGCTGTGGGCTTCGTTGCTCGTCGGGAACAAGAGCCATTGTTTTCCGTCGTCGTGATCAACAAAGAGATTCATCTCTTTCTGGTGTAAAATCTGAAACTCAAGGACGAGCAGAAAATACAATTTTACGACCTTGTAACATGCTTTGTGCTCATTGTGGGAGATCCGGTCATGAAAAACATGATTGTTGGCAGATAGTTGGTTTTCCGGATTGGTTTTATGACCAACGGAACAATAGTGGTGGCCGTGGTGGTAGTGTAAACAGTCGTGGTAGAGGAGGTCGTGGTTCTGGTTTTGGTAGCAGTGGTCGAGGTGGTGGTCGTGGTGTAGCTAATGTTGCTCACGCTACGAGTTTTAATTCGTCATCGTTTCCAGAGTTTACTCCTGATCAATGGAAAGTTCTCTCCATGATGGTTCAAGAGAAATGTGGACAAGCTAATTCCGATAAATTGTCTGGTAAGATTAGTTTTGGTGATGTTATTCTTGATACAGGAGCAAGTCATCATATGACAGGCAATAAATATTTCCTAACTAATCTCGAGAATATCTCGCCATGTTCGGTGGCTTTTGCCGATGGAAGTCGAACGTTTGCTCTAAGCATGGGTGTTTTTGCTATATCGGATAAGATATCGTTGATGAATGTGTCATATGTGCCAAATTTAAATTGCACCTTGATTTCGGTTGCAAAGTTATTAAAGCAAAGATTTTTTTTGCTTTGTTCACTGACACAATTTGTATCTTACAGGACCGTTTTACGAGGACCTTGATTGGAACCGGTGAAGAGCGTGATGGGGTCTATTACTTGACGGATTTGGTCTCGGCAAAGGGTCATAAGGCAACGGCTGGTTCAGATCAAGCTTTGTGGCATCGGCGTTTGGGACATCCGTCATCTTCAGTGCTTTCAGATTTATCTTTAGTTTCTAGTTCAAATAAACTAGCTAGCTCTAGTCCATGTGACATTTGTTTTAGAGCAAAGCAAACTCGTGAGGTTTTGCATGATAGTTTAAATAAAACAACGGATTGTTTTTCACTTATTCATGTGTATGTTTGGGGTCCATATTGTGTTCCTTCTTCTCGCGGTGCAGTATACTTTCTAACGATAGTTGATGATTTTTCTAGAGCCGTTTGGACCTATCTCTTGTTGGCAAAATCAGAAGTTAAAGGAATGTTGATCAAGTTTTTAGCGTATACGGAAAAGCAATTCTCAAAATCAGTTAAAATGGTACGTAGCGATAACGGTACGGAGGTTATGTGCCTTTCTTTGTTCTTTCGTGAACATGGAATCATTTACCAAACCTCTTTTGTTGGTACGCCACAACAAAATGGGCGTGTTGAAAGAAAACATAGGCATATCCTTAACGTAACGCGAGCCTTATTGTTTCAAGCAAATTTGTCTATCAAGTTTTGGGGAGAAGCAGTTTTAACAGCTGCTTACTTAATCAACAAAACTCCTACACCAATTCTTCAAGGCAAATCACCGTATGAAGTGCTTCATGGTTTTAAGCCTGATTATAAGTTGTTGAAAGTATTTGGTTCGGCTTATTATACTCATCGTATGACTAGAGATAAGGACAAGTTTGGTGAACGTAGTCGTTTGTGTGTTTTTGTTGGTTATCCATTTGGAAAGAAGGGGTGGAAAGTTTATGATATTGAGTTTCTTGTTTCACGTGATGTTGTTTTTAATGAAGAGGTTTTCCCTTTTAGTGACACTACAGTTGTTCCATGGCTATCATCTCCGCCTAATGTTGTTTCTGATGAAGATTTGTTAATTGTGCCTGAAGTAAGGGGGAGCACGGAGGAGTTAGCCGTACCTCCTACTCCTACTCCACCTGTTTCTCCTACTCTTGAAGAAGTTCCTAATGTTGCTTTGCCTTCGCCAATACCCGTTGTTGAGGAACCACAACCAGTTGAAGAAGCTCTTGGTAAAGGTCATCGTCAAAAGACCAAATCTGTTTTGTTACATGATTATATCACATATAACGCCGCCGTAGACCCCCCATCACACGCTCTTCCCCATTCCGATTCATCGTCCTCGTCAACGGTTCAAGGTACTTCACTTTATCCTCTTTCCGATTTTATATCGGATACTCAGTTTTCTCCAGGACATAGAGCTTTCTTGACGTCTATCACCGCTGGTACTGAGCCTAAGAATTTCAAAGAGGCTGTGAAAATTAAATTCTTGTTATTAATCTTGAAGATGCACACACTTGGGATATTACGGATCTTTCGCCTGGTAAAGAAGCCATTGGTAGTCAATGGGTGTATCGAACTAAGTACTACTCTGATGGAACCATAGAGTGCTACAAAGCTCGCCTTGCTATTCAAGGAAATAATCAGGTTGAGGGTGAGGATTATAACGAAACGTTTGCACCGGTTGCGTTTAGTTGCTGCTAAAAACTGGGAAGTCTACCAAATGGATGTTAACAACGCATTTCTTCATGGTGATCTAGAAGAAGAAGTCTATATGAATCTTCCCCCGGGTTTTCGACATTCTCATCCTGGTAAAGTTTGTCGTCTTCGAAAGTCTTTATATGGTCTTAAACAAGCACCAAGATGTTGGTTCAAGAAATTCTCGGATGCTTTACTTCGGTTTGGGTTTTTTCAATCATACGAAGATTACTATCTCTTCTCCTACTCGTATAAAGATGTTGATCTATGAGTTTTAATTTACGCTGATGATCTTCTCATTTGTGGTAATAATGAGTATATGGTGCAAAAGTTTAAATCGTATTTAAATCGTTGTTTCTCGATGAAGGACTTGGGAAAATTAAAATACTTTCTTGGTATTGAAGTAAGTCGGGGCCAAGAAGGAATTTTTTTTATCGCAACGCAAGTACGCGTTGGATATTGTTACCGATAGTGGTAATCTCGGCTCCAAGCATGCTGCGACACCGCTTGAGTCAAATCATCAACTTGCTACAGCCAAAAGTCCTCTTCTTGAGGATCCAAGTAAGTATCGAAGACTTTTTGGACGATTGATATATCTTCTCAATACTCGACCCGAGTTATGTTATTTGGTTCATATTCTTTCCCAATTCATGCAAACACCAAAAGAATTTCATTGGGAGGCTGCTCTTCGTGTAGTGTGATATGCTCAAATTTACCCTGAGCTACTCTCTCAAATTAAGTGATCAGATGCAACACTTGGGGATCGAATCCACAGGAAATCAAATTTTACAATAGATTAATAAATTCAGATTAAGCTAAGCAAAATATAATGTAATGTAAAAACAAGTAATAAAAGCAAGATAGGTGATAAGCTTTAAAACAATAAAGATAAAAGCTAGGTTCATAGAAATCTCAGGTGAATCAGAATTGCAGATCAATAAATAAAAGATAGGATATTAAGCGCAGTTCTTAAACATGAACACGAATATAAAATCAATCAACTTTCGCTGCAGAGATTATCAATGTTTAAATCCTAGAAAACAAAATTTCTTTGCGAATCCTAACAATCTAAACAAGCATTAAAGTTCAAGCTCAATTGTTCACAAAACCCTAAACCAAATTTCTTTGCGAAAAGGAATTTTGCTCATCAAAGGTAATCAACAAAACTATCGTTTCTATTAATTAACCCTAAATCAGATTTCAGGCCATGAATCTAAAATCAGCAATAAACTCAAGTCAAGATGAAGAACATTCTAAAGATATTATCCTATGCAATTAAAATAAGATGTAGCAAAACATCAAAAACCTTTAAATAGCCCTTAACCTAATAGAGAAATTACTCAGACATAATAAAAGAAGAAACCATTCTTATTAAAAATAGATATCTCTTAAACTAAGTAAAATAAAGCATAAGCCTAAACAATGGCTGCGAAAACGTATTTATAGAGTACATAAACCATCATTAACATAATTGTAAACATCTGGAACTTTCGGGCTTTGAACAGACATCTTCGATTTTGGGCTTTTGGCTTGGTCGAGCAGGGTGTCGACCGACACCCATAGGTGGTGTCGATCGACACCATCTTCATATTTCGACTCTTCACTTCGATCTTTGCCACTTCGTTCCGCAATGCTCAAAAACTTCCAGTAAACATCAATTATGCCTCAAACGTCTAAGTACCTGCAAAGACTCTAAAACATACTAGGAAACACCATAAAGACTCTAGATATTGGACTTATAGCATGGCCTAACAGGGTAAAAACCATGATATATCATAATGCGGTTTTTAAAGGGCACTTTGGGTCAAAGAATTCTTCTCAAGGCTGACTCGGATCTCACTTTATCAATTTATTGTGATGCGGATTGGGCGGCTTGTCCATTAACGTGTCGTTCACTTAGTGCGTTTCTGGTCATGCTCGGTGGTTCTCCTATTTCTTGGAAAACCAAGAAGCAAGATATGGTATCTCATTCTTCGGCCGAAGCCGAATATCGGTCAATGTCAGTGGCGTTACGTGAGCTCAAGTGGTTACGAAGATTGCTTACGGAGTTTGGTATTCCTCAAACTGCTCCTACCCATTTCTTTTGTGATAGCAAAGCGGCAATTCATATACCCGCTAATCCTGTGTTTCATGAACGTACCAAACATATAGAAAAGAATTGTTATGCAGTTCGAGACGCGGTTCAAGATGGTACTACTGTCACTCAACATTTACGTACGGATGCTCAAATCGCAGACATTTAACTAAAGCATTGGGTCGTGTTCCCTTTCAAAACATATCATTCAAGTTAGGCATTGTTAATCTCCATGCTCCAACTTGAGGGGGAGTATTGGCCTATATATGTATATACGTTACTTGGGCTTTAGGTTAGCCGTCATAGTCTCGTGTATAAATACATCTCTTTGTAATGTTCATAAGCAAGTCAATAAAGTCAATACAAACCTTATTCTACATCCTGTAGAATTGGGTTTTGTGTATGGATTGGAGAATCAATTTTTCTAATGGTAAGAGTTTGGCCGAAAAAAACAAATCAAATGGTAAGAGAGGGGAAGAGGCAGACGGGAAAAGTTTAACTGACAAGGCAGACAGGAAAAGTTTTAGAGATTTCTCGTAACTAAAAAGAATTCTATTCGTCATTGAATGGAGTTTAACTTACACTAACAATAATGCATATAGATTATAGACAAAGTCAAATGATATAATAACATGAATACTATAATGTTAATACTGTCACTTTGAGTTTAAAAATCCAAAAAGTTAATGCCCACAAAAAAAACCCCAAGAAATTACAACAAAAAGATGTTGACCATGGATACTTAATTACTTTTTTAAGAAGATGTGATATGATGTTTAGCATTTATTTTCGTTTAAGCATTGAAGCTTTCGCGCCTTTTGACCCAGCATGATTTTGGATTAGTGAGTATAACATCGTTGACCTAAAATACAAAAAATTGATGGGACAATTTCAAAAATGTCATTCTTGAATTATTCTTTCTCAATAATTATACTATCACATGCAAATTTGCGAACATGTCATCTTTAAAAAAAAAAACACGGTTATTATGATAAACCAAAGCGGCCCGTACACACGGTCTCAGAGACTGATTCCATGGATAGTGTACTGATTCAAACTTCTTAATATGTTTTTAATTGCTAATTTGTAGAGAAATTTTGTTAATATGTAAATAAAGAATTAGTGGATACAGTCAGTGATCGTGTCAGTGTTAAAAGGGATTGTCTCCAGATCCAAATAGTCTTCTTATATTCCTTTTCTTTTTAAATACAAAAGTCTTCTTATTTTTAGCATCTATAAATACCCCCAAGAAGCTTGATCTCAAGTGTATAATAACTCCTCAGTTCTTTTGTTGAACTCTATAAGTCAAAAAGCTTAATAATAACAAAATGATTTCTTAAGTTTTCTTGATTTTGTTTTTGTTAAAAAGAAGAGCTCATTAGTTTAATTACTTCATTAGGATTATATTCGATTCTGATTGACCAGTACGACCACGGAAAAAGGTATTTTTTTGTTTTTCAATTTTTTCTTTCTTTCTATTTTTCACCATTTATATATTATTTTCTTTCCTTTTATAAAAAAATATATGCATATATATTATGTAAAGAGTGATTGATAGTCATAACAAAGCCAAGAAAGAGTTACTTGTATTTTTTATAAAATATGTCAATTCAAAACAAATAAGTATTGAGTTTTTCCGATATGTAATTTTAATACGATATTAATACCGAAATTCAGATTAGTTTTTTTTCTATTTAAATTACACGATATGAAACTGATTTTCTGGTTACATTTTTTGCCATTTTTTTTTTCTGTAAATTTCATGCAACGATTTTTTACGTGTGAAAGTCACCTCGTTATCTTCACGGTGCAAAATAAAAGTATTACTACTAAGCATATACGTGACGATGATTTACGTAATATATATATGTATATATAGACCTAAATTTGTAATACATTTACATTTTGATCTTTATCGTTTTAACTTTCATTAATTTGAGTACTTATTGGTAATGAAAAAGCAGGAAAATGGGATTAGGAGCGACGGCCCCAGGTAGCGATCGTTTCAGTACTTCTGGCCCTTCCCATCTTGCCTCTATTGATTGGTATATTTTTTTTTAATTCAGTGACATATGTATATACTTGTGAATTGTCGTAGAATACAAATTATAGAATGTAAAGCATTAGAAAGTTGTAAAGTTGCCGAGGAAGCATTGTAAAGTTGCTACATTTGATGTAACTGAATCTTCATTATTATGATATTAACATGCTTAGCAAAAACAAAAAAAGCATTAGAAAGTTAATATTTAAAATGATAGACGTCAGACAAAAAAAAAAAATTTACTAGAATTATATAAATTCATGTGCCGTGCACGAGTTTCTTACTAATAGTTGACCTTTGGGAATCAATATCAATATCGTATTTAAAATGAAAAAATTATCCCACATCTACTCAGATTCTAAATATAATTCGTTTTTTTTGTTTTTTGTAATAGGAACAATACGTACCACCGAAGCTCGGTGACATCAAGTTTGGTAAAAGGAGTGTACACGTTGGAACGGGACAGACAAAACAAACGGGTCGGCCCCGACTCCCTAGCCAAGCCCTGGTGGGATGTTTTCCACTTCACTTTACTCGAAACATTGATTGACAAAAACAACTCCATATACGGTGCCGTTTTCGTAAACGAGCTCTACAACCTTCACCAAGACACCTCTCATTTGAAAGCGCCTCCACGTTATGTGATTGCGTTCCGCGGCACAATCACAGAGAAGGATACTTTACTGTCTGATATGAAACTTAACCTCCGATGCTTCATCAACATCCTCCATCGAGGCGACAGGTTCATGCGCGCCATAGAAGCAATCCACAAGATGGTGGACAAACACGGCGAGCCAAATATATGGCTCGCTGGACACTCTTTGGGAGCCGCCATAGCATTGGCGGCCGGGAAAACAATGATCAAAAAGCATAAATTATTCCTTGAAGCTCACATATTCAACCCTCCCATGTTGAATTTTCCTCTAGAGCAGCTACTTCCGAGCAAGAGGCTAAAAGGTGTGTTTCGAATCACTGGGAGTGTCATCAAAGCCACCGTAGCCACGGTCTTCAAGGATGGTCAGGTAAAGTAAACATTCTTAATGAGAAATTGACATGTTTGCTCTTGCTCTAGATAACTAGTTCAATTACTCGAGGCAAAAATATCAGAGTTTCACCATCCACATTGAGCCGCTCCAAACTAAACTATTAGTTTTATTTTACATATTATTGTTTAAAAGGTTGATTTTTCTTGCAAGACACTACATAATTTTTATTTTTAACCAGAGGTGATTCAAGTTTTTTTTACCACCCGACAATAATCTCCTAGGATTAATGTAGCCTTTGAGTAGCCCACTCACCAGATTTCTAAATGCATGACATCATTTCTTGATATATATATCTTTTGTTATTACAGATTCAAGAAGACTATACAAAAATAGCATCGTGGATACCTTGTTTATATGTGAACCCAGCAGATCCAATATGTTCAGAATATATTGGTTACTTTAAACACAAAACCTTAATGTCTAAGATGGGATTAAGCGTAATCGAGGAAATCGGTGCTACAAACTCACTTAGGAGTCTACTGGTCGGAAAAAGAGGAACATCATCACCGTTGGATTTTTCAACGGAACCTCTTCACCTTCTTCCATCAGCCGATATGACAATAAACACGAACAAACCGACCAAGTCTAAGTCAGCTCATGGACTTAACCAGTGGTGGCAGCAAGACTCGGTCATGAATTGGGAAAGCTGCTGCATTAGGCCTTATTCTCAGGGTGAATTGGTAAAACTGCTGAATTAGGCTTACAATAAAATACTTATAATGAAGCATTTGCTACTTTGGTTGAGATTGCTATAACCCTTAGTTCGAATCCTTCTATCTATCCTTTTCCATTTCTTCTACTCTTTTTTTCTTCTTCTTCTTCCATTTTGTGTGTGTTTCTCTTTCCCATGTCTTATATCTTCTTCTTTTTACTTTTTTTTTTTGGTCGGATTCTTCTGTTTGCTTTTGTTTTCTCTTGTGTTTGATTTTCCTTTGGTTGTAATCATGTAATTGTTTATATAGAACAAATGTAATATAACTCAAACGTAATGTAAAAATCCTATCATAAAATTTGCAAGTAGTTAATTAAAACCATACCACTTATTTTACTATATGGTAGAGTCACTATGAGTTGATTTATATATGACTTGCTCTTTGTCCAGAACTGATATAATAATTGTGGTATTACAGAATCAGGAACATTCCATAACACCAAAGCACGACAATTATATAATAACCCCAACCATCATATTCATACCAAACCACTGTTTCCAAAAGTTAAGGTTTACCTGAAAGACAGTGACATTTACTTATTGTTATGGACACCAGATATACACCAGTTAACAATCACGACAAAGGATTGGGGAAAAATCTCGAGGAAGTGATAAAGATAATTTCAGTTCTGCGAATACTGGTCGAGGCAACGATCCATAATAGCAGAGACCGTGCTGAGAAACTCTTCTTCGGTTGTCTCTGGAGACATTAAAGCTTCTGCATCGTTTATGATTTGCTCGATCACAGATTCTTTCTTGAGTGTTTCTCTGCACATTATGCTTCCAATGGAAAAAGGTGTGAGACCCTTTGCAGCACCTTTCTTCAGAAGCATGGTCGAGATGCGGAAGACACGGGCGCATGAAGATGGAATCTCCCAACCGTGGAATCTCAAAAGTTCAATGTCTTGCTCTGGATCCAAGGATGTGATGTATTCCAATGTCTCTGAAGAGTATGGCTCTTTTGCTTGAGGCCAGTATAGCCACTCAAATGTGCAATCTTCAAACTGCACAAGGAAACAAAAAGGTGTTTTTAGCATAATATAAAAGTGTAAATGTCGGATATAGTTGTCTTCGAATACAGAAGAGACGTTGACCTTATTTGGAAAGCAATAGCCGTGGTCGATTGGAGTAAGCATGATCTGACCATTTTGTCCGTCTCGGCTAACCAAAATGTTCCCACCGTGACGATCTGCATTAGCCAGCCTAATGTCTAGAACCGATATCTTGTGAACCAGATAGACCGGGAACACTTTGTATCCCATATCTTCACAAGTTCCAACATTACTCACAAACATCTGCAGAGAACCGATCTTTGTGTTCTCTAGAGAGAACAAGACGACTTAACCAAGCCATGCATCTCTATGCTTGTGGTTAAGATCACCGGCAAACTTCCTTTGGTTGCTCATCAAACCACATTGATTTTGATTCGAGCCGAGGAATGATGATAATGAGAGGTATGTGGGCTCGTACTCTTTTTCTCTATCTTTGGTTTTGCCCCATTGGGTTTTCCGAAGTAGGTTTTTAATGAGGCAAGCACACATATTTTTAATTCAAATCCTCATTATCATGCTTATGCCATTTCTTGAAGCTCAATAAGATGATTTCGTTGGCCCATTTATCCTTAGTTAAAATCTGATTTTTATTTAAAAATTTTGTTTATGTGAGTTAAATTTGATTAATGTGTTCACACTTGTTCTTGTCTTCACATTAGTCTTTCAAACTTCTTCTTTAATGTTATTATGTTTTTCGTGTGGTCAAAGGAAGAGAAAGGGGTTTGTCCTTTCAATTCTTTTGCCTATATAATGTGGCCGAAATCTTCTAATAAGAACATCGAACATTTTTATTCTCAAATTCTCTAACTTGTTTGATCCGAGAAGTGCGTAATTTCTTCTCATCACTTTCTTATCTTTGTGCGTAATATCATAGACTAGAAAGAGCTTCGTAGTCTAAGAGATCTCCATCTCGCTTGGAAGTACACTTCGATTAGCTTCTATCATCCGTTCATATTCCATTCAAAAATCGGTTCATCTTCATCATTCCATATCAATCCGCTGCATCCAAACCTCATTTCACATTATTCCGCATCTCAAAACCTTCGAAGGGCATTCTTTGGGCATAGATCCTCACGAGGAGTCTATCAATAATTCGCACTGAACTTTCATATGGTGAATATTTGTGAAATGCATTTGTTGACAGTAAAACAAAGATGAAGCAGATCTACTGTGTCTTATATCTCGGATGCTCATCTACTCTGGTTAGATTTGAAGCAGAGATTCTTGGTGGGAAATAATTTTCGTGTTCATCAAATTAAAGCTCAGTTTGCTTCGTATAGACAAGATGGGCAAACGGTGTTGGAATACTATGGTCGACTCGATCTCTGCTTTGTGGAAAGAATTACAGGTTTCTCGGCCAATTCACGTTTGTTCTTGTGGTGCAGCTAAAGAGATTGCAAAAGAAAGAGAAGAAGACAAGATCGACCAATTTGTTTAGGGTCTTGATGATGCGCGATTTGGAAGTCTCTGTACAAATATCATAGCTGCGGATCCTCTTCCGGATCTTGGTGAAATCTACTCAAAAATTGTACAAGAAGAACAAAAACTTTCTTCTTCTCGAAGTCGTGAACAACAACATGAAGCTGTGGGCTTCGTTGCTCGTCGGGAACAAGAGCCATTGTTTTCCGTCGTCGTGATCAACAAAGAGATTCATCTCTTTCTGGTGTAAAATCTGAAACTCAAGGACAAGCAGAAAATACAATTTTACGACCTTGTAACATGCTTTGTGCTCATTGTGGGAGATCCGGTCATGAAAAACATGATTGTTGGCAGATAGTTGGTTTTCCGGATTGGTTTTATGACCAACGGAACAATAGTGGTGGCCGTGGTGGTAGTGAACAGTCGTGGTAGAGGAGGTCGTGGTTCTGGTTTTGGTAGCAGTGGTCGAGGTGGTGGTCGTGGTGTAGCTAATGTTGCTCACGCTACGAGTTCTAATTCGTCATCGTTTCCAGAGTTTACTCCTGATCAATGGAAAGTTCTCTCCATGATGGTTCAAGAGAAATGTGGACAAGCTAATTCCGATAAATTGTCTGGTAAGATTAGTTTTGGTGATGTTATTCTTGATACAGGAGCAAGTCATCATATGACAGGCAATAAATATTTCCTAACTAATCTCGAGAATATCTCGCCATGTTCGGTGGCTTTTGCCGATGGAAGTCGAACGTTTGCTCTAAGCATGGGTGTTTTTGCTATATCGGATAAGATATCGTTGATGAATGTGTCATATGTGCCAAATTTAAATTGCACCTTGATTTTGGTTGCAAAGTTATTAAAGCAAAGATTTTTTTTGCTTTGTTCACTGACACAATTTGTATCTTACAGGACCGTTTTACGAGGACCTTGATTGGAACCGGTGAAGAGCGTGATGGGGTCTATTACTTGACGGATTTGGTCTCGGCAAAGGGTCATAAGGCAACGGCTGGTTCAGATCAAGCTTTGTGGCATCGGCGTTTGGGACATCCGTCATCTTCAGTGCTTTCAGATTTATCTTTAGTTTCTAGTTCAAATAAACTAGCTAGCTCTAGTCCATGTGAAATTTGTTTTAGAGCAAAGCAAACTCGTAAGGTTTTGCATGATAGTTTAAATAAAACAACGGATTGTTTTTCACTTATTCATGTGTATGTTTGGGGTCCATATTGTGTTCCTTCTTCTCGCGGTGCAGTATACTTTCTAGAGCCGTTTGGACCTATCTCTTGTTGGCAAAATCAGAAGTTAAAGGAATGTTGATCAAGTTTTTAGCGTATACGGAAAAGCAATTCTCAAAATCAGTTAAAATGGTACGTAGCGATAACGGTACGGAGGTTATGTGCCTTTCTTTGTTCTTTCGTGAACATGGAATCATTCACCAAACCTCTTTTGTTGGTACGCCACAACAAAATGGGCGTGTTGAAAGAAAACATAGGCATATCCTTAACGTAACGCGAGCCTTATTGTTTCAAGCAAATTTGCCTATCAAGTTTTGGGGAGAAGCAGTTTTAACAGCTGCTTACTTAATCAACAAAACTCCTACACCAATTCTTCAAGGCAAATCACCGTATGAAGTGCTTCATGGTGTTAAGCCTGATTATAAGTTGTTGAAAGTATTTGGTTCGGCTTATTATACTCATCGTATGACTAGAGATAAGGACAAGTTTGGTGAACGTAGTCGTTTGTGTGTTTTTGTTGGTTATCCATTTGGAAAGAAGGGGTGGAAAGTTTATGATATTGAGTTTCTTGTTTCACGTGATGTTGTTTTTAATGAAGAGGTTTTCCCTTTTAGTGACACTAAAGTTGTTCCATGGCTATCATCTCCGCCTAATGTTGTTTCCGATGAAGATTTGTTAATTGTGCCTGAAGTAAGGGGGAGCACGGAGGAGTTAGCCGTACCTCCTACTCCTACTCCACCTGTTTCTCCTACTCTTGAAGAAGTTCCTAATGTTGCTTTGCCTTCGCCAATACCCGTTGTTGAGGAACCACAACCAGTTGAAGAAGCTCTTGGTAAAGGTCATCGTCAAAAGACCAAATCTGTTTTGTTACATGATTATATCACATATAACGCCGCCGTAGACCCCCCATCACACGCTCTTCCCCATTCCGATTCATCGTCCTCGTCAACGGTTCAAGGTACTTCACTTTATCCTCTTTCCGATTTTATATCGGATACTCAATTTTCTCCAGGACATAGAGCTTTCTTGACGTCTATCACCGCTGGTACTGAGCCTAAGAATTTCAAAGAGGCTGTTGATATATTAGGATTTTAGCCTAATCTACTCAATGTTTTATGTTTCTTTTCGAGTCTTTCTGGTTCTTTTTGGTATATTTGCAGGTTCTAGGATGCTTTGGAGCATGATTTGGAGCTGCTGGAGCTCTTTGGGGGAAAGGAGAAGAATTGGAGCAAAAAGATGACTTTTCACCCAACTGAGCACCTGCTCGGTCTGTGCGAGCACCTGCTCGTTCAGTGGCTCCAGACTCCAACCTAATAAAGCTGAGGCCGACATTTACTAGGATGGCCCACAAGATTCCCTGTCAAATGAGTCAAAGAAACTCCCCTTCTAATTGGGAGTTGATCACTCTTTCCCATTTATGAAGATTTTATTTTATTTCCTTTTTAGAAAGATTTGAGAAATTGACTTTTATGGCACTTTGTGGTATTAGAGGAATCCTTCTTCCTCCTGAATTTTTTATCACTTTTCTGACGAATAAAAGAATCAGAGAGAATTCTTCTCTCATTTACGTTTTCAATAAAATATTTTGTTCTTCATTGTTCTTGGGAAATTTTGGAATCAACTTGTTGCATTTGGCCATTTCCGAATCATCACCTCCACCGTTGGGCTCACTTGTTCAATCCGGATCAGTCACTAACCTCAATTGAGAAGAACCTCTAAACCTTATCTTCTTTGATAATTTTATTATGAGTTTCATTCCATTGATTGTTGTGTTTGATTTCATTATGTCCGAGTAGTCCTCTAGCTAGGTTAAGGTGGTTTCAATGGTGATTTAGGATCTTAGATGGTTGAGCCAAATAGGGTAATCTTATGTCTTCATCTCTAGGAAGTCTTAACGCTTAGGCTAAATTGATCACTTAATCTATGATCTCTAGGTTTAATCTATTCACCGAAAATGATGTAGGTTGCTAGAATTACCATTGATGAGCATTCAGTGGTAACCAAAACGCCATTGATCGTTGCCATCGAGTGTGAACATATCGAACCATTGCATTAAGGCTTGTTTACTTCATTACTAAATCCACTCGGAAGTTTAGGTATTTAGGTTGTAGACAAAGATATTGATACGCCGCCGAAAGCGGGGCAATATTACATTCATGTTTGAGTTCTAGACCGTGTTCAATTAAACCCTGAATAGATGCTCAACCTTAGATTCCAAAATCACCGGAGAATTACCTTGATCTAGTGCTTGTTTTATTGATTTTATTACCGTTTAGACGATTGAGCACCTGCTCACTGCTTGTTTCAGAAAAACCACCATTTTAATTTATCTTAGCTTTAAGTAAAATCTCGTATTTTCAAAGTGTAACCTTGGTCTCTGTGGATTCGATACCTCTTATACTACTGCTCTTGTCTGTACACTTGCAGTTTATTTTGGGTTAAAACTCGAGACATCAGCTGTGAAAATTAAATTCTGGTTATTAATCTTGAAGATGCACACACTTGGGATATTACGGATCTTTCGCCTGGTAAAGAAGCCATTGGTAGTCAATGGGTGTATCGAACTAAGTACTACTCTGATGGAACCATAGAGTGCTACAAAGCTCGCCTTGCTATTCAAGGAAATAATCAGGTTGAGGGTGAGGATTATAACGAAACGTTTGCACCGGTTGCGTTTAGTTGCTGCTAAAAACTGGGAAGTCTACCAAATGGATGTTAACAACGCATTTCTTCATGGTGATCTAGAAGAAGAAGTCTATATGAATCTTCCCCCGGGTTTTCGACATTCTCATCCTGGTAAAGTTTGTCGTCTTCGAAAGTCTTTATATGGTCTTAAACAAGCACCAAGATGTTGGTTCAAGAAATTCTCGGATGCTTTACTTCGGTTTGGGTTTTTTCAATCATACGAAGATTACTATCTCTTCTCCTACTCGTATAAAGATGTTGATCTATGAGTTTTAATTTACGCTGATGATCTTCTCATTTGTGGTAATAATGAGTATATGGTGCAAAAGTTTAAATCGTATTTAAATCGTTGTTTCTCGATGAAGGACTTGGGAAAATTAAAATACTTTCTTGGTATTGAAGTAAGTCGGGGCCAAGAAGGAATTTTTTTTATCGCAACGCAAGTACGCGTTGGATATTGTTACCGATAGTGGTAATCTCGGCTCCAAGCATGCTGCGACACCGCTTGAGTCAAATCATCAACTTGCTACAGCCAAAAGTCCTCTTCTTGAGGATCCAAGTAAGTATCGAAGACTTTTTGGACGATTGATATATCTTCTCAATACTCGACCCGAGTTATGTTATTTGGTTCATATTCTTTCCCAATTCATGCAAACACCAAAAGAATTTCATTGGGAGGCTGCTCTTCGTGTAGTGTGATATGCTCAAATTTACCCTGAGCTACTCTCTCAAATTAAGTGATCAGATGCAACACTTGGGGATCGAATCCACAGGAAATCAAATTTTACAATAGATTAATAAATTCAGATTAAGCTAAGCAAAATATAATGTAATGTAAAAACAAGTAATAAAAGCAAGATAGGTGATAAGCTTTAAAACAATAAAGATAAAAGCTAGGTTCATAGAAATCTCAGGTGAATCAGAATTGCAGATCAATAAATAAAAGATAGGATATTAAGCGCAGTTCTTAAACATGAACACGAATATAAAATCAATCAACTTTCGCTGCAGAGATTATCAATGTTTAAATCCTAGAAAACAAAATTTCTTTGCGAATCCTAACAATCTAAACAAGCATTAAAGTTCAAGCTCAATTGTTCACAAAACCCTAAACCAAATTTCTTTGCGAAAAGGAATTTTGCTCATCAAAGACTAGATCAGGTAATCAACAAAACTATCGTTTCTATTAATTAACCCTAAATCAGATTTCAGGCCATGAATCTAAAATCAGCAATAAACTCAAGTCAAGATGAAGAACATTCTAAAGATATTATCCTATGCAATTAAAATAAGATGTAGCAAAACATCAAAAACCTTTAAATAGCCCTTAACCTAATAGAGAAATTACTCAGACATAATAAAAGAAGAAACCATTCTTATTAAAAATAGATATCTCTTAAACTAAGTAAAATAAAGCATAAGCCTAAACAATGGCTGCGAAAACGTATTTATAGAGTACATAAACCATCATTAACATAATTGTAAACATCTGGAACTTTCGGGCTTTGAACAGACATCTTCGATTTTGGGCTTTTGGCTTGGTCGAGCAGGGTGTCGACCGACACCCATAGGTGGTGTCGATCGACACCATCTTCATATTTCGACTCTTCACTTCGATCTTTGCCACTTCGTTCCGCAATGCTCAAAAACTTCCAGTAAACATCAATTATGCCTCAAACGTCTAAGTACCTGCAAAGACTCTAAAACATACTAGGAAACACCATAAAGACTCTAGATATTGGACTTATAGCATGGCCTAACAGGGTAAAAACCATGATATATCATAATGCGGTTTTTAAAGGGCACTTTGGGTCAAAGAATTCTTCTCAAGGCTGACTCGGATCTCACTTTATCAATTTATTGTGATGCGGATTGGGCGGCTTGTCCATTAACGTGTCGTTCACTTAGTGCGTTTCTGGTCATGCTCGGTGGTTCTCCTATTTCTTGGAAAACGAAGAAGCAAGATATAGTATCTCATTCTTCGGCCGAAGCCGAATATCGGTCAATGTCAGTGGCGTTACGTGAGCTCAAGTGGTTACGAAGATTGCTCATGGAGTTTGGTATTCCTCAAACTGCTCCTACCCATTTCTTTTGTGATAGCAAAGCGGCAATTCATATACCCGCTAATCCTGTGTTTCATGAACGTACCAAACATATAGAAAAGAATTGTTATGCAGTTCGAGACGCGGTTCAAGATGGTACTATTGTCACTCAACATTTACGTACGGATGCTCAAATCGCAGACATTTAACTAAAGCATTGGGTCGTGTTCCCTTTCAAAACATATCATTCAAGTTAGGCATTGTTAATCTCCATGCTCCAACTTGAGGGGGAGTATTGGCCTATATATGTATATACGTTACTTGGGCTTTAGGTTAGCCGTCATAGTCTCGTGTATAAATACATCTCTTTGTAATGTTCATAAGCAAGTCAATAAAGTCAATACAAACCTTATTCTACATCCTGTAGAATTGGGTTTTGTGTATGGATTGGAGAATCAATTTTTCTAATGGTAAGAGTTTGGCCGAAAAAAACAAATCAAATGGTAAGAGAGGGGAAGAGGCAGACGGGAAAAGTTTAACTGACAAGGCAGACAGGAAAAGTTTTAGAGATTTCTCGTAACTAAAAAGAATTCTATTCGTCATTGATTGGAGTTTAACTTACACTAACAATAATGCATATAGATTATAGACAAAGTCAAATGATATAATAACATGAATACTATAATGTTAATACTGTCACTTTGAGTTTAAAAATCCAAAAAGTTAATGCCCACAAAAAAAACCCCAAGAAATTACAACAAAAAGATGTTGACCATGGATACTTAATTACTTTTTTAAGAAGATGTGATATGATGTTTAGCATTTATTTTCGTTTAAGCATTGAAGCTTTCGCGCCTTTTGACCCAGCATGATTTTGGATTAGTGAGTATAACATCGTTGACCTAAAATACAAAAAATTGATGGGACAATTTCAAAAATGTCATTCTTGAATTATTCTTTCTCAATAATTATATTATCACATGCAAATTTGCGAACATGTCATCTTTAAAAAAAAAAACACGGTTATTATGATAAACCAAAGCGGCCCGTACACACGGTCTCAGAGACTGATTCCATGGATAGTGTACTGATTCAAACTTCTTAATATGTTTTTAATTGCTAATTTGTAGAGAAATTTTGTTAATATGTAAATAAAGAATTAGTGGATACAGTCAGTGATCGTGTCAGTGTTAAAAGGGATTGTCTCCAGATCCAAATAGTCTTCTTATATTCCTTTTCTTTTTAAATACAAAAGTCTTCTTATTTTTAGCATCTATAAATACCCCCAAGAAGCTTGATCTCAAGTGTATAATAACTCCTCAGTTCTTTTGTTGAACTCTATAAGTCAAAAAGCTTAATAATAACAAAATGATTTCTTAAGTTTTCTTGATTTTGTTTTTGTTAAAAAGAAGAGCTCATTAGTTTAATTACTTCATTTTGATTATATTCGATTCTGATTGACCAGTAAGACCACGGAAAAAGGTATTTTTTTGTTTTTCAATTTTTTCTTTCTTTCTATTTTTCACCATTTATATATTATTTTCTTTCCTTTTATAAAAAAATATATGCATATATATTATGTAAAGAGTGATTGATAGTCATAACAAAGCCAAGAAAGAGTTACTTGTATTTTTTATAAAATATGTCAATTCAAAACAAATAAGTATTGAGTTTTTCCGATATGTAATTTTAATACGATATTAATACCGAAATTCAGATTAGTTTTTTTTCTATTTAAATTACACGATATGAAACTGATTTTCTGGTTACATTTTTTGCCATTTTTTTTTTCTGTAAATTTCATGCAACGATTTTTTACGTGTGAAAGTCACCTCGTTATCTTCACGGTGCAAAATAAAAGTATTACTACTAAGCATATACGTGACGATGATTTACGTAATATATATATGTATATATAGACCTAAATTTGTAATACATTTACATTTTGATCTTTATCGTTTTAACTTTCATTAATTTGAGTACTTATTGGTAATGAAAAAGCAGGAAAATGGGATTAGGAGCGACGGCCCCAGGTAGCGATCGTTTCAGTACTTCTGGCCCTTCCCATCTTGCCTCTATTGATTGGTATATTTTTTTTTAATTCAGTGACATATGTATATACTTGTGAATTGTCGTAGAATACAAATTATAGAATGTAAAGCATTAGAAAGTTGTAAAGTTGCCGAGGAAGCATTGTAAAGTTGCTACATTTGATGTAACTGAATCTTCATTATTATGATATTAACATGCTTAGCAAAAACAAAAAAAGCATTAGAAAGTTAATATTTAAAATGATAGACGTCAGACAAAAAAAAAAAATTTACTAGAATTATATAAATTCATGTGCCGTGCACGAGTTTCTTACTAATAGTTGACCTTTGGGAATCAATATCAATATCGTATTTAAAATGAAAAAATTATCCCACATCTACTCAGATTCTAAATATAATTCGTTTTTTTTGTTTTTTGTAATAGGAACAATACGTACCACCGAAGCTCGGTGACATCAAGTTTGGTAAAAGGAGTGTACACGTTGGAACGGGACAGACAAAACAAACGGGTCGGCCCCGACTCCCTAGCCAAGCCCTGGTGGGATGTTTTCCACTTCACTTTACTCGAAACATTGATTGACAAAAACAACTCCATATACGGTGCCGTTTTCGTAAACGAGCTCTACAACCTTCACCAAGACACCTCTCATTTGAAAGCGCCTCCACGTTATGTGATTGCGTTCCGCGGCACAATCACAGAGAAGGATACTTTACTGTCTGATATGAAACTTAACCTCCGATGCTTCATCAACATCCTCCATCGAGGCGACAGGTTCATGCGCGCCATAGAAGCAATCCACAAGATGGTGGACAAACACGGCGAGCCAAATATATGGCTCGCTGGACACTCTTTGGGAGCCGCCATAGCATTGGCGGCCGGGAAAACAATGATCAAAAAGCATAAATTATTCCTTGAAGCTCACATATTCAACCCTCCCATGTTGAATTTTCCTCTAGAGCAGCTACTTCCGAGCAAGAGGCTAAAAGGTGTGTTTCGAATCACTGGGAGTGTCATCAAAGCCACCGTAGCCACGGTCTTCAAGGATGGTCAGGTAAAGTAAACATTCTTAATGAGAAATTGACATGTTTGCTCTTGCTCTAGATAACTAGTTCAATTACTCGAGGCAAAAATATCAGAGTTTCACCATCCACATTGAGCCGCTCCAAACTAAACTATTAGTTTTATTTTACATATTATTGTTTAAAAGGTTGATTTTTCTTGCAAGACACTACATAATTTTTATTTTTAACCAGAGGTGATTCAAGTTTTTTTTACCACCCGACAATAATCTCCTAGGATTAATGTAGCCTTTGAGTAGCCCACTCACCAGATTTCTAAATGCATGACATCATTTCTTGATATATATATCTTTTGTTATTACAGATTCAAGAAGACTATACAAAAATAGCATCGTGGATACCTTGTTTATATGTGAACCCAGCAGATCCAATATGTTCAGAATATATTGGTTACTTTAAACACAAAACCTTAATGTCTAAGATGGGATTAAGCGTAATCGAGGAAATCGGTGCTACAAACTCACTTAGGAGTCTACTGGTCGGAAAAAGAGGAACATCATCACCGTTGGATTTTTCAACGGAACCTCTTCACCTTCTTCCATCAGCCGATATGACAATAAACACGAACAAACCGACCAAGTCTAAGTCAGCTCATGGACTTAACCAGTGGTGGCAGCAAGACTCGGTCATGAATTGGGAAAGCTGCTGCATTAGGCCTTATTCTCAGGGTGAATTGGTAAAACTGCTGAATTAGGCTTACAATAAAATACTTATAATGAAGCATTTGCTACTTTGGTTGAGATTGCTATAACCCTTAGTTCGAATCCTTCTATCTATCCTTTTCCATTTCTTCTACTCTTTTTTTCTTCTTCTTCTTCCATTTTGTGTGTGTTTCTCTTTCCCATGTCTTATATCTTCTTCTTTTTACTTTTTTTTTTTGGTCGGATTCTTCTGTTTGCTTTTGTTTTCTCTTGTGTTTGATTTTCCTTTGGTTGTAATCATGTAATTGTTTATATAGAACAAATGTAATATAACTCAAACGTAATGTAAAAATCCTATCATAAAATTTGCAAGTAGTTAATTAAAACCATACCACTTATTTTACTATATGGTAGAGTCACTATGAGTTGATTTATATATGACTTGCTCTTTGTCCAGAACTGATATAATAATTGTGGTATTACAGAATCAGGAACATTCCATAACACCAAAGCACGACAATTATATAATAACCCCAACCATCATATTCATACCAAACCACTGTTTCCAAAAGTTAAGGTTTACCTGAAAGACAGTGACATTTACTTATTGTTATGGACACCAGATATACACCAGTTAACAATCACGACAAAGGATTGGGGAAAAATCTCGAGGAAGTGATAAAGATAATTTCAGTTCTGCGAATACTGGTCGAGGCAACGATCCATAATAGCAGAGACCGTGCTGAGAAACTCTTCTTCGGTTGTCTCTGGAGACATTAAAGCTTCTGCATCGTTTATGATTTGCTCGATCACAGATTCTTTCTTGAGTGTTTCTCTGCACATTATGCTTCCAATGGAAAAAGGTGTGAGACCCTTTGCAGCACCTTTCTTCAGAAGCATGGTCGAGATGCGGAAGACACGGGCGCATGAAGATGGAATCTCCCAACCGTGGAATCTCAAAAGTTCAATGTCTTGCTCTGGATCCAAGGATGTGATGTATTCCAATGTCTCTGAAGAGTATGGCTCTTTTGCTTGAGGCCAGTATAGCCACTCAAATGTGCAATCTTCAAACTGCACAAGGAAACAAAAAGGTGTTTTTAGCATAATATAAAAGTGTAAATGTCGGATATAGTTGTCTTCGAATACAGAAGAGACGTTGACCTTATTTGGAAAGCAATAGCCGTGGTCGATTGGAGTAAGCATGATCTGACCATTTTGTCCGTCTCGGCTAACCAAAATGTTCCCACCGTGACGATCTGCATTAGCCAGCCTAATGTCTAGAACCGATATCTTGTGAACCAGATAGACCGGGAACACTTTGTATCCCATATCTTCACAAGTTCCAACATTACTCACAAACATCTGCAGAGAACCGATCTTTGTGTTCTCTAGAGAGAACAAGACGACTTAACCAAGCCATGCATCTCTATGCTTGTGGTTAAGATCACCGGCAAACTTCCTTTGGTTGCTCATCAAACCACATTGATTTTGATTCGAGCCGAGGAATGATGATAATGAGAGGTATGTGGGCTCGTACTCTTTTTCTCTATCTTTGGTTTTGCCCCATTGGGTTTTCCGAAGTAGGTTTTTAATGAGGCAAGCACACATATTTTTAATTCAAATCCTCATTATCATGCTTATGCCATTTCTTGAAGCTCAAAAAGATGATTTCGTTGGCCCATTTATCCTTAGTTAAAATCTGATTTTTATTTAAAAATTTTGTTTATGTGAGTTAAATTTGATTAATGTGTTCACACTTGTTCTTGTGTTCACATTAGTCTTTCAAACTTCTTCTTTAATGTTATTATGTTTTTCGTGTGGTCAAAGGAAGAGAAAGGGGTTTGTCCTTTCAATTCTTTTGCCTATATAATGTGGCCGAAATCTTCTAATAAGAACATCGAACATTTTTATTCTCAAATTCTCTAACTTGTTTGATCCGAGAAGTGCGTAATTTCTTCTCATCACTTTCTTATCTTTGTGCGTAATATCATAGACTAGAAAGAGCTTCGTAGTCTAAGAGATCTCCATCTCGCTTGGAAGTACACTTCGATTAGCTTCTATCATCCGTTCATATTCCATTCAAAAATCGGTTCATCTTCATCATTCCATATCAATCCGCTGCATCCAAACCTCATTTCACATCATTCCGCATCTCAAAACCTTCGAAGGGCATTCTTTGGGCATAAATCCTCACGAGGAGTCTATCAATAATTCGCACTGAACTTTCATATGGTGAATATTTGTGAAATGCATTTGTTGACAGTAAAACAAAGATGAAGCAGATCTACTGTGTCTTATATCTCGGATGCTCATCTATTCTGGTTAGATTTGAAGCAGAGATTCTTGGTGGGAAATAATTTTCGTGTTCATCAAATTAAAGCTCAGTTTGCTTCGTATAGACAAGATGGGCAAACGGTGTTGGAATACTATGGTCGACTCGATCTCTGCTTTGTGGAAAGAATTACAGGTTTCTCGGCCAATTCACGTTTGTTCTTGTGGTGCAGCTAAAGAGATTGCAAAAGAAAGAGAAGAAGACAAGATCGACCAATTTGTTTAGGGTCTTGATGATGCGCGATTTGGAAGTCTCTGTACAAATATCATAGCTGCGGATCCTCTTCCGGATCTTGGTGAAATCTACTCAAATATTGTACAAGAAGAACAAAAACTTTCTTCTTCTCGAAGTCGTGAACAACAACATGAAGCTGTGGGCTTCGTTGCTCGTCGGGAACAAGAGCCATTGTTTTCCGTCGTCGTGATCAACAAAGAGATTCATCTCTTTCTGGTGTAAAATCTGAAACTCAAGGACAAGCAGAAAATACAATTTTACGACCTTGTAACATGCTTTGTGCTCATTGTGGGAGATCCGGTCATGAAAAACATGATTGTTGGCAGATAGTTGGTTTTCCGGATTGGTTTTATGACCAACGGAACAATAGTGGTGGCCGTGGTGGTAGTGAACAGTCGTGGTAGAGGAGGTCGTGGTTCTGGTTTTGGTAGCAGTGGTCGAGGTGGTGGTCGTGGTGTAGCTAATGTTGCTCACGCTACGAGTTCTAATTCGTCATCGTTTCCAGAGTTTACTCCTGATCAATGGAAAGTTCTCTCCATGATGGTTCAAGAGAAATGTGGACAAGCTAATTCCGATAAATTGTCTGGTAAGATTAGTTTTGGTGATGTTATTCTTGATACAGGAGCAAGTCATCATATGACAGGCAATAAATATTTCCTAACTAATCTCGAGAATATCTCGCCATGTTCGGTGGCTTTTGCCGATGGAAGTCGAACGTTTGCTCTAAGCATGGGTGTTTTTGCTATATCGGATAAGATATCGTTGATGAATGTGTCATATGTGCCAAATTTAAATTGCACCTTGATTTTGGTTGCAAAGTTATTAAAGCAAAGATTTTTTTTGCTTTGTTCACTGACACAATTTGTATCTTACAGGACCGTTTTACGAGGACCTTGATTGGAACCGGTGAAGAGCGTGATGGGGTCTATTACTTGACGGATTTGGTCTCGGCAAAGGGTCATAAGGCAACGGCTGGTTCAGATCAAGCTTTGTGGCATCGGCGTTTGGGACATCCGTCATCTTCAGTGCTTTCAGATTTATCTTTAGTTTCTAGTTCAAATAAACTAGCTAGCTCTAGTCCATGTGAAATTTGTTTTAGAGCAAAGCAAACTCGTAAGGTTTTGCATGATAGTTTAAATAAAACAACGGATTGTTTTTCACTTATTCATGTGTATGTTTGGGGTCCATATTGTGTTCCTTCTTCTCGCGGTGCAGTATACTTTCTAGAGCCGTTTGGACCTATCTCTTGTTGGCAAAATCAGAAGTTAAAGGAATGTTGATCAAGTTTTTAGCGTATACGGAAAAGCAATTCTCAAAATCAGTTAAAATGGTACGTAGCGATAACGGTACGGAGGTTATGTGCCTTTCTTTGTTCTTTCGTGAACATGGAATCATTCACCAAACCTCTTTTGTTGGTACGCCACAACAAAATGGGCGTGTTGAAAGAAAACATAGGCATATCCTTAACGTAACGCGAGCCTTATTGTTTCAAGCAAATTTGCCTATCAAGTTTTGGGGAGAAGCAGTTTTAACAGCTGCTTACTTAATCAACAAAACTCCTACACCAATTCTTCAAGGCAAATCACCGTATGAAGTGCTTCATGGTGTTAAGCCTGATTATAAGTTGTTGAAAGTATTTGGTTCGGCTTATTATACTCATCGTATGACTAGAGATAAGGACAAGTTTGGTGAACGTAGTCGTTTGTGTGTTTTTGTTGGTTATCCATTTGGAAAGAAGGGGTGGAAAGTTTATGATATTGAGTTTCTTGTTTCACGTGATGTTGTTTTTAATGAAGAGGTTTTCCCTTTTAGTGACACTAAAGTTGTTCCATGGCTATCATCTCCGCCTAATGTTGTTTGATAGTCTCGAGTTTTAACCCAAAATAATGCTGCAAGTGCACAGGCAAAAGCAGTAGTATATAAGGTATCGAATCCACAGAGACCAAGGTTACGCTATGAATATATAGATTTCAAATAAAGCTAAGATAAATTAAATGAGTTGTAAACTGAAGTGAGCAGGTGCTCAATGCAATAGAGCAGGTGCTTGAAATAGAAATTGGATTAAAAACAGATGATAAAAGCACTAAGCCGGGATGATTCTCCGGTGATTTCGGATACTTAGGTTGAGCAACTATTCAAGGTTTAATTTAACACGGTCTAGAACTCAAACATGAATGTAATATTGCCCCGCTTTCGGCGGTGTATCAATAACTTTGTCTACAGCCTAAATACCTACACTTCCGAGTGGATTTAGTAATGAAGTAAACAAGCTTTAATGCAATGGTTCGATATGTTCACACTCAATGGCAACGATCAATGGCGTTTTGGTTACCACCGAATGCTCATCAATGGTAATCCTAGCAACCTATATCATTTTCGGTGAATAGATTAAACCTAGAGATCATAGACTAAGTGATCAATTTAGCCTAAGCGTTAAGATTTCCTAGAGATGAAGACATAAGATTACCCTATTCGGCTCAACCATCTAAAATCCTAGATCACCATTGAAATCACCCCAACTTAGTTATGAAACTACTCGGACATGGTCAAATCAAATGCAACAATCAATAGATAAGAATTCATAATGGAAAATAGAGAATAAAAGGGGGTTTTAGAATTCTTCTCTAGATGATTGATGGATGATGATTCGGAAATGAACAAGAGTCTTCACTGGAGGAGGTGATGATTCGGATATGAACAAGAGCAAATGAAGAACAAAATACTTTTATTCAAAAAACGTGAAAAGGTCTCAAAAGTCTACTGACTTTTTCGTGATAACAAAACTTGTCCTTATGAAGAAATCATTCTCCCCATATAAAGAAAAACATTAAAAGCAAAAGGTATCTTTTTAAGCAAAAGAAGGAAAGAAATAGAAATCCCATTTATCATTAAGATAAATCATCTCCCTAATGAAAAGGGATTGATGTTGACTCATTAACTCCTGGGAATCTTGTGGACCATCAGATGAACTTGGCGGCCACAACTTTATTAGGTTTAGGTTCTGGTGTCTTGGTGCGAGCAGGTGCTCGCTTCGGACCGAGCAGGTGCTCGGCAGAGTGAAAAGTCTTCTTTTTGCTCCATTTCTTCTCCTTTTCTCCATAGAGCTCCAGCAGCTCCAAATTGTGCTCCAAGGCATTTTAGAACCTGAAAAGACATCAAAAGGAAACAAAAAGACTCGAAAAGCAACACAAAACCATGAGTGAATTAGGCTAAAAACCTAGTATATCAACTCCCCCGGACTTGCCTTTTGCTTGTCCGCAAGCAAACAAGAAGAGTTAAATCCGGAGAAGGGGTTTGAAAGTGGGAGCTCAAATCCAAAAGAAACATCGAAGGGTTCAACAACATGTCCTAACAAGAACTAATGCGATGCACAACAAATCTTACTCAAGAAGCTTTCGCCATACTCATCTCTTATCAAAGCATTACTCCAAATCCTTGGACCCAAAAGAAATCATGCAATCAACAAAAACTCAACTCTTTAACATTCATTAATGTGTTTGGTGCGGTCTCACAATTGGAAATTGAATCAATACCATTTGGCTAGGTCGAAGAAGGCTTTTAAGTGAGGTAAAGAGGCGGTTCATATTCCTTTTGGTGGCTAACTCTCAAATGCAAGTGTCACATTTAGCAAAAGCAAGAAAGAAAAGAGACAATTGATGCATACAAGGCTAGGAATCCAAATTTCTACCCATAATCCCATTGTTGCAATCTTTCATCTCTCTTTTCTCACTACCCAATCGGTTAAACACTAGCCATTTTCGGCTAAACCTCTCAAACTTCCTCTTTTCTTCTTTAAATTTTTCGAATCCTAGGGAATTTCTTCTCTTAACTTTAGCTCTTTCTATCCTAGCATTCTCTAACATATTTTTCTTCTTTTGATTTATTCTAAGAGAATGCTAAGCCATCATTTTTCTTTTAAACACTTAGAGCTATATACTTTTCTTTTCAAACTTATTCCCTAGAACTCATCCTTTCTTCTTTCTTTCTTTTCACACTTAACCACAAACCCAAAGATAATCAAGTAAACGCTTAACCAAATCGGTTTCATACCCCACCTAAGACTAGTCTTAAACTCAAGAAACTAGTCTAATGGAAACTTTGCCTTGTCGTCTCTAGTGCTTGCAAGATTTTACCAATGCAACACAAAGAAAAAGGCCTCACTCGTAGAACAAATGCAAGGGTTTGAATGAAATGGTCGGGTTTAAAGGTGTGGCACCATCCTCATCTAAAAGATGAACTTAGATCGGGATAGCCATTCAAATCAAGATAAGAGAGGTAAAAATAGGCAAACATGATTTGAATGTAAGGTGTTTATCCATAGTTATGATTCAAAGTCCAAAGGTGAGAAAAATTAATCAAGATTAAGTTCAAGTTGATAGAGTTGAATCTAGATCATGCAAGTTTCTAATGAGTTGGGACTTTCAAAGAAATAAGATCCAAGTATGGATGAGCCTCTAATTCATGATTGTTAATGCATCGAAAAAGTTCTAATGAGGGCATATCATGGAATCCTAAAATGAATCTTTACAAGGAAATTTCATCATTGCTCCCTATGCAAATGCAATCCTAAAATGCTCTAGACTCGATCCTAGCATGAAAAAGATAATAAAAATGTTTATGCCATGAGAAACTATATGCATTTTTTTTTTTTTTTTTTTTTTTTTTTTTTTTTTATAAGTGCAAAAGACTCAAAGCAAAAACATTTAAAACATTAATCCACTCCCCCGGACTTAACTTTCACCGTCTCGGTGAAAGAAAAGTACCGAAAGAGTAGACTAAAAACGAGTTCAAATCAAAAACAAAATAAAAATAAAATAGAAACAAATGTGATATAAACAATGGGAATAGTAGGGTGAAAGTGGATATCACCCGGATGTAGCATCGTCGGAGACATGATCAGACCTCTTCCTTCTTCTCCTTGCTGGCTGGTCCGAGCAGGTGCTCGAATGCGTGCGAGCAGGTGCTCGTTCACGCTGCGCAGGTGCTCGCGGAGTTTGCACATCCGGAGCATGGCAGCAGCCTCTGGACATCGCCTGCATGAGCCTCTGCAGTAGGCTGTTGTTCTTCCTAGTGGATTGGATCATCCACCTCCTATACTCAACATCATTAGCATTATCATCAATATGGGGAAGATCAAACTCACCTTGAGAAGGAGTGTCGTGGTACGTGAGAGCAAGGCGCGGAACCGAAGGACCAGCATCCTCGGTGTCAAAGCGTGGCTGCCTTGATGTGCTCCGGCGTGAAGCGCTTGGACGGGAAGTGGAGGAGGGTCGGCTCGGGTTTGGTACCAAGTAGTGCGGAGGAGGGTTAAACGCAAGATCATCAAGGGAAGAAAGTTGCGTGATTTCCAAGTTGGGCAGCTCCACATAGCTCGCCTCACCGTTTCCATTGAAGAATTGGTAAGTTGACGGTTTGATGATGATTTTGGAAAGGAGCAGGTGCTCCATATCAATGCGCTTCATCTCCGGGACGTAGGAATATGGAGAAAGATCTACCCTTAGATTGCGGAATAGCGGTGTGAGCAAGCTTCCAATACGCTCCGTCCTTGGTCCTTTGTTTGTTGCGGTTGTGTTATCTTTGATCGCACAAATCATCTCCGCGAAACGTATACCCAAATTTGATCGATACTTCTCATATTGTGCCGAGTCTCCTTCACCTACAATGGGACCACAACCAAGCAATAATAACAATAACTCATCTTGATGGACCTTGTTACCTACGGATCTTCCGAAAAGCATGTTGCTCAAGATCCTTGCCACTATGCGGAGAGCGGGATGGCGTAGGCGGTTTTGGCTCGCGGAATTGGATGAGTACTCTCCCGAAGCAATCAAACTCCAAAAACTCTTGGCCTCTTGAAACCTCTTTGGACCCGATAGCCTTGTGTCCGTCTCGTAAAAGCCGTATGCTACACAAAAATCAAACATTGAAATTGCATACCTCTTTCCTCCAGCAAAGAAAGAGAACGTGGTTTCCTCGAAACAAGGGTTGTCCGGATTAGCATAGGAGAGAGTCGCGGTGGCTAGGCATTGCCTAGTGAGGTCCGGGTAGAGCACATCTTCCTCCAAAGCAAAGGCCATGCAGCGAGCATTGTAGAGTATGCTCCTCACTTGTTGTTGAAGACCAAGTTCGACCAACGTTCTATCGCACATGAACCGAGTAGGTTCGAGGTCAACTTGGAGGAGTTGATTGTAGTAGAAAGCGTCGATTTCGTCCCATGAGTCCGGTGAAGAGTGTGGGAGGTTGGCTCGGTCAATGTCAAAGGGCTCACCTTCCGGCCTAGGCCAAGGAAAGGTGAGAGGACAAGCGGATGCGGAAGTACCGGCTTTGCCTTTGCCCTTTTCTTTGTTGGAGAACTTTGTCTTTGGAGCCATGAGGAGAGAGGCGTGGAGATTTGGTTTTCCGGCGTGAAATCGGGGTGGTTATGGGTGAAGTTTGGTCTCGGAAAAGAAGAGATGAAGCGTGGCGGTGGTGGTGGTTTTTGCCGAGTGAGCAGGTGCTCGGGATTTAGAGGGTTTGAGCGGCGGCGAGAGAGAGAGAGAGAGAGCAGTTGAGAGTTTGGGAGCTTTAGGGATTTGGTGAGAGAGGGAGTAATGAGATGTGTGGTTATGAGGAGTGGTAGAGATGGGACTTTAATGGAGAGGAGTAATGTTGAGTGGCGGTTTTCAAGGGAGATGGGAAAGTGGAGAGAGGCTCGGCAGTTTTGGGGAAGAGGGGGAGATCAAAAAGTTTGGCTTTATCTGCAAAAAGGAAGAAGAATGAGTGGTTAGGGTTTTTGGCAAAAATTGAAAAGGAAATAAAGAAGGAAAGAAAATAAAAGTAAATAAAATAAAAGGAAAGAAGAAATAAATCAAATCTTTTTTCTGTTTTTCTTTTTCTTTTATATTTTTTTTTTTATTATTTTATTTTTTGTGTTCTGGGAAAAACGGAAAAGCTGATTGTTGGTCCCGAGCAGGTGCTCGCTTCTTTCCGAGCAGGTGCTCGGTGCAACTTTGCACTTTTTCGCAGAACGAAGTTACTGAAAACACAAGTGAAAAATCAGTAATAAAAGGAATTAAAATTCAAAATTTATACAAAAATCCTTACCGGTGGGTTGCCTCCCACCAAGCGCTTGTTTTAAGTCGTTAGCTCGACTTTGGAAATCTTTTAGGCTCGAGGAGGGTCACTGAAAGTGACTGATTTGACTTCTCCCACGTATGTATCCGCAAGATATGGCTTGAGACGTTGACCGTTGACAACAAAATCACCTCCTTTAGTGTTCCACAACACTATGGCTCCGTGTGGTTTCACTTCTTTTATAGTGAACGGACCACTCCATCTCGACTTTAGCTTTCCTGGAAATAACTTAAAACGAGAGTTAAACAATAAGACTTGATCGTTAGGAGCAAAGTTTCGAGGGATAATCTTCTTGTCGTGGTAAGCTTTGGTCCGTTCCTTGTAGATTCGGGAATTGTCATAGGCGAGATGCCTAATCTCTTCCAACTCATGCAGCTGCATGGATCTCCTCTCGGACGCACTAAGGATGTCGAAGTTAAGCCGCTTGACAGCCCATGCCGCTTTGTATTCCAACTCGACCGGTAAGTGACATGCCTTCCCATACACCAAATGAAAAGGCGTTGTCCCCAACGGAGTCTTATATGCTGTCCTATATGCCCACAAAGCGTCATCTAGCTTATTCGCCCAATCCTTACGCGTTGTACCAACTGTTTTTTGCAAAATACTCTTTATCTCTCTATTGGAGACCTCCACTTGTCCACTTGTTTGAGGGTGATAAGGAGAAGCTATCTTATGCGTGACTCCATTCTTCCTTAACAAGTTCTCAAAAACCTTGTTAATGAAGTGTGAACCTCCATCACTTATCACAACTCTCGGAATTCCAAACCTAGGGAAAATTACCGTCTTGAGCAACTTGGTAACAATCGCAGCATCACAAGTCGGGCTAGCTTGTGCTTCGACCCACTTAGAAACATAGTCAACGGCCACAAGTATGTACTTGTTCTTATAGGAGGAAGGGAACGGTCCCATGAAGTCTATACCCCAAACATCGAAAACCTCTACTTCCAAGATGAAATTTTGAGGCATCTCATTGCGCTTGCTGATGTTTCCTTGCCTTTGACACGCGTTACATCGAGCAACAAACCTATTCGTATCCTTGAACATCGTTGGCCACCAAAGACCCGCTTGTAGCACTTTTGTAACCGTCTTGAATGTGGCAAAGTGTCCGGCATAAGATGAACCGTGACAGTGGTGCAAGATCCCAGGGATCTCCTCCTCCGAAACACATCTCCTATACAGCCCATCCGAGCATTGCTTGTACAAGTACGGCTCGTCCCAATAGTAACGTCTAACATCTCGGAAAAACTTCTTCCTTTGGCTTCCCGTTAGGTTTTCCGGAACCTTATCAGCTGCCAAGTAGTTAGCAAAATCACCAAACCAAGGGAAACTCGCAGGTTGGTCATTCTGGATAAATCCGCAAAATATCTTCCGAGCAGGTGCTCGGTCGTTCCGAGCAGGTGCTCGCTCAGCTTCTGGAAATTTTTCGCAGATCGAATAAATTTGCTCATCTGGCAGACTATCCTCCATAGGTGTTTCATCTTCAACTTGCAGCCTACTCAAATGATCAGCAACCCCATTCTCGGACCCTTTCTTATCCTTGATCTCTAAATCAAATTCTTGAAGCAAGAGTATCCATCTCAATAGCCTAGGCTTGGCATCTTTCTTGGTCAGCAAGTACTTCAACGCAGCATGATCGGTGTGAACAATTACCTTAGAACCGACGAGGTATGATCTAAACTTCTCAAAGGCGAAAACAATTGCCAATAACTCCTTTTCGGTGGTTGCATACCGACATTGAGCATCATCCATCGTCCGGCTAGCATAATATATCACATGGAGCTTCTTGTCCTTCCTTTGGCCAAGAACAGCCCCCACAGCAAAATCACTCGCATCCGTCATAATCTCAAACGGTAAGTCCCAATCCGGTGGTTGGACTATCGGTGCACTAACCAAGGCACCCTTGATAGTATGAAACGCAGCCAAACACTCTCTATCAAAATCGAACTTGACTTCCTTACACAGCAATCTAGTGAGAGGCCTAGCAATGTTGGAGAAGTCTTTGATGAAACGACGGTAGAACCCGGCATGGCCTAGAAAGCTTCGGATTCCTTTGACCGTAGTAGGCGGTTGTAAACTCATCATGACCTCTATCTTAGCCTTGTCAACCTCTATCCCTTTCTCTGAAATCCGGTGCCCAAGTACTATCCCATTCCTGACCATAAAATGGCACTTTTCCCAATTCAGCACTAGATGTTTCTCCTCGCATCTTTGTAATACTCTGCACAAATTAGACAAACAAACAGAAAAAGAACTCCCATACACAGAGAAGTCATCCATAAATACTTCCATAATATCTTCAATTAAATCAGTAAAAATGGACATCATACAACGTTGGAAAGTCGCTGGGGCATTGCACAAACCAAATGGCATCCGGCGGTATGCGAATGTGCCGTATGGACATGTGAACGTTGTCTTTTCCTGATCATCGGGATGGATGGGTATCTGAAAAAATCCTGAGTAACCATCTAGAAAACAGTAGTAAGGGTGATTAGCAAGACGTTCAAGCATTTGATCAATAAAAGGCAAAGGAAAATGATCTTTGCGAGTAGCAGCATTCAATTTCCTATAGTCTATGCACATTCTATGACCCGTTACCGTTCTAGTTGGAATCAATTCGTTTTTCTCATTCCTAATTACCGTGATACCTCCCTTCTTAGGTACAACATGCACCGGACTTACCCATTTGCTATCAGATATAGCATAGATCACACCAGCTTCTAGAAGTTTCATTATCTCTTTCTTTACGACATCCTTTAGATTCGGGTTTAACCATCTCTGATGTTCTATAGAAGTCATCGATTCATCCTCTAGATTAATTCGGTGCATGCACAAGTCGGGAGATATACCGGTCATATCATCTAACGAATATCCCAAGGCTTTTCTATATTTCCTCAACTCACACAAAAGCAAAGTGATCTCAACATTATTCAATTCTGCATTCACTATAACAGGATATGTAGAGTTAGGACCTAGAAATGCATACCTGAGCCCCGCTGGGAGGGTTTTTAATTCTACCTTTGGAGCTTTCAGCTCGCTCCATGATCCGGTGACGTTCTGGTTTTCGGTCCGAGCAGGTGCTCGGTCGGAGCGAGCAGGTGCTCGCTGGAAATCTGGCAGAACATCGTTTTTTGTGCCCTCGGTCAGACTCTGGAACTCATCTTCTTTCTCTATTCTGGTGTTGGAATCCAGAAACTTGGCAAATCCTTGGGTGTCTTCACTTAGAAATCCGTGTTCACTTTCGGCTTTTGTCAATGCAACTTCGAGAGAGTCCTTTGCTAGGATCTCTTCAACCACATCTTCCGACACCTCGGAGTCATCGTGGATCACGAAGGTTTGCCCATCTATCATCGGCCTCTTGAGCATCTTACTCATCTCGAACCGTACCACCATGTCTCCGAGACGGAGGTCGACTATACCTTGTTCAACATCGATGATTGCACGCGCCGTGTTTAGGAATGATCTCCCCAAAATCAGTGGGTCCTTTGGTTCTTCATCGAGCTCTAGAACCACGAAATCGGTCGGGATTAGAGTGTCCCCTATGCGGACGTGTAAATCCTCGATTATACCTACAGGCAGTTTAGTGGATCTATCTGCAAAAATCAAGGAGATCTTAGTTGGTTTGAAATCGGTAAAACCTAAACGTTTAGCAACAGAATAAGGCATTAAATTAACACTTGAACCCAAGTCAACCAGTGAGCATGCGAACGTGCATGGCCCAATTTTTACCGAAATCACAAACCTCCCGGGATCGCCTTTCTTAGTCAACACCTTACTCTGAAGTATTGCACTACATTCTTTGGAAACCATCATCACACTCTCCTCTTCCACAACTTTTCCAGAAATTAGCTCCTTCATGTACCGTTTGAGAGAAGGTACCATTTGAACCGCATCGGGTAAAGGAAGCTTTACCTCCAAGCCTTTAATCATTTCCTTACACTTAGCATCCTCCAAATCCTTCTTAGATCTCTTGGGAGGCACTGGGTAGGGTATCTTAGGCACATAGACTCTCTCGGTCTGAGCTTCTGGAAATTTCGCGGGAACATTCTGAGCGAGCAGGTGCTCGATCGGCTGAGCAGGTGCTCGCTGGGGTGTTTTCTCCAGATTGATCGGAATAGAAGCTGGTGTGGTTTCTGAGCTAGAACCAGCCTCCTCATGCATCACATTCTCAGCCAAATCATTCTCTTGTGCCGGTGGCTCAACAACTTTCTCCTTGGCCTTAACTTGAGAGGTTGTGGCCGTAGGTTGTGCCAACGCTCTTCCGCTTCTTAACTCAACAGCATTGCATGGCGAATACTCCTTCCTAGGGTTCACTTCACCACGGCCAGGAAGAGCACCAACCGGTCTTTGAATAGCTTCGGCGGTTTGAGCTACTTGTGTATCCAACTTCTTTACATGTGCGGTCACGGCCTCATACTTTGCATGGAGATCCTTGTACATGTTGTCCATCTTACTGCCCAGCTCGGATGATGTCTGCTGTTGGTTGGCCAAGACTTGTTGGATGAGACCTTTCAAATCATCTTGTTGAGGTTGAGGCGCGGAAACGGTTTGTTGTTGGTTTGTTGCTTGAAACCGGTTCTGATTTTGGTTGGGAATGAATTGCTTCCCTTGAGTGTTGTTGGAGTAGAACTTCTGATTTGAACTCCCTTGTTGCGGATAGACTTGGTCTTGAGGGTTCTCCACATTGGTGTTGCGGTAGGAGAGGTTTGGATGGCTTCGGTAGTTGGGGTTAAACCCTCGGTTTTGGTACCCTTGGCCATTCACATAGTTGACCTCTTCTAAACCATCTTCTTGATCTTCCACAAACTCTTGAGCATTAGGGGCAGCCCCATCTTCTTCCATGAACTTAACCGGTCTTTGAGTCTCCCTTAAAAGCAAGTTTACTTTCGCGGTTAATTCATCGATCTTTTGAGAGTCCACACTATTGACCTTCTTGGTTCTATCATACTCGGGAGCCTTGTTGTTGGAGCTTGAGGCAAGGTTCTCGATTAGCTCAAATGCACCCTCCTTCGTCTTGGTCATAAAGTCTCCATTACTCGCGGCGTTCAATGCATTACGGTAATCCCAATCGACTCCATCGTAGAATATGTTCAAGATTTGCTCATCCTTGAAACCGTGATGAGGACACTCCCTCTTATACTCTTTGAGTCTTTCCCAAGCTTCACCAAAAGCTTCTCCGGAGTGTTGTTGAAAGGATGCAATCTTGTTCCTCAAAGCGGCCGTTTTGGACTTCGTGTAGAAATGATCCAAGAACGCGGATCTAGCCTCATCCCAAGTCCTCAATGAACCAGCCGGCAGCGACTTCAACCATCTTTGTGCCTTGTCCGCGAGAGAGAATGGGAACAACTTGCATTTCAGAAAATCGGTTGGAACACCATTAGAACCCGTAGTACTACAGATTTCCTCGAAGTTCTCTATGTGGTCCATTGGTATTTCAGCGGGTAGACCGTGGAATAGATGCTGCTTTACCAATGAAATTAACTGAGCCTTGACCTCGTAATCTTGTCTCTGAATGGTCGGAATGACAATGGCCGAACGGTTTTGATAAAACGCATGGGGATTATCCGAATCCCCTATGGTTGGCTGACCCCGCGGCTGTTGCCTTTGCAACTGGGTGATTTGATCTCTCAAAATCTGTAACTGAGCATTCATAGCTTCCTGATCTGCCATGTTTTCTGAGCGAGCAGGTGCTCGTTCGGTTTGAGCAGGTGCTCGGCGGCGATTCTGACGTTCGAGACGAGCTAACTCTTCGTTCGTATGACTAACTAGATCTTCGTTCAGATTTCTCCTCGTTCTTCTACTGGTCATACACCTGAAACATAACAAAAACAAAAACAAAAAACAAAATTAGCAAAATTCTTAGACTATAAATAAAACCAAAATTCAAAGGTAACGCTATTGGTCCCCGGCAACGGCGCCAAAAACTTGATAGTCTCGAGTTTTAACCCAAAATAATGCTGCAAGTGCACAGGCAAAAGCAGTAGTATATAAGGTATCGAATCCACAGAGACCAAGGTTACGCTATGAATATATAGATTTCAAATAAAGCTAAGATAAATTAAATGAGTTGTAAACTGAAGTGAGCAGGTGCTCAATGCAATAGAGCAGGTGCTTGAAATAGAAATTGGATTAAAAACAGATGATAAAAGCACTAAGCCGGGATGATTCTCCGGTGATTTCGGATACTTAGGTTGAGCAACTATTCAAGGTTTAATTTAACACAGTCTAGAACTCAAACATGAATGTAATATTGCCCCGCTTTCGGCGGTGTATCAATAACTTTGTCTACAGCCTAAATACCTACACTTCCGAGTGGATTTAGTAATGAAGTAAACAAGCTTTAATGCAATGGTTCGATATGTTCACACTCAATGGCAACGATCAATGGCGTTTTGGTTACCACCGAATGCTCATCAATGGTAATCCTAGCAACCTATATCATTTTCGGTGAATAGATTAAACCTAGAGATCATAGACTAAGTGATCAATTTAGCCTAAGCGTTAAGATTTCCTAGAGATGAAGACATAAGATTACCCTATTCGGCTCAACCATCTAAAATCCTAGATCACCATTGAAATCACCCCAACTTAGTTATGAAACTACTCGGACATGGTCAAATCAAATGCAACAATCAATAGATAAGAATTCATAATGGAAAATAGAGAATAAAAGGGGGTTTTAGAATTCTTCTCTAGATGATTGATGGATGATGATTCGGAAATGAACAAGAGTCTTCACTGGAGGAGGTGATGATTCGGATATGAACAAGAGCAAATGAAGAACAAAATACTTTTATTCAAAAAACGTGAAAAGGTCTCAAAAGTCTACTGACTTTTTCGTGATAACAAAACTTGTCCTTATGAAGAAATCATTCTCCCCATATAAAGAAAAACATTAAAAGCAAAAGGTATCTTTTTAAGCAAAAGAAGGAAAGAAATAGAAATCCCATTTATCATTAAGATAAATCATCTCCCTAATGAAAAGGGATTGATGTTGACTCATTAACTCCTGGGAATCTTGTGGACCATCAGATGAACTTGGCGGCCACAACTTTATTAGGTTTAGGTTCTGGTGTCTTGGTGCGAGCAGGTGCTCGCTTCGGACCGAGCAGGTGCTCGGCAGAGTGAAAAGTCTTCTTTTTGCTCCATTTCTTCTCCTTTTCTCCATAGAGCTCCAGCAGCTCCAAATTGTGCTCCAAGGCATTTTAGAACCTGAAAAGACATCAAAAGGAAACAAAAAGACTCGAAAAGCAACACAAAACCATGAGTGAATTAGGCTAAAAACCTAGTATATCATTGTTTCCGATGAAGATTTGTTAATTGTGCCTGAAGTAAGGGGGAGCACGGAGGAGTTAGCCGTACCTCCTACTCCTACTCCACCTGTTTCTCCTACTCTTGAAGAAGTTCCTAATGTTGCTTTGCCTTCGCCAATACCCGTTGTTGAGGAACCACAACCAGTTGAAGAAGCTCTTGGTAAAGGTCATCGTCAAAAGACCAAATCTGTTTTGTTACATGATTATATCACATATAACGCCGCCGTAGACCCCCCATCACACGCTCTTCCCCATTCCGATTCATCGTCCTCGTCAACGGTTCAAGGTACTTCACTTTATCCTCTTTCCGATTTTATATCGGATACTCAATTTTCTCCAGGACATAGAGCTTTCTTGACGTCTATCACCGCTGGTACTGAGCCTAAGAATTTCAAAGAGGCTGTTGATATATTAGGATTTTAGCCTAATCTACTCAATGTTTTATGTTGCTTTTCGAGTCTTTCTGGTTCTTTTTGGTATATTTGCAGGTTCTAGGATGCTTTGGAGCATGATTTGGAGCTGCTGGAGCTCTTTGGGGGAAAGGAGAAGAATTGGAGCAAAAAGATGACTTTTCACCCAACTGAGCACCTGCTCGGTCTGTGCGAGCACCTGCTCGTTCAGTGGCTCCAGACTCCAACCTAATAAAGCTGAGGCCGACATTTACTAGGATGGCCCACAAGATTCCCTGTCAAATGAGTCAAAGAAACTCCCCTTCTAATTGGGAGTTGATCACTCTTTCCCATTTATGAAGATTTTATTTTATTTCCTTTTTAGAAAGATTTGAGAAATTGACTTTTATGGCACTTTGTGGTATTAGAGGAATCCTTCTTCCTCCTGAATTTTTTATCACTTTTCTGACGAATAAAAGAATCAGAGAGAATTCTTCTCTCATTTACGTTTTCAATAAAATATTTTGTTCTTCATTGTTCTTGGGAAATTTTGGAATCAACTTGTTGCATTTGGCCATTTCCGAATCATCACCTCCACCGTTGGGCTCACTTGTTCAATCCGGATCAGTCACTAACCTCAATTGAGAAGAACCTCTAAACCTTATCTTCTTTGATAATTTTATTATGAGTTTCATTCCATTGATTGTTGTGTTTGATTTCATTATGTCCGAGTAGTCCTCTAGCTAGGTTAAGGTGGTTTCAATGGTGATTTAGGATCTTAGATGGTTGAGCCAAATAGGGTAATCTTATGTCTTCATCTCTAGGAAGTCTTAACGCTTAGGCTAAATTGATCACTTAATCTATGATCTCTAGGTTTAATCTATTCACCGAAAATGATGTAGGTTGCTAGAATTACCATTGATGAGCATTCAGTGGTAACCAAAACGCCATTGATCGTTGCCATCGAGTGTGAACATATCGAACCATTGCATTAAGGCTTGTTTACTTCATTACTAAATCCACTCGGAAGTTTAGGTATTTAGGTTGTAGACAAAGATATTGATACGCCGCCGAAAGCGGGGCAATATTACATTCATGTTTGAGTTCTAGACCGTGTTCAATTAAACCCTGAATAGATGCTCAACCTTAGATTCCAAAATCACCGGAGAATTACCTTGATCTAGTGCTTGTTTTATTGATTTTATTACCGTTTAGACGATTGAGCACCTGCTCACTGCTTGTTTCAGAAAAACCACCATTTTAATTTATCTTAGCTTTAAGTAAAATCTCGTATTTTCAAAGTGTAACCTTGGTCTCTGTGGATTCGATACCTCTTATACTACTGCTCTTGTCTGTACACTTGCAGTTTATTTTGGGTTAAAACTCGAGACATCAGCTGTGAAAATTAAATTCTGGTTATTAATCTTGAAGATGCACACACTTGGGATATTACGGATCTTTCGCCTGGTAAAGAAGCCATTGGTAGTCAATGGGTGTATCGAACTAAGTACTACTCTGATGGAACCATAGAGTGCTACAAAGCTCGCCTTGCTATTCAAGGAAATAATCAGGTTGAGGGTGAGGATTATAACGAAACGTTTGCACCGGTTGCGTTTAGTTGCTGCTAAAAACTGGGAAGTCTACCAAATGGATGTTAACAACGCATTTCTTCATGGTGATCTAGAAGAAGAAGTCTATATGAATCTTCCCCCGGGTTTTCGACATTCTCATCCTGGTAAAGTTTGTCGTCTTCGAAAGTCTTTATATGGTCTTAAACAAGCACCAAGATGTTGGTTCAAGAAATTCTCGGATGCTTTACTTCGGTTTGGGTTTTTTCAATCATACGAAGATTACTATCTCTTCTCCTACTCGTATAAAGATGTTGATCTATGAGTTTTAATTTACGCTGATGATCTTCTCATTTGTGGTAATAATGAGTATATGGTGCAAAAGTTTAAATCGTATTTAAATCGTTGTTTCTCGATGAAGGACTTGGGAAAATTAAAATACTTTCTTGGTATTGAAGTAAGTCGGGGCCAAGAAGGAATTTTTTTTATCGCAACGCAAGTACGCGTTGGATATTGTTACCGATAGTGGTAATCTCGGCTCCAAGCATGCTGCGACACCGCTTGAGTCAAATCATCAACTTGCTACAGCCAAAAGTCCTCTTCTTGAGGATCCAAGTAAGTATCGAAGACTTTTTGGACGATTGATATATCTTCTCAATACTCGACCCGAGTTATGTTATTTGGTTCATATTCTTTCCCAATTCATGCAAACACCAAAAGAATTTCATTGGGAGGCTGCTCTTCGTGTAGTGTGATATGCTCAAATTTACCCTGAGCTACTCTCTCAAATTAAGTGATCAGATGCAACACTTGGGGATCGAATCCACAGGAAATCAAATTTTACAATAGATTAATAAATTCAGATTAAGCTAAGCAAAATATAATGTAATGTAAAAACAAGTAATAAAAGCAAGATAGGTGATAAGCTTTAAAACAATAAAGATAAAAGCTAGGTTCATAGAAATCTCAGGTGAATCAGAATTGCAGATCAATAAATAAAAGATAGGATATTAAGCGCAGTTCTTAAACATGAACACGAATATAAAATCAATCAACTTTCGCTGCAGAGATTATCAATGTTTAAATCCTAGAAAACAAAATTTCTTTGCGAATCCTAACAATCTAAACAAGCATTAAAGTTCAAGCTCAATTGTTCACAAAACCCTAAACCAAATTTCTTTGCGAAAAGGAATTTTGCTCATCAAAGACTAGATCAGGTAATCAACAAAACTATCGTTTCTATTAATTAACCCTAAATCAGATTTCAGGCCATGAATCTAAAATCAGCAATAAACTCAAGTCAAGATGAAGAACATTCTAAAGATATTATCCTATGCAATTAAAATAAGATGTAGCAAAACATCAAAAACCTTTAAATAGCCCTTAACCTAATAGAGAAATTACTCAGACATAATAAAAGAAGAAACCATTCTTATTAAAAATAGATATCTCTTAAACTAAGTAAAATAAAGCATAAGCCTAAACAATGGCTGCGAAAATGTATTTATAGAGTACATAAACCATCATTAACATAATTGTAAACATCTGGAACTTTCGGGCTTTGAACAGACATCTTCGATTTTGGGCTTTTGGCTTGGTCGAGCAGGGTGTCGACCGACACCCATAGGTGGTGTCGATCGACACCATCTTCATATTTCGACTCTTCACTTCGATCTTTGCCACTTCGTTCCGCAATGCTCAAAAACTTTCAGTAAACATCAATTATGCCTCAAACGTCTAAGTACCTGCAAAGACTCTAAAACATACTAGGAAACACCATAAAGACTCTAGATATTGGACTTATAGCATGGCCTAACAGGGTAAAAACCATGATATATCATAATGCGGTTTTTAAAGGGCACTTTGGGTCAAAGAATTCTTCTCAAGGCTGACTCGGATCTCACTTTATCAATTTATTGTGATGCGGATTGGGCGGCTTGTCCATTAACGTGTCGTTCACTTAGTGCGTTTCTGGTCATGCTCGGTGGTTCTCCTATTTCTTGGAAAACCAAGAAGCAAGATATAGTATCTCATTCTTCGGCCGAAGCCGAATATCGGTCAATGTCAGTGGCGTTACGTGAGCTCAAGTGGTTACGAAGATTGCTCATGGAGTTTGGTATTCCTCAAACTGCTCCTACCCATTTCTTTTGTGATAGCAAAGCGGCAATTCATATACCCGCTAATCCTGTGTTTCATGAACGTACCAAACATATAGAAAAGAATTGTTATGCAGTTCGAGACGCGGTTCAAGATGGTACTATTGTCACTCAACATTTACGTACGGATGCTCAAATCGCAGACATTTAACTAAAGCATTGGGTCGTGTTCCCTTTCAAAACATATCATTCAAGTTAGGCATTGTTAATCTCCATGCTCCAACTTGAGGGGGAGTATTGGCCTATATATGTATATACGTTACTTGGGCTTTAGGTTAGCCGTCATAGTCTCGTGTATAAATACATCTCTTTGTAATGTTCATAAGCAAGTCAATAAAGTCAATACAAACCTTATTCTACATCCTGTAGAATTGGGTTTTGTGTATGGATTGGAGAATCAATTTTTCTAATGGTAAGAGTTTGGCCGAAAAAAACAAATCAAATGGTAAGAGAGGGGAAGAGGCAGACGGGAAAAGTTTAACTGACAAGGCAGACAGGAAAAGTTTTAGAGATTTCTCGTAACTAAAAAGAATTCTATTCGTCATTGAATGGAGTTTAACTTACACTAACAATAATGCATATAGATTATAGACAAAGTCAAATGATATAATAACATGAATACTATAATGTTAATACTGTCACTTTGAGTTTAAAAATCCAAAAAGTTAATGCCCACAAAAAAAACCCCAAGAAATTACAACAAAAAGATGTTGACCATGGATACTTAATTACTTTTTTAAGAAGATGTGATATGATGTTTAGCATTTATTTTCGTTTAAGCATTGAAGCTTTCGCGCCTTTTGACCCAGCATGATTTTGGATTAGTGAGTATAACATCGTTGACCTAAAATACAAAAAATTGATGGGACAATTTCAAAAATGTCATTCTTGAATTATTCTTTCTCAATAATTATACTATCACATGCAAATTTGCGAACATGTCATCTTTAAAAAAAAAAACACGGTTATTATGATAAACCAAAGCGGCCCGTACACACGGTCTCAGAGACTGATTCCATGGATAGTGTACTGATTCAAACTTCTTAATATGTTTTTAATTGCTAATTTGTAGAGAAATTTTGTTAATATGTAAATAAAGAATTAGTGGATACAGTCAGTGATCCTGTCAGTGTTAAAAGGGATTGTCTCCAGATCCAAATAGTCTTCTTATATTCCTTTTCTTTTTAAATACAAAAGTCTTCTTATTTTTAGCATCTATAAATACCCCCAAGAAGCTTGATCTCAAGTGTATAATAACTCCTCAGTTCTTTTGTTGAACTCTATAAGTCAAAAAGCTTAATAATAACAAAATGATTTCTTAAGTTTTCTTGATTTTGTTTTTGTTAAAAAGAAGAGCTCATTAGTTTAATTACTTCATTTTGATTATATTCGATTCTGATTGACCAGTAAGACCACGGAAAAAGGTATTTTTTTGTTTTTCAATTTTTTCTTTCTTTCTATTTTTCACCATTTATATATTATTTTCTTTCCTTTTATAAAAAAATATATGCATATATATTATGTAAAGAGTGATTGATAGTCATAACAAAGCCAAGAAAGAGTTACTTGTATTTTTTATAAAATATGTCAATTCAAAACAAATAAGTATTGAGTTTTTCCGATATGTAATTTTAATACGATATTAATACCGAAATTCAGATTAGTTTTTTTTCTATTTAAATTACACGATATGAAACTGATTTTCTGGTTACATTTTTTGCCATTTTTTTTTTCTGTAAATTTCATGCAACGATTTTTTACGTGTGAAAGTCACCTCGTTATCTTCACGGTGCAAAATAAAAGTATTACTACTAAGCATATACGTGACGATGATTTACGTAATATATATATGTATATATAGACCTAAATTTGTAATACATTTACATTTTGATCTTTATCGTTTTAACTTTCATTAATTTGAGTACTTATTGGTAATGAAAAAGCAGGAAAATGGGATTAGGAGCGACGGCCCCAGGTAGCGATCGTTTCAGTACTTCTGGCCCTTCCCATCTTGCCTCTATTGATTGGTATATTTTTTTTTAATTCAGTGACATATGTATATACTTGTGAATTGTCGTAGAATACAAATTATAGAATGTAAAGCATTAGAAAGTTGTAAAGTTGCCGAGGAAGCATTGTAAAGTTGCTACATTTGATGTAACTGAATCTTCATTATTATGATATTAACATGCTTAGCAAAAACAAAAAAAGCATTAGAAAGTTAATATTTAAAATGATAGACGTCAGACAAAAAAAAAAAATTTACTAGAATTATATAAATTCATGTGCCGTGCACGAGTTTCTTACTAATAGTTGACCTTTGGGAATCAATATCAATATCGTATTTAAAATGAAAAAATTATCCCACATCTACTCAGATTCTAAATATAATTCGTTTTTTTTGTTTTTTGTAATAGGAACAATACGTACCACCGAAGCTCGGTGACATCAAGTTTGGTAAAAGGAGTGTACACGTTGGAACGGGACAGACAAAACAAACGGGTCGGCCCCGACTCCCTAGCCAAGCCCTGGTGGGATGTTTTCCACTTCACTTTACTCGAAACATTGATTGACAAAAACAACTCCATATACGGTGCCGTTTTCGTAAACGAGCTCTACAACCTTCACCAAGACACCTCTCATTTGAAAGCGCCTCCACGTTATGTGATTGCGTTCCGCGGCACAATCACAGAGAAGGATACTTTACTGTCTGATATGAAACTTAACCTCCGATGCTTCATCAACATCCTCCATCGAGGCGACAGGTTCATGCGCGCCATAGAAGCAATCCACAAGATGGTGGACAAACACGGCGAGCCAAATATATGGCTCGCTGGACACTCTTTGGGAGCCGCCATAGCATTGGCGGCCGGGAAAACAATGATCAAAAAGCATAAATTATTCCTTGAAGCTCACATATTCAACCCTCCCATGTTGAATTTTCCTCTAGAGCAGCTACTTCCGAGCAAGAGGCTAAAAGGTGTGTTTCGAATCACTGGGAGTGTCATCAAAGCCACCGTAGCCACGGTCTTCAAGGATGGTCAGGTAAAGTAAACATTCTTAATGAGAAATTGACATGTTTGCTCTTGCTCTAGATAACTAGTTCAATTACTCGAGGCAAAAATATCAGAGTTTCACCATCCACATTGAGCCGCTCCAAACTAAACTATTAGTTTTATTTTACATATTATTGTTTAAAAGGTTGATTTTTCTTGCAAGACACTACATAATTTTTATTTTTAACCAGAGGTGATTCAAGTTTTTTTTACCACCCGACAATAATCTCCTAGGATTAATGTAGCCTTTGAGTAGCCCACTCACCAGATTTCTAAATGCATGACATCATTTCTTGATATATATATCTTTTGTTATTACAGATTCAAGAAGACTATACAAAAATAGCATCGTGGATACCTTGTTTATATGTGAACCCAGCAGATCCAATATGTTCAGAATATATTGGTTACTTTAAACACAAAACCTTAATGTCTAAGATGGGATTAAGCGTAATCGAGGAAATCGGTGCTACAAACTCACTTAGGAGTCTACTGGTCGGAAAAAGAGGAACATCATCACCGTTGGATTTTTCAACGGAACCTCTTCACCTTCTTCCATCAGCCGATATGACAATAAACACGAACAAACCGACCAAGTCTAAGTCAGCTCATGGACTTAACCAGTGGTGTCAGCAAGACTCGGTCATGAATTGGGAAAGCTGCTGCATTAGGCCTTATTCTCAGGGTGAATTGGTAAAACTGCTGAATTAGGCTTACAATAAAATACTTATAATGAAGCATTTGCTACTTTGGTTGAGATTGCTATAACCCTTAGTTCGAATCCTTCTATCTATCCTTTTCCATTTCTTCTACTCTTTTTTTCTTCTTCTTCTTCCATTTTGTGTGTGTTTCTCTTTCCCATGTCTTATATCTTCTTCTTTTTACTTTTTTTTTTTGGTCGGATTCTTCTGTTTGCTTTTGTTTTCTCTTGTGTTTGATTTTCCTTTGGTTGTAATCATGTAATTGTTTATATAGAACAAATGTAATATAACTCAAACGTAATGTAAAAATCCTATCATAAAATTTGCAAGTAGTTAATTAAAACCATACCACTTATTTTACTATATGGTAGAGTCACTATGAGTTGATTTATATATGACTTGCTCTTTGTCCAGAACTGATATAATAATTGTGGTATTACAGAATCAGGAACATTCCATAACACCAAAGCACGACAATAAAACAAAGATGAAGCAGATCTACTGTGTCTTATATCTCGGATGCTCATCTACTCTGGTTAGATTTGAAGCAGAGATTCTTGGTGGGAAATAATTTTCGTGTTCATCAAATTAAAGCTCAGTTTGCTTCGTATAGACAAGATGGGCAAACGGTGTTGGAATACTATGGTCGACTCGATCTCTGCTTTGTGGAAAGAATTACAGGTTTCTCGGCCAATTCATGTTTGTTCTTGTGGTGCAGCTAAAGAGATTGCAAAAGAAAGAGAAGAAGACAAGATCGACCAATTTGTTTAGGGTCTTGATGATGCGCGATTTGGAAGTCTCTGTACAAATATCATAGCTGCGGATCCTCTTCCAATCTTGGTGAAATCTACTCAAAAATTGTACAAGAAGAACAAAAACTTTCTTCTTCTCGAAGTCGTGAACAACAACATGAAGCTGTGGGCTTCGTTGCTCGTCGGGAACAAGAGCCATTGTTTTCCGTCGTCGTCATCAACAAAGAGATTCATCTCTTTCTGGTGTAAAATCTGAAACTCAAGGACGAGCAGAAAATACAATTTTACGACTTTGTAACATGCTTTGTGCTCATTGTGGGAGATCCGGTCATGAAAAACATGATTGTTGGCAGATAGTTGGTTTTCCGAATTGGTTTTATGACCAACGGAACAATAGTGGTGGCCGTGGTGGTAGTGTAAACAGTTGTGGTAGAGGAGGTCGTGGTTCTGGTTTTGGTAGCAGTGGTCGAGGTGGTGGTCGTGGTGTAGCTAATGTTGCTCACGCTACGAGTTCTAATTCGTCATCGTTTCCAGAGTTTACTCCTGATCAATGGAAAGTTCTCTCCATGATGGTTCAAGAGAAATGTGGACAAGCTAATTCCGATAAATTGTCTGGTAAGATTAGTTTTGGTGATGTTATTCTTGATACAGGAGCAAGTCATCATATGACAGGCAATAAATATTTCCTAACTAATCTCGAGAATATCTCGCCATGTTCGGTGGCTTTTGCCGATGGAAGTCGAACGTTTGCTCTAAGCATGGGTGTTTTTGCTATATCGGATAAGATATCGTTGATGAATGTGTCATATGTGCCAAATTTAAATTGCACCTTGATTTCGGTTGCAAAGTTATTAAAGCAAAGATTTTTTTTGCTTTGTTCACTGACACAATTTGTATCTTACAGGACCGTTTTACGAGGACCTTGATTGGAACCGGTGAAGAGCATGATGGGGTCTATTACTTGACGGATTTGGTCTCGGCAAAGGGTCATAAGGCAACGGTTGGTTCAGATCAAGCTTTGTGGCATCGGCGTTTGGGACATCCGTCATCTTCAGTGCTTTCAGATTTATCTTTAGTTTCTAGTTCAAATAAACTAGCTAGCTCTAGTCCATGTGACATTTGTTTTAGAGCAAAGCAAACTCGTGAGGTTTTGCATGATAGTTTAAATAAAACAACGGATTGTTTTTCACTTATTCATGTGTATGTTTGGGGTCCATATTGTGTTCCCTCTTCTCGCGGTTCAGTATACTTTCTAACGATAGTTGATGATTTTTCTAGAGCCGTTTGGACCTATCTCTTGTTGGCAAAATCAGAAGTTAAAGGAATGTTGATCAAGTTTTTAGCGTATACGGAAAAGCAATTCTCAAAATCAGTTAAAATGGTACGTAGCGATAACGGTACGGAGGTTATGTGCCTTTCTTTGTTCTTTCGTGAACATGGAATCATTCACCAAACCTCTTTTGTTGGTACGCCACAACAAAATGGGCGTGTTGAAAGAAAACATAGGCATATCCTTAACGTAACGCGAGCCTTATTGTTTCAAGCAAATTTGCCTATCAAGTTTTGGGTAGAAGCAGTTTTAACAGCTGCTTACTTAATCAACAAAACTCCTACACCAATTCTTCAAGGCAAATCACCGTATGAAGTGCTTCATGGTGTTAAGCCTGATTATAAGTTGTTGAAAGTATTTGGTTCGGCTTATTATACTCATCGTATGACTAGAGATAAGGACAAGTTTGGTGAACGTAGTCGTTTGTGTGTTTTTGTTGGTTATCCATTTGGAAAGAAGGGGTGGAAAGTTTATGATATTGAGTTTCTTGTTTCACGTGATGTTGTTTTTAATGAAGAGGTTTTCCCTTTTAGTGACACTAAAGTTGTTCCATGGCTATCATCTCCGCCTAATGTTGTTTCCGATGAAGATTTGTTAATTGTGCCTGAAGTAAGGGGGAGCACGGAGGAGTTAGCCGTACCTCCTACTCCTACTCCACCTGTTTCTCCTACTCTTGAAGAAGTTCCTAATGTTGCTTTGCCTTTGCCAATACCCGTTGTTGAGGAACCACAACCAGTTGAAGAAGCTCTTGGTAAAGGTCATCGTCAAAAGACCAAATCTGTTTTGTTACATGATTATATCACATATAACGCCGCCGTAGACCCCCCATCACACGCTCTTCCCCATTCCGATTCATCGTCCTCGTCAACGGTGATATACTCCATTTTTGGCGTATTCTAACCATTATTTTGTAGGGTTTTATCGAGTCTTTTTCCTTTGTATTGAGTCTTTTTAGGTCCAAAGGTGGCTGGAATGAAGAATTGGAGTTTGCTAGGAGGTTTGGTGAAAAGGAAGGAAAACACGATCTTTTGGAGGTTTTTGAAGCAGAAGACGGGAGCACCTGCTCCCAGAACGGATTTGACTGCTCCCCAGAAGATTACCTAGAAGATTGCCGACGTTTAAGTGAATATCTAGAAGATTTGAAGAAAAGAAATATTCACTAAACTGAATATTTACCCGGAGATTTGCAAAAGAGGATATTCATTAAATAGAAGATTTACTTAGAAGATTCTCATGAGATTTACTTCCTTATTTCTAGTCGCCTCTTCCTTTAAAGGAAGAAGTCCTCCTTTGACGCTAGACACGTTTTTTACACACGCTTTCTTCACGCCTCACGCAGAGACAAAAACACTTTCCTTTTTACTTGCTTTTCACGTTTTGGATTCAAAGACCTTGGAGAGATTTCGTTTGCTTTGGATTTTGAAGAGTTGTTCATCTACTTGTTATTGAGTTTCTCTTGAACCCTTCTCTTTTATTTATTCAATGAATTCTTCTATCTCTCTTTGTGTTTTTCGTTCTAACATGTGCGAGTAATTCCTCTTGTTAGATTAGGTTTTTCAAAGGGATTTAGAGATTCAATGAACTCGGCATAGATAGGATTATACTTACATATTTGATATCTTCATCTAATGTTGAATTTAATGCCTAGACTAGCTTGATCACCTAGCCTTTGATATTAGGTTAAATTTACTCATCAAAAGTGTAGTAGATTGCTTGAAATAACTTAGATGGGCGATTTGATCCTTAGCCAACGACAGTTGAAGTTAAGGCAAATCGTGAACTTATCAATCTTAATCGTTAATGCTTGTTAATTTGTTTAGTCTCAAACGACAGTTTAGGGTGCTAGATTTATTAATAAAGTTGTTGATGCCACGACAGTGGATCCTCATAAAATCGTGATTGTGTTCTAGATTGGTACTTAAATTGATATCCTGAATAATTGCTTGGTTCTTGATGATCTATTCTCTGCGATAATTCCCTTGTCTAACGCTTTTATCATATTTGTTTACAACCGAATTTTACTTTGCTTTGTTATTTATTTTCGTGACACTTTAAAACCACTTGAATCGCTTAGCTTGAATTGTGTTTAAAAGGAACTAAAGTGTATTGCCAGTCCCTGAACGAACCTAAATCTATTTCTACATCGGATTAGTAATTTAGGAATTGAGTTCTTAATCGGGATAAAACCTTGCTATCAAATTGGCGCCGTTGCCGGGGACTACTTCGATACCTTTAGTTTTACAAATACGTTTCTAGACTAAGTACTAATTCGTTCTTTTTGTTTCTCTTGCTTGTGTTTCAGGGTGCATGAAAGCTAAGTCTACCCGAAAAGGTCGACAATCACCTCTCGTGTACTTCAGTAACTTGGAACTTGCAAGACTAGAACGAACCAACCGAAAGACAAAATCTGATAAGGTCAACATGGGTGACCAAACAGACATTGACATGGTGGCCGAGATGAAGAGGCTACAAGATCAGATGGCTCAGCTGCAACAGCAACAAAACCGTAACCAACAGCAAGAACGTGCCATCGGGGATATGGACAATCCTCACGCCTTCTATAGGAACCGAGCTGCAATCGTTCCTCCTGGTGTTTTAAGGCAAGATTATGAGATCAAACCTCAAATGATCACGCTGGTCAAGCAACATCTATTCCACGGACTACCCGCTGAAATTCCGATGGACCATATAGAGAATTTCGAGGAGATCTGCTCCACGACAAGCTCTAATGGGATGAACCCGGATTTCTTGAAGTGTAAGCTCTTTCCCTTCTCGCTCGCGGATAAGGCTTCACGATGGCTCAAGTCTCTGCCGGCTGGATCTATTACGACTTGGCCACAGTGCAGAGCGGCGTTTCTGGATCGCTTCTACACTAAAGCCAAGACCGCAAGTTTGAGAAACAAGATCTCTACGTTTCAGCAACAAACCGGCAAATCCTTCTATGAGGCATGGGAGAGGTTTAAAGAGTATAAAAGAGAGTGCCCACATCACGGATTCACGGATGAGAATTTGTTGAGTATTTTCTACGAAGGTATTGATTGGGACTACCGGAACACGTTGAATGCTGCTAGTGATGGTGACTTTATGACCAAGACAAAGGAAAATGCTTACAAGCTCATTGAGAACCTAGCCGCAAGCTCAAGCAACAAGTCTCAGGAATATGATCGGACTACGAAACCTAATGGAACGGATTCTCGTAAGATCGATGACCTAACGGCCAGGGTCAACTTGCTGCTCAAAGGGAACCAAAGGATGGTTCACTTTGCCGATGAGAGTGGAGAACCACTAGTCGAGGATACGACCGAGGTAGGAGATGATGATCAAGAGGAAGTGCTTTACGTGAATGGGCAAGGGTATGTCCGACACCAAGGGTTCAACTCAAACTACAGGAACCACCCAAATCTCTCCTACCGGAGTACGAATGTAGAGAATCCACAGGACCAGGTGTACCCGCAGCAAACCGGTTATCAGAACCAAAAACCTCAGGATCAAGGTTTCCCAAAGACGGCACCTCAGGGTTTTCAAGGCAAGGCATTCGTTACGTATCAGAGTCAAAAGCCCAACTTTAACAACTTCCAAGCTCCTACGAGCTCCGGTAGTACTTCTCAGGATGAACTCAAGAGCATGATGCAACAGTTGATGGATAATCAGAAGAAGACCGCTGCTGAGCTGACCAATAAGGTAGACTCCATGTATTCGGACCTCAACGGTAGACTCGAAACCGTGACTAACCATGTTAAGAAGCTTGACAAGCAAGTAGCTCAAACCGCAGAGGCCGTCAAAAGCCCACAGGGAGTTCTGCCAGGTAAACCGACATCCAACCCCAGAGAGTTTGTGGCTGTAATCACGCTGCGAAGTGGGAAAACTCTTCCACCGGTTGTGGGGGCAGCAGCTGAGAGCTGCCCAGAAGAGACTGTGGAGCACCCGCTCCAACAAGGAGCACCTGCTCCAGCTGAGAAACAGGATAAGACAGTTGCTGGATCATCTCGTCCTGTACTTAGACCGAATGAGCTAGTTGACCAAGTTCGGTCTCGTGTTTACAAACCCCCAGTCCCTTACCCAGTACCCCCAAGGAAATCGCAGAAAGATTTAGAGGAGGCAAAGTGTAAGGAGATGTTAGATCAACTCACGGTTAAACTCACATTAACCGACGCTATACAGATGATGCCGGCTATGAAGAAGTACGTTAAAGGTTTGATCACTGGTAAGGTTTCATCAGAGCAAGGTACTACATTGGTCTCTAAGGATTGCAGTGCCGTTCTGCAAAACCGGATGGTTAAGAAGCTCGATGATCCCGGGAAATTTGTGTTGGCCGTGCAGATTGGTTCTACGTGTTTCAAGTGTTCCTTGTGTGACTTGGGTTCCAGCGTGAATCTCATGCCATATTCGGTTGCAAGGAAACTTGGTTATACTAACTTTAAACCAACTCGTATTTCTTTGGTTTTTGCTGACAGGTCGGTGAAGTTACCCGTGGGAATCCTAGAGGATTTACATGTCAGGATAGGCAACACGTTGATCCCGGCTGATTTTGTAGTGCTGGAACTTGATGAAGAGCCGAAGGATCCCTTGATTTTGGGACGTCCTTTCCAGCGCACAGCTGGTGCGATTATCGATGTGAGGAATGGTATAATTGGTCTCCAGCTGGGAGACATTATCATGGAGTTTGAGATGGATAGATTGCTCAAACAGCCAACCATTGATGGGCAAACCTTTGCCATCGAAGGAGACCTTGAGATCTCGGAAGACAACATGGAAGAACTCCTAACCGATGATCCGCTTGAAGTGGTGCTAACCAAGGCCGAAAGCGAACATGGTTATTTAAGTGAGGATGCAGTCGGGTTAGCCAGGATAATGGATTCGGGTCAGAACGAAAAGTCCACCGGTTTCTTGAATCTTAAACCAGACGATGCTGAAGGAGCAGCTGCTCCCGAAGACGAGACCCCACCTTCTGGAAACATTGTTGACAGCCCTTGGAGCGAGCTGAAAGCTCCAAAACTCGAGCTCAAAACCCTTCCTGCCGGGCTAAGGTACGCGTTTCTAGGCCCTAACTCTACTTATCCCGTGATCATTAATGCCGAGTTGAATAATGTGGAAACCGCTTTGCTCTTGTGTGAACTAAGGAAGTATAGAAAAGCCTTAGGTTATTCACTAGATGATATTCCTGGAATTTCACCTGAACTTTGCATGCATAGGATACACCTAGAAGATGAATCAAAGAATTCTATTGAGCATCAGAGGAGGTTAAACCCGAATCTGAAGGACGTAGTAAAAAAGGAAATCATGAAACTTCTAGAAGCAGGTGTAATTTATGCGATTTCGGATAGCAAGTGGGTTAGCCCAGTTCACGTAGTACCAAAGAAAGGCGGAATAACTGTGATCACTAATGCGAAAAATGAATTGATACCTACTAGGACAGTTACTGGCCATAGAATGTGTATTGATTATAGGAAGTTAAATGCCGCCACTAGAAAAGACCATTTTCCCCTGCCATTTATTGACCAAATGCTTGAAAGATTGGCTAACCACCCATACTACTGCTTTTTAGATGGGTATTCAGGTTTTTTTCAGATTCCCATCCACCCAGACGATCAGGAGAAAACGACATTCACGTGTCCATACGGCACGTTCGCTTATCGCCGAATGCCGTTTGGATTATGTAATGCCCCTGCGACTTTTCAAAGGTGCATGATGTCAATTTTTACCGATTTGATTGAGGATATAATGGAAGTTTTCATGGACGATTTCTCCGTCTATGGAAGCTCTTTGTCCGTGTGTTTGTCAAATTTGTGCAGGGTGTTGCAGCGATGCGAGGAGAAGCATCTAGTGCTCAACTGGGAAAAGTGTCATTTCATGATTCGAGACGGTATTGTTCTTGGTCATCGGATTTCTGAAAAGGGTAAAGAGGTTGACCGAGCAAAGGTTGAGGTTATGATGAGTTTGCAACCGCCGGATTCAGTCAAAGGAATACGGAGTTTCTTGGGTCATGCTGGTTTTTACCGCCGTTTCATCAAAGATTTTTCAAAGATAGCAAGGCCACTCACTCAACTGTTGTGTAAGGAGACCAAGTTTGAATTCGATGCAGCATGCCTTGAAGCTTTTCACACAATAAAGGGAGCTCTGGTAAGCGCACCCATTGTCCAACCACCGGACTGGGATCTCCCTTTTGAAATAATGACGGATGCAAGTGATTACGCAGTGGGAGCAGTATTGGGTCAGAGAAAAGATAAGAAACTCCACGTGATATACTACGCGAGCCGAACCCTAGATGAAGCTCAATGCCGATACGCTACAACCGAGAAGGAACTTCTAGCAGTTGTGTTCGCCTTTGAAAAGTTCAGGACTTATCTTGTTGGTTCCAAGGTGATTGTGCAAACCGACCACGCAGCTTTGAAGTATTTGCTCACCAAAAAGGATGCTAAGCCGAGACTTTTGAGGTGGATCCTTTTACTCCAGGAATTCGACCTTCAGATTGTTGATAGGAAAGGGACAGAGAACGGAGTTGCTGATAACTTGTCACGCATGAGGGTTGATGATGAGGTACCTCTGGATGATTCACTTCCAGATGAACACGTTTATGCAGTTGGAGTCTGTTTACAAGAGCAGTCAGTCCAGACAGGAGCACTTACTCCGGAAGCCTTTTGCGCGGCTATATCCAGGGAAGTTGTTCCGAGTTTCCCTTGGTTTGGGGAGATAGCAAACTACTTGGCTGCTGATCAGGAACCGGTCGATTTTGTGGGAGATAAGATGAGGAAGTTTCTCCGTGATATACGAAAATATTTTTGGGACGAGCCCTTTCTCTACAAACAGTGCTCGGACGGTATCTTTCGAAGGTGTGTACCGGATGAGGAGATTCCTGGAATTCTCTTTCATTGTCATAGTTCTAATTACGCCGGTCACTTCGCCACCTTCAAGACAGTTTCCAAGGCACTACAAGCTGGATATTGGTGGCCGACTATGTTCAGGGATGCACAGAATTTCATATCACATTGTGATACATGTCAACGCCAAGGGAATATCTCTAAAAGAAACGAGATGCCTCAACACTTTATTCTGGAAGTTGAAGTGTTTGACGTATGGGGAATAGATTTTATGGGACCTTTTCCATCCTCCTACGGAAACAAGTATATCCTAGTGGCAGTGGATTACGTTTCCAAGTGGGTGGAGGCTATTGCGTCCCCAACAAATGACTCCCGCGTTGTGGTGAAGATGTTTAAGTCTATCATATTCCCTAGGTTTGGAGTGCCACGTGTGGTCATCAGTGATGGAGGCTCTCACTTCATCAACAAGATTTTCGAAGGGTTATTAAAAAAGAATGGTGTCACACACAAGGTAGCAACGCCATATCATCCACAAACTAGCGGACAGGTTGAGGTTTCCAACAGGGAAATCAAGAGTATCTTGCAAAAGACCGTGGGAGTGTCTAGGAAAGATTGGTCTTACAAGTTGGATGATGCGTTGTGGGCTTACAGAACTGCGTACAAGACTCCGTTAGGGACGACACCTTTTCACTTGGTATATGGGAAGTCTTGTCATCTTCCAGTTGAGCTCGAGTACAAGGCAGCTTGGGCGGTTAAGTTAATAAATTATGACATCAAACCGGCGTTTGAAAGAAGGTCCATGCAGCTTCACGAATTGGATGAGATTAGGCATCTGGCCTATGAGAGCTCTAAGATTTACAAGGAGAGAACCAAGAGGTATCATGACAAGAGAATCCTCAAGCGAGATTTCCAACCAAACGACAAGGTACTCCTCTTTAACTCTCGTCTTAAACTTTTTCCTGGGAAGTTGAGATCTCGGTGGTCCGGACCCTTTGTCATCAAGGAGGTCCGTTCCTATGGAGCCGTGGTGTTGCTGGACACCGATGGAGCCGAATTTGTGGTCAATGGCCAACGCCTTAAGCCATATCTTGGCGTGATAGACCAAGCCGAAGGTGGATTCATCCCCTTAGGCGATGCACCAAAAGCCTAAAATGGCTAACCAAGTCGAGCTATAGACTTTAACCAAGCGCTTGGTGGGAGGCAACCCACCGGTATGTTTTCTAACTCTTTTAAATTTGATTTCTTTTTCTACTAATTTTGTTTTTAGCTTTGCATTTTTCAGGTTTTTCTTTAAAAAAAAAAAAAAAAAAAAAAAAAAAAAAAAAACAAACCAGAAGGGCGAAATTTTTCCAGAGAGCTCGCCGTCGATCGACACAACTCTCTGTCGATCGACACAGGAGCCACTGCCAAATTTTGCTCGAGAGTCACGAAGAGCACCTGCTCTACCAACACGCCGCCTGCTCTCCTAGGTAATTTTGAATTTCGAATTTTCGGATTTCAAATTAGGCCCACTAACAGGTAAATCCAAAAGAGAATACTTGATGGGCCCGAATATTTAGCCAAAAGGAAACAATATTCATATCAGAATATATTTCCTAATTTATTGGGAAATAACTGATTTTGTGGGATCCACTTAATTACTCCTTCCTATATAATCGCGCCCATCTCTTCTCTTCCCCTTTTCTTCTTCACGGTTTTTCTCCATTAAAACTTCAAGCCTTTTCTTTCCAAAACACAACTTTGTCAAATCTTCACGGATTTGTACGATTTTTAGCTTGATTCCACTCGATTTTTCGCCCCCTTCCCAAATATCTACTTCGTTTTTCAAGACAACAAAGGTATGTGCTCCAAATCTCTATTTTTCAGTCCGAAATTTCGAAGTTCAAAGGTGAAATCGATGAACCAATCTTGCTTGAATCTTATTGGGTTGTTTCCACAAGTTTCTTAACTAATTTCGCACCTTAGGGTAGTGAAATTTGCTCGAAATTGTAATTAAAAGTGAAACCCTAATGTGGATTGAAAAGCTTAATTTTTGAGAATTTTCGTGTGATATTGGGCTTAAGTTACTCACTGTGCTCCATTGACCCTAGTGACTTTGTTTGCTAAGAGACGCATACATCGAATTTTGGAATTTGATTGTCAGTTTTACTTTTTGAACAAAAATTTCGATGTTTGTATATAGTGAGAATCGGATTTATGCGTGTGTTTTTGGCTTGTTCTTTGTGCTTGTTGGATGACAAAAATCTCATACGGAAACCCTATGAGCAAGGCCACCAAGGGCAAGGGGATTGCTGCGACGAGTGGTGCACCATATCCATGGCCACGAGCCGCCGATCCAATCCGTTTCGTTCTACCCGATTCTAGTCTCCCGCTCAACTCGGATGATGCTTGGGATCAGAATGACGCTTACTATTACAATAATTGGTTGGAGGTTGACATCGAGCCAACCCGATTTATGTGCCCCAATACGTTGAGGAACCTTGGACTTCACCGAGAAGTAAGCGATATTCTCTCACGTGCTCAACTCACCGAGCTCGTCTCTTCCACCGATGTGCTTTATCCGGATCTAGTGCGTCAATGCTTGGCCTCGGCTAAGTTAACCTTCACCAATCCCAAACATCCGGTGGCATCTCAAGGAGTTCTCACTTTCTTCGCCAATGGGAAGAAATACGGCATCTCCATTAGGACACTTTGCACGGTTTATGGATTCGATTCCGAATCGGAGATTGTTGCCTTTCCAACCGTCTTCCCAGCTAAGCATGCCTTTTGGAACTACATTGCTCACGGTACCTACGCATCTCGTAGTGCGGCTCAATCTTCCATCCGCAACCCCGCATTCCGAATTGCAGCTAAGGCGTTATCCGCTATCTTCTTCGCTCAGGAGAACCATAGCAAGGTTCGAATTGCAGAGCTGGTGCTCCTCTATAATGGGGTTCGGGAAGTTCTTTCTACGGTTCCGGAGCTCGCTTGCGATATGGACATTGATGTCAACCTGGGCGCCGTACTTGCTCGAGTCATTGCGGAGAAGAGGACCGTGGATAGGAAGACGAAGACGGAGAGGATTGGGAGCCTTTTGACAAGGCTATTCGTACATCTGGGAGTCGATTTGAACAACACGCCTTGCATCGATGAGGAGCGCGTCATGGATATCAATTTCCTCATCAACTGTCAAATCATGGCGGATGCAAACGTCTACCGATTTACTTCTCGGGATGATCGTCTTCTGTTTTGTAGGTTGCCCCAGCCAGCCTTGACGGATGTGCAAGATGGAGTTAACATCGGGTTTACACCGGGTCCAACTTTTCTTTGTGACGAAACAGGAGCAGCTGTTCCTCCTGAGAGCACCCGCTCCGAAGCTCCTGCTCCCGAATCCCCAGTTTACTTGAGTGATGACGAGATCGAGGATTTAGAGAGGGCCACCGCTTCGGTCAAGAAGAGCAAGGCTAACATGCGCCGGCCCTACAGGAGCGAGTATCTCCTTCGTGAGATCTCCGACGATCCGACGGATGCCGAGTACAAGTCATGGATGGTGGACTCCGCCAAGAAGAACAATGGACTCATGCGCCGCATTCTCCACATGCTCCAGAAGGGTTGCAATGGTTCTAAGGCCACTGCTACAGCACCATCTACCTCCGCGGTTCCACCCCCTGCCAGCAGAGCACCTGCTCCACCAGCTGCCGTACCATCTTCTTCCGGCCGTGTGACACGTTCGTCCAAGCGTAAGAAGCCACTCACCGATGACGATGACTCAGATCACACTACGAGTGCTTAGCACCTCTTCCCATTCCGCTAAGACATTTTCTTTCTTGCATTTTCCTTTATTTTTGGACTTATTTATTTTTTAATTCTCTCTTTTCTTATTTTTACACCGAGACGGTGTGAAGTAAGTCTGGGGGGAGTTGTTGCTGATGTTGTTTATTTTGGATGTTTTCTTTTCTTATGTCTTTTGAGTCTGTTTTTCTTTGTTTTATTGAGTCAAGACTTTTTAGTTGGGAATTAGGACGTTATTCTATGACGATCTCTGAACCACTTTTGCTGATTAACTCTCTTTCTAGTGACCATTTCTTCAGAGCATGGATTACAAGGAATAGCTGGAACACCTCAATGCATCATTTTCCAGGTTTCATATTGACCAAAAATTCTCTCGCTATTGGCACTAGACTAGGGAAACGATTTATATTCAGGACTTCTTTTCCTTTTTACCACTCTTGCTGATCCTGAATAGCTAGCTCATTTTTAGCTAGTACCCTCCTTTAACCTTACCTCTTTTCAACCTCCTTGCCGTCTTTGTATTTCATTGTCATATGTGCAGCATATGTGCAAAAGGGCCGGAGAGAGATGGGTCGACACAGCCTCTAGATCACTCGTTCAGAAGGACAGAGCACCTGCTCTTATTTATGAGGTTTCGTGGAAGGAGAGGAAAGAACATCATTGAGACTCACTTGGGTACATAAATTAATTCTGTTATTTTCGTGTTTGAGAGGCATGACTGTGTAATCAAAACCCTCTTCATCTAAAAAAAAAAAAAAAAAAAAAAATATGATGATGAAGAGTGGTAAAATCTTTAAAAACATGTCTCTCTGCACTATGAGTATACCCAAGGTGAACGATGATTGGCTAAGGCGAGAGGAAGAAATAAAAAAGGATGGAATGAGTGATTTAGAGAATGTGGGCCATCAAACCGACCTGCTCTCTCTTGCAATTTTGCGCGATATCCTGCATCCTCTACGAAACATCGGTAACCCTTAAACACTCTAAACACTTTCAACTCACCCTTAAATAGCCTGAAACCCTTAGCGCCGTATTCCCTGAAAAGGTGTCATTAGCGAGTTCCTCACGCATACTTTTAGTGCGTTTGGTTTGTGTTATTGCAAAAAATTATTTGGGAAATGGCTTGGTTGAGAAGTGTGTTGAGACTGTTTTGGTGACACTTTGTCATTCGTAATCTGGATTGTGTGGTCTGCAGATCGAAAGCCAAAGGTACGGTTCGCTGAGAATAAAAGAGTTCCCACGTTTTCAAACCTTTTTCCTTTACTTGGTTTTGAGTTTGTTTGAGGACAAACAAAGATCTAAGTCTGGGGGAATTGATATACTCCATTTTTGGCGTATTCTAACCATTGTTTTGTAGGGTTTTATCGAGTCTTTTTCCTTTGTATTGAGTCTTTTTAGGTCCAAAGGTGGCTGGAATGAAGAATTGGAGTTTGCTAGGAGGTTTGGTGAAAAGGAAGGAAAACACGATCTTTTGGAGGTTTTTGAAGCAGAAGACGGGAGCACCTGCTCCCAGAACGGATTTGACTGCTCCCCAGAAGATTACCTAGAAGATTGCCGACGTTTAAGTGAATATCCAGAAGATTTGAAGAAAAGAAATATTCACTAAACTGAATATTTACCCGGAGATTTGCAAAAGAGGATATTCATTAAATAGAAGATTTACTTAGAAGATTCTCATGAGATTTACTTCCTTATTTCTAGTCGCCTCTCCCTTTAAAGGAGGAAGTCCTCCTTTGACGCTAGACACGTTTTTTACACACGCTTTCTTCACGCCTCACGCAGAGACAAAAACACTTTCCTTTTTACTTGCTTTTCACGTTTTGGATTCAAAGACCTTGGAGAGATTTCGTTTGCTTTGGATTTTGAAGAGTTGTTCATCTACTTGTTATTGAGTTTCTCTTGAACCCTTCTCTTTTATTTATTCAATGAATTCTTCTATCTCTCTTTGTGTTTTTCGTTCTAACATGTGCGAGTAATTCCCCTTGTTAGATTAGGGTTTTCAAAGGGATTTAGAGATTCAATGAACTCGGCATAGATAGGATTATACTTACATATTTGATATCTTCATCTAATGTTGAATTTAATGCCTAGACTAGCTTGATCACCTAGCCTTTGATATTAGGTTAAATTTACTCATCAAAAGTGTAGTAGATTGCTTGAAATAACTTAGATGGGCGATTTGATCCTTAGCCAACGATAGTTGAAGTTAAGGCAAATCGTGAACTTATCAATCTTAATCGTTAATGCTTGTTAATTTGTTTAGTCTCAAACGACAGTTTAGGGTGCTAGATTTATTAATAAAGTTGTTGATGCCACGACAGTGGATCCTCATAAAATCGTGATTGTGTTCTAGATTGGTACTTAAATTGATATCCTGAATAATTGCTTGGTTCTTGATGATCTATTCTCTGCGATAATTCCCTTGTCTAACGCTTTTATCATATTTGTTTACAACCGAATTTTACTTTGCTTTGTTATTTATTTTCGTGACACTTTAAAACCACTTGAATCGCTTAGCTTGAATTGTGTTTAAAAGGAACTAAAGTGTATTGCCAGTCCCTGAACGAACCTAAATCTATTTCTACATCGGATTAGTAATTTAGGAATTGAGTTCTTAATCGGGATAAAACATTGCTATCAAACGGTTCAAGGTACTTCACTTTATCCTCTTTCCGATTTTATATCGGATACTCAGTTTTCTCCAGGACATAGAGCTTTCTTGACGTCTATCACCGCTGGTACTGAGCCTAAGAATTTCAAAGAGGCTGTGAAAATTAAATTCTGGTTATTAATCTTGAAGATGCACACACTTGGGATATTACGGATCTTTCGCCTGGTAAAGAAGCCATTGGTAGTCAATGGGTGTATCGAACTAAGTACTACTCTGATGGAACCATAGAGCGCTACAAAGCTCGCCTTGCTATTCAAGGAAATAATCAGGTTGAGGGTGAGGATTATAACGAAACGTTTGCACCGGTTGCGCTTAGTTGCTGCTAAAAACTGGGAAGTCTACCAAATGGATGTTAACAACGCATTTCTTCATGGTGATCTAGAAGAAGAAGTCTATATGAATCTTCCCCCGGGTTTTCGACATTCTCATCCTGGTAAAGTTTGTCGTCTTCGAAAGTCTTTATATGGTCTTAAACAAGCACCAAGATGTTGGTTCAAGAAATTCTCGGATGCTTTACTTCGGTTTGGGTTTGTTCAATCATACGAAGATTACTATCTCTTCTCCTACTCGTATAAAGATGTTGATCTATGAGTTTTAATTTACGCTGATGATCTTCTCATTTGTGGTAATAATGAGTATATGGTGCAAAAGTTTAAATCGTATTTAAGTCGTTGTTTCTCGATGAAGGACTTGGGAAAATTAAAATACTTTCTTGGTATTGAAGTAAGTCGGGGCCAAGAAGGAATTTTTTTTATCGCAACGCAAGTACGCGTTGGATATTGTTACCGATAGTGGTAATCTCGCCTCAAAGCATGCTGCGACACCGCTTGAGTCAAATCATCAACTTGCTACAGCCAAAAGTCCTCTTCTTGAGGATCCAAGTAAGTATCGAAGACTTTTTGGACGATTGATATATCTTCTCAATACTCGACCCGAGTTATGTTATTTGGTTCATATTCTTTCCCAATTCATGCAAACACCAAAAGAATTTCATTGGGAGGCTGCTCTTCGTGTAGTGTGATATGCTCAAATTTACCCTGAGCTACTCTCTCAAATTAAGTGATCAGATGCAACACTTGGGGATCGAATCCACAGGAAATCAAATTTTACAATAGATTAATAAATTCAGATTAAGCTAAGCAAAATATAATGTAATGTAAAAACAAGTAATAAAAGCAAGATAGGTGATAAGCTTTAAAACAATAAAGATAAAAGCTAGGTTCATAGAAATCTCAGGTGAATCAGAATTGCAGATCAATAAATAAAAGATAGGATATTAAGCGCAGTTCTTAAACATGAACACGAATATAAAATCAATCAACTTTCGCTGCAGAGATTATCAATGTTTAAATCCTATGCAATTAAAATATTATCCTATGCAATTAAAATAAGATGTAGCAAAACATCAAAAACCTTTAAATAGCCCTTAACCTAATAGAGAAATTACTCAGACATAATAAAAGAAGAAACCATTCTTATTAAAAATAGATATCTCTTAAACTAAGTAAAATAAAGCATAAGCCTAAACAATGGCTGCGAAAATGTATTTATAGAGTACATAAACCATCATTAACATAATTGTAAACATCTGGAACTTTCGGGCTTTGAACAGACATCTTCGATTTTGGGCTTTTGGCTTGGTCGAGCAGGGTGTCGACCGACACCCATAGGTGGTGTCGTTCGACACCATCTTCATATTTCGACTCTTCACTTCGATCTTTGCCACTTCGTTCCGCAATGCTCAAAAACTTTCAGTAAACATCAATTATGCCTCAAACGTCTAAGTACCTGCAAAGACTCTAAAACATACTAGGAAACACCATAAAGACTCTAGATATTGGACTTATAGCATGGCCTAACAGGGTAAAAACCATGATATATCATAGTGCGGTTTTTAAAGGGCACTTTGGGTCAAAGAATTCTTCTCAAGGCTGACTCGGATCTCACTTTATCAATTTATTGTGATGCGGATTGGGCGGCTTGTCCATTAACGTGTCGTTCACTTAGTGCGTTTCTGGTCATGCTCGGTGGTTCTCCTATTTCTTGGAAAACCAAGAAGCAAGATATAGTATCTCATTCTTCGGCCGAAGCCGAATATCGGTCAATGTCAGTGGCGTTACGTGAGCTCAAGTGGTTACGAAGATTGCTCATGGAGTTTGGTATTCCTCAAACTGCTCCTACCCATTTCTTTTGTGATAGCAAAGCGGCAATTCATATACCCGCTAATCCTGTGTTTCATGAACGTACCAAACATATAGAAAAGAATTGTTATGCAGTTCGAGACGCGGTTCAAGATGGTACTATTGTCACTCAACATTTACGTACGGATGCTCAAATCGCAGACATTTAACTAAAGCATTGGGTCGTGTTCCCTTTCAAAACATATCATTCAAGTTAGGCATTGTTAATCTCCATGCTCCAACTTGAGGGGGAGTATTGGCCTATATATGTATATACGTTACTTGGGCTTTAGGTTAGCCGTCATAGTCTCGTGTATAAATACATCTCTTTGTAATGTTCATAAGCAAGTCAATAAAGTCAATACAAACCTTATTCTACATCCTGTAGAATTGGGTTTTGTGTATGGATTGGAGAATCAATTTTTCTAATGGTAAGAGTTTGGCCGAAAAAAACAAATCAAATGGTAAGAGAGGGGAAGAGGCAGACGGGAAAAGTTTAACTGACAAGGCAGACAGGAAAAGTTTTAGAGATTTCTCGTAACTAAAAAGAATTCTATTCGTCATTGAATGGAGTTTAACTTACACTAACAATAATGCATATAGATTATAGACAAAGTCAAATGATATAATAACATGAATACTATAATGTTAATACTGTCACTTTGAGTTTAAAAATCCAAAAAGTTAATGCCCACAAAAAAAACCCCAAGAAATTACAACAAAAAGATGTTGACCATGGATACTTAATTACTTTTTTAAGAAGATGTGATATGATGTTTAGCATTTATTTTCGTTTAAGCATTGAAGCTTTCGCGCCTTTTGACCCAGCATGATTTTGGATTAGTGAGTATAACATCGTTGACCTAAAATACAAAAAATTGATGGGACAATTTCAAAAATGTCATTCTTGAATTATTCTTTCTCAATAATTATACTATCACATGCAAATTTGCGAACATGTCATCTTTAAAAAAAAAAAACACGGTTATTATGATAAACCAAAGCGGCCCGTACACACGGTCTCAGAGACTGATTCCATGGATAGTGTACTGATTCAAACTTCTTAATATGTTTTTAATTGCTAATTTGTAGAGAAATTTTGTTAATATGTAAATAAAGAATTAGTGGATACAGTCAGTGATCGTGTCAGTGTTAAAAGGGATTGTCTCCAGATCCAAATAGTCTTCTTATATTCCTTTTCTTTTTAAATACAAAAGTCTTCTTATTTTTAGCATCTATAAATACCCCCAAGAAGCTTGATCTCAAGTGTATAATAACTCCTCAGTTCTTTTGTTGAACTCTATAAGTCAAAAAGCTTAATAATAACAAAATGATTTCTTAAGTTTTCTTGATTTTGTTTTTGTTAAAAAGAAGAGCTCATTAGTTTAATTACTTCATTTTGATTATATTCGATTCTGATTGACCAGTACGACCACGGAAAAAGGTATTTTTTTGTTTTTCAATTTTTTCTTTCTTTCTATTTTTCACCATTTATATATTATTTTCTTTCCTTTTATAAAAAAATATATGCATATATATTATGTAAAGAGTGATTGATAGTCATAACAAAGCCAAGAAAGAGTTACTTGTATTTTTTATAAAATATGTCAATTCAAAACAAATAAGTATTGAGTTTTTCCGATATGTAATTTTAATACGATATTAATACCGAAATTCAGATTAGTTTTTTTTCTATTTAAATTACACGATATGAAACTGATTTTCTGGTTACATTTTTTGCCATTTTTTTTTCTGTAAATTTCATGCAACGATTTTTTACGTGTGAAAGTCACCTCGTTATCTTCACGGTGCAAAATAAAAGTATTACTACTAAGCATATACGTGACGATGATTTACGTAATATATATATGTATATATAGACCTAAATTTGTAATACATTTACATTTTGATTTTTACCGTTTTAACTTTCATTAATTTGAGTACTTATTGGTAATGAAAAAGCAGGAAAATGGGATTAGGAGCGACGGCCCCAGGTAGCGATCGTTTCAGTACTTCTGGCCCTTCCCATCTTGCCTCTATTGATTGGTATATTTTTTTTTAATTCGGTGACATATGTATATACTTGTGAATTGTCGTAGAATACAAATTATAGAATGTAAAGCATTAGAAAGTTGTAAAGTTGCCGAGGAAGCATTGTAAAGTTGCTACATTTGATGTAACTGAATCTTCATTATTATGATATTAACATGCTTAGCAAAAACAAAAAAAGCATTAGAAAGTTAATATTTAAAATGATAGACGTCAGACAAAAAAAAAAATTTACTAGAATTATATAAATTCATGTGCCGTGCACGAGTTTCTTACTAATAGTTGACCTTTGGGAATCAATATCAATATCGTATTTAAAATGAAAAAATTATCCCACATCTACTCAGATTCTAAATATAATTCGTTTTTTTTTGTTTTTTGTAATAGGAACAATACGTACCACCGAAGCTCGGTGACATCAAGTTTGGTAAAAGGAGTGTACACGTTGGAACGGGACAGACAAAACAAACGGGTCGGCCCCGACTCCCTAGCCAAGCCCTGGTGGGATGTTTTCCACTTCACTTTACTCGAAACATTGATTGACAAAAACAACTCCATATACGGTGCCGTTTTCGTAAACGAGCTCTACAACCTTCACCAAGACACCTCTCATTTGAAAGCGCCTCCACGTTATGTGATTGCGTTCCGCGGCACAATCACAGAGAAGGATACTTTACTGTCTGATATGAAACTTAACCTCCGATGCTTCATCAACATCCTCCATCGAGGCGACAGGTTCATGCGCGCCATAGAAGCAATCCACAAGATGGTGGACAAACACGGCGAGCCAAATATATGGCTCGCTGGACACTCTTTGGGAGCCGCCATAGCATTGGCGGCCGGGAAAACAATGATCAAAAAGCATAAATTATTCCTTGAAGCTCACATATTCAACCCTCCCATGTTGAATTTTCCTCTAGAGCAGCTACTTCCGAGCAAGAGGCTAAAAGGTGTGTTTCGAATCACTGGGAGTGTCATCAAAGCCACCGTAGCCACGGTCTTCAAGGATGGTCAGGTAAAGTAAACATTCTTAATGAGAAATTGACATGTTTGCTCTTGCTCTAGATAACTAGTTCAATTACTCGAGGCAAAAATATCAGAGTTTCACCATCCACATTGAGCCGCTCCAAACTAAACTATTAGTTTTATTTTACATATTATTGTTTAAAAGGTTGATTTTTCTTGCAAGACACTACATAATTTTTATTTTTAACCAGATGTGATTCAAGTTTTTTTTACCACCCGACAATAATCTCCTAGGATGAATGTAGCCTTTGAGTAGCCCACTCACCAGATTTCTAAATGCATGACATCATTTCTTGATATATATATCTTTTGTTATTACAGATTCAAGAAGACTATACAAAAATAGCATCGTGGATACCTTGTTTATATGTGAACCCAGCAGATCCAATATGTTCAGAATATATTGGTTACTTTAAACACAAAACCTTAATGTCTAAGATGGGATTAAGCGTAATCGAGGAAATCGGTGCTACAAACTCACTTAGGAGTCTACTGGTCGGAAAAAGAGGAACATCATCACCGTTGGATTTTTCAACGGAACCTCTTCACCTTCTTCCATCAGCCGATATGACAATAAACACGAACAAACCGACCAAGTCTAAGTCAGCTCATGGACTTAACCAGTGGTGGCAGCAAGACTCGGTCATGAATTGGGAAAGCTGCTGCATTAGGCCTTATTCTCAGGGTGAATTGGTAAAACTGCTGAATTAGGCTTACAATAAAATACTTATAATGAAGCATTTGCTACTTTGGTTGAGATTGCTATAACCCTTAGTTCGAATCCTTCTATCTATCCTTTTCCATTTCTTCTACTCTTTTTTTCTTCTTCTTCTTCCATTTTGTGTGTGTTTCTCTTTCCCATGTCTTATATCTTCTTCTTTTTACTTTTTTTTTTTGGTCGGATTCTTCTTTTTGCTTTTGTTTTCTCTTGTGTTTGATTTTCCTTTGGTTGTAATCATGTAATTGTTTATATAGAACAAATGTAATATAACTCAAACGTAATGTAAAAATCCTATCATAAAATTTGCAAGTAGTTAATTAAAACCATACCACTTATTTTACTATATGGTAGAGTCACTATGAGTTGATTTATATATGACTTGCTCTTTGTCCAGAACTGATATAATAATTGTGGTATTACAGAATCAGGAACATTCCATAACACCAAAGCACGACAATTATATAATAACCCCAACCATCATATTCATACCAAACCACTGTTTCCAAAAGTTAAGGTTTACCTGAAAGACAGTGACATTTACTTATTGTTATGGACACCAGATATACACCAGTTAACAATCACGACAAAGGATTGGGGAAAAATCTCGAGGAAGTGATAAAGATAATTTCAGTTCTGCGAATACTGGTCGAGGCAACGATCCATAATAGCAGAGACCGTGCTGAGAAACTCTTCTTCGGTTGTCTCTGGAGACATTAAAGCTTCTGCATCGTTTATGATTTGCTCGATCACAGATTCTTTCTTGAGTGTTTCTCTGCACATTATGCTTCCAATGGAAAAAGGTGTGAGACCCTTTGCAGCACCTTTCTTCAGAAGCATGGTCGAGATGCGGAAGACACGGGCGCATGAAGATGGAATCTCCCAACCATGGAATCTCAAAAGTTCAATGTCTTGCTCTGGATCCAAGGATGTGATGTATTCCAATGTCTCTGAAGAGTATGGCTCTTTTGCTTGAGGCCAGTATAGCCACTCAAATGTGCAATCTTCAAACTGCACAAGGAAACAAAAAGGTGTTTTTAGCATAATATAAAAGTGTAAATGTCGGATATAGTTGTCTTCGAATACAGAAGAGACGTTGACCTTATTTGGAAAGCAATAGCCGTGGTCGATTGGAGTAAGCATGATCTGACCATTTTGTCCGTCTCGGCTAACCAAAATGTTCCCACCGTGACGATCTGCATTAGCCAGCCTAATGTCTAGAACCGATATCTTGTGAACCAGATAGACCGGGAACACTTTGTATCCCATATCTTCACAAGTTCCAACATTACTCACAAACATCTGCAGAGAACCGATCTTTGTGTTCTCTAGAGAGAACAAGACGACTTAACCAAGCCATGCATCTCTATGCTTGTGGTTAAGATCACCGGCAAACTTCCTTTGGTTGCTCATCAAACCACATTGATTTTGATTCGAGCCGAGGAATGATGATAATGAGAGGTATGTGGGCTCGTACTCTTTTTCTCTATCTTTGGTTTTGCCCCATTGGGTTTTCCGAAGTAGGTTTTTAATGAGGCAAGCACACATATTTTTAATTCAAATCCTCATTATCATGCTTATGCCATTTCTTGAAGCTCAATAAGATGATTTCGTTGGCCCATTTATCCTTAGTTAAAATCTGATTTTTATTTAAAAATTTTGTTTATGTGAGTTAAATTTGATTAATGTGTTCACACTTGTTCTTGTGTTCACATTAGTCTTTCAAACTTCTTCTTTAATGTTATTATGTTTTTCGTGTGGTCAAAGGAAGAGAAAGGGGTTTGTCCTTTCAATTCTTTTGCCTATATAATGTGGCCGAAATCTTCTAATAAGAACATCAAACATTTTTATTCTCAAATTCTCTAACTTGTTTGATCCGAGAAGTGCGTAATTTCTTCTCATCACTTTCTTATCTTTGTGCGTAATATCATAGACTAGAAAGAGCTTCGTAGTCTAAGAGATCTCCATCTCGCTTGGAAGTACACTTCGATTAGCTTCTATCATCCGTTCATATTCCATTCAAAAATCGGTTCATCTTCATCATTCCATATCAATCCGCTGCATCCAAACCTCATTTCACATCATTCCGCATCTCAAAACCTTCGAAGGGCATTCTTTGGGCATAGATCCTCACGAGGAGTCTATCAATAATTCGCACTGAACTTTCATATGGTGAATATTTGTGAAATGCATTTGTTGACAGTAAAACAAAGATGAAGCAGATCTACTGTGTCTTATATCTCGGATGCTCATCTACTCTGGTTAGATTTGAAGCAGAGATTCTTGGTGGGAAATAATTTTCGTGTTCATCAAATTAAAGCTCAGTTTGCTTCGTATAGACAAGATGGGCAAACGGTGTTGGAATACTATGGTCGACTCGATCTCTGCTTTGTGGAAAGAATTACAGGTTTCTCGGCCAATTCATGTTTGTTCTTGTGGTGCAGCTAAAGAGATTGCAAAAGAAAGAGAAGAAGACAAGATCGACCAATTTGTTTAGGGTCTTGATGATGCGCGATTTGGAAGTCTCTGTACAAATATCATAGTTGCGGATCCTCTTCCAATCTTGGTGAAATCTACTCAAAAATTGTACAAGAAGAACAAAAACTTTCTTCTTCTCGAAGTCGTGAACAACAACATGAAGCTGTGGGCTTCGTTGCTCGTCGGGAACAAGAGCCATTGTTTTCCGTCGTCGTGATCAACAAAGAGATTCATCTCTTTCTGGTGTAAAATCTGAAACTCAAGGACGAGCAGAAAATACAATTTTACGACCTTGTAACATGCTTTGTGCTCATTGTGGGAGATCCGGTCATGAAAAACATGATTGTTGGCAGATGGTTGGTTTTCCGGATTGGTTTTATGACCAACGGAACAATAGTGGTGGCCGTGGTGGTAGTGTAAACAGTCGTGGTAGAGGAGGTCGTGGTTCTGGTTTTGGTAGCAGTGGTCGAGGTGGTGGTCGTGGTGTAGCTAATGTTGCTCACGCTACGAGTTCTAATTCGTCATCGTTTCCAGAGTTTACTCCTGATCAATGGAAAGTTCTCTCCATGATGGTTCAAGAGAAATGTGGACAAGCTAATTCCGATAAATTATCTGGTAAGATTAGTTTTGGTGATGTTATTCTTGATACAGGAGCAAGTCATCATATGACAGGCAATAAATATTTCCTAACTAATCTCGAGAATATCTCGCCATGTTCGGTGGCTTTTGCCGATGGAAGTCGAACGTTTGCTCTAAGCATGGGTGTTTTTGCTATATCGGATAAGATATCGTTGATGAATGTGTCATATGTGCCAAATTTAAATTGCACCTTGATTTCGGTTGCAAAGTTATTAAAGCAAAGATTTTTTTTGCTTTGTTCACTGACACAATTTGTATCTTACAGGACCGTTTTACGAGGACCTTGATTGGAACCGGTGAAGAGCGTGATGGGGTCTATTACTTGACGGATTTGGTCTCGGCAAAGGGTCATAAGGCAACGGCTGGTTCAGATCAAGCTTTGTGGCATCGGCGTTTGGGACATCCGTCATCTTCAGTGCTTTCGGATTTATCTTTAGTTTCTAGTTCAAATAAACTAGCTAGCTCTAGTCCATGTGACATTTGTTTTAGAGCAAAGCAAACTCGTGAGGTTTTGCATGATAGTTTAAATAAAACAACGGATTGTTTTTCACTTATTCATGTGTATGTTTGGGGTCCATATTGTGTTCCTTCTTCTCGCGGTGCAGTATACTTTCTAACGATAGTTGATGATTTTTCTAGAGCCGTTTGGACCTATCTCTTGTTGGCAAAATCAGAAGTTAAAGGAATGTTGATCAAGTTTTTAGCGTATACGGAAAAGCAATTCTCAAAATCAGTTAAAATGGTACGTAGCGATAACGGTACGGAGGTTATGTGCCTTTCTTTGTTCTTTCGTGAACATGGAATCATTCACCAAACCTCTTTTGTTGGTACGCCACAACAAAATGGGCGTGTTGAAAGAAAACATAGGCATATCCTTAACGTAACGCGAGCCTTATTGTTTCAAGCAAATTTGCCTATCAAGTTTTGGGGAGAAGCAGTTTTAACAGCTGCTTACTTAATCAACAAAACTCCTACACCAATTCTTCAAGGCAAATCACCGTATGAAGTGCTTCATGGTGTTAAGCCTGATTATAAGTTGTTGAAAGTATTTGGTTCGGCTTATTATACTCATCGTATGACAAGAGATAAGGACAAGTTTGGTGAACGTAGTCGTTTGTGTGTTTTTGTTGGTTATCCATTTGGAAAGAAGGGGTGGAAAGTTTATGATATTGAGTTTCTTGTGTCACGTGATGTTGTTTTTAATGAAGAGGTTTTCCCTTTTAGTGACACTAAAGTTGTTCCATGGCTATCATCTCCGCCTAATGTTGTTTCCGATGAAGATTTGTTAATTGTGCCTGAAGTAAGGGGGAGCACGGAGGAGTTAGCCGTACCTCCTACTCCTACTCCACCTGTTTCTCCTACTCTTGAAGAAGTTCCTAATGTTGCTTTGCCTTCGCCAATACCCGTTGTTGAGGAACCACAACCAGTTGAAGAAGCTCTTGGTAAAGGTCATCGTCAAAAGACCAAATCTGTTTTGTTACATGATTATATCACATATAACGCCGCCGTAGACCCCCCATCACACGCTCTTCCCCATTCCGATTCATCGTCCTCGTCAACGGTTCAAGGTACTTCACTTTATCCTCTTTCCGATTTTATATCGGATACTCAGTTTTCTCCAGGACATAGAGCTTTCTTGACGTCTATCACCGCTGGTACTGAGCCTAAGAATTTCAAAGAGGCTGTGAAAATTAAATTCTGGTTATTAATCTTGAAGATGCACACACTTGGGATATTACGGATCTTTCGCCTGGTAAAGAAGCCATTGGTAGTCAATGGGTGTATCGAACTAAGTACTACTCTGATGGAACCATAGAGCGCTACAAAGCTCGCCTTGCTATTCAAGGAAATAATCAGGTTGAGGGTGAGGATTATAACGAAACGTTTGCACCGGTTGCGTTTAGTTGCTGCTAAAAACTGGGAAGTCTACCAAATGGATGTTAACAACGCATTTCTTCATGGTGATCTAGAAGAAGAAGTCTATATGAATCTTCCCCCGGGTTTTCGACATTCTCATCCTGGTAAAGTTTGTCGTCTTCGAAAGTCTTTATATGGTCTTAAACAAGCACCAAGATGTTGGTTCAAGAAATTCTCGGATGCTTTACTTCGGTTTGGGTTTTTTCAATCATACGAAGATTACTATCTCTTCTCCTACTCGTATAAAGATGTTGATCTATGAGTTTTAATTTACGCTGATGATCTTCTCATTTGTGGTAATAATGAGTATATGGTGCAAAAGTTTAAATCGTATTTAAATCGTTGTTTCTCGATGAAGGACTTGGGAAAATTAAAATACTTTCTTGGTATTGAAGTAAGTCGGGGCCAAGAAGGAATTTTTTTTATCGCAACGCAAGTACGCATTGGATATTGTTACCGATAGTGGTAATCTCGGCTCCAAGCATGCTGCGACACCGCTTGAGTCAAATCATCAACTTGCTACAGCCAAAAGTCCTCTTCTTGAGGATCCAAGTAAGTATCAAAGACTTTTTGGACGATTGATATATCTTCTCAATACTCGACCCGAGTTATGTTATTTGGTTCATATTCTTTCCCAATTCATGCAAACACCAAAAGAATTTCATTGGGAGGCTGCTCTTCGTGTAGTGTGATATGCTCAAATTTACCCTGAGCTACTCTCTCAAATTAAGTGATCAGATGCAACACTTGGGGATCGAATCCACAGGAAATCAAATTTTACAATAGATGAATAAATTCAGATTAAGCTAAGCAAAATATAATGTAATGTAAAAACAAGTAATAAAAGCAAGATAGGTGATAAGCTTTAAAACAATAAAGATAAAAGCTAGGTTCATAGAAATCTCAGGTGAATCAGAATTGCAGATCAATAAATAAAAGATAGGATATTAAGCGCAGTTCTTAAACATGAACACGAATATAAAATCAATCAACTTTCGCTGCAGAGATTATCAATATTTAAATCCTAGAAAACAAAATTTCTTTGCGAATCCTAACAATCTAAACAAGCATTAAAGTTCAAGCTCAATTGTTCACAAAACCCTAAACCAAATTTCTTTGCGAAAAGGAATTTTGCTCATCAAAGACTAGATCAAGTAATCAACAAAACTATCGTTTCTATTAATTAACCCTAAATCAGATTTCAGGCCATGAATCTAAAATCAGCAATAAACTCAAGTCAAGATGAAGAACATTCTAAAGATATTATCCTATGCAATTAAAATAAGATGTAGCAAAACATCAAAAACCTTTAAATAGCCCTTAACCTAATAGAGAAATTACTCAGACATAATAAAAGAAGAAACCATTCTTATTAAAAATAGATATCTCTTAAACTAAGTAAAATAAAGCATAAGCCTAAACAATGGCTGCGAAAACGTATTTATAGAGTACATAAACCATCATTAACATAATTGTAAACATCTGGAACTTTCGGGCTTTGAACAGACATCTTCGATTTTGGGCTTTTGGCTTGGTCGAGCAGGGTGTCGACCGACACCCATAGGTGGTGTCGATCGACACCATCTTCATATTTCGACTCTTCACTTCGATCTTTGCCACTTCGTTCCGCAATGCTCAAAAACTTCCAGTAAACATCAATTATGCCTCAAACGTCTAAGTACCTGCAAAGACTCTAAAACATACTAGGAAACACCATAAAGACTCTAGATATTGGACTTATAGCATGGCCTAACAGGGTAAAAACCATGATATATCATAATGCGGTTTTTAAAGGGCACTTTGGGTCAAAGAATTCTTCTCAAGGCTGACTCGGATCTCACTTTATCAATTTATTGTGATGCGGATTGGGCGGCTTGTCCATTAACGTGTCGTTCACTTAGTGCGTTTCTGGTCATGCTCGGTGGTTCTCCTATTTCTTGGAAAACCAAGAAGCAAGATATGGTATCTCATTCTTCGGCCGAAGCCGAATATCGGTCAATGTCAGTGGCGTTACGTGAGCTCAAGTGGTTACGAAGATTGCTCACGGAGTTTGGTATTCCTCAAACTGCTCCTACCCATTTCTTTTGTGATAGCAAAGCGGCAATTCATATACCCGCTAATCCTGTGTTTCATGAACGTACCAAACATATAGAAAAGAATTGTTATGCAGTTCGAGACGCGGTTCAAGATGGTACTACTGTCACTCAACATTTACGTACGGATGCTCAAATCGCAGACATTTAACTAAAGCATTGGGTCGTGTTCCCTTTCAAAACATATCATTCAAGTTAGGCATTGTTAATCTCCATAATCCAACTTGAGGGGGAGTATTGGCCTATATATGTATATACGTTACTTGGGCTTTAGGTTAGCCGTCATAGTCTCGTGTATAAATACATCTCTTTGTAATGTTCATAAGCAAGTCAATAAAGTCAATACAAACCTTATTCTACATCCTGTAGAATTGGGTTTTGTGTATGGATTGGAGAATCAATTTTTCTAATGGTAAGAGTTTGGCCGAAAAAAACAAATCAAATGGTAAGAGAGGGGAAGAGGCAGACGGGAAAAGTTTAACTGACAAGGCAGACAGGAAAAGTTTTAGAGATTTCTCGTAACTAAAAAGAATTCTATTCGTCATTGAATGGAGTTTAACTTACACTAACAATAATGCATATAGATTATAGACAAAGTCAAATGATATAATAACATGAATACTATAATGTTAATACTGTCACTTTGAGTTTAAAAATCCAAAAAGTTAATGCCCACAAAAAAAACCCCAAGAAATTACAACAAAAAGATGTTGACCATGGATACTTAATTACTTTTTTAAGAAGATGTGATATGATGTTTAGCATTTATTTTCGTTTAAGCATTGAAACTTTCGCGCCTTTTGACCCAGCATGATTTTGGATTAGTGAGTATAACATCGTTGACCTAAAATACAAAAAATTGATGGGACAATTTCAAAAATGTCATTCTTGAATTATTCTTTCTCAATAATTATACTATCACATGCAAATTTGCGAACATGTCATCTTTAAAAAAAAAAACACGGTTATTATGATAAACCAAAGCGGCCCGTACACACGGTCTCAGAGACTGATTCCATGGATAGTGTACTGATTCAAACTTCTTAATATGTTTTTAATTGCTAATTTGTAGAGAAATTTTGTTAATATGTAAATAAAGAATTAGTGGATACAGTCAGTGATCGTGTCAGTGTTAAAAGGGATTGTCTCCAGATCCAAATAGTCTTCTTATATTCCTTTTCTTTTTAAATACAAAAGTCTTCTTATTTTTAGCATCTATAAATACCCCCAAGAAGCTTGATCTCAAGTGTATAATAACTCCTCAGTTCTTTTGTTGAACTCTATAAGTCAAAAAGCTTAATAATAACAAAATGATTTCTTAAGTTTTCTTGATTTTGTTTTTGTTAAAAAGAAGAGCTCATTAGTTTAATTACTTCATTTTGATTATATTCGATTCTGATTGACCAGTAAGACCACGGAAAAAGGTATTTTTTTGTTTTTCAATTTTTTCTTTCTTTCTATTTTTCACCATTTATATATTATTTTCTTTCCTTTTATAAAAAAATATATGCATATATATTATGTAAAGAGTGATTGATAGTCATAACAAAGCCAAGAAAGAGTTACTTGTATTTTTTATAAAATATGTCAATTCAAAACAAATAAGTATTGAGTTTTTCCGATATTTTAATACGATATTAATACCGAAATTCAGATTAGTTTTTTTTCTATTTAAATTACACGATATGAAACTGATTTTCTGGTTACATTTTTTGCCATTTTGTTTTCTGTAAATTTCATGCAACGATTTTTTACGTGTGAAAGTCACCTCGTTATCTTCACGGTGCAAAATAAAAGTATTACTACTAAGCATATACGTGACGATGATTTACGTAATATATATATGTATATATAGACCTAAATTTGTAATACATTTACATTTTGATCTTTATCGTTTTAACTTTCATTAATTTGAGTACTTATTGGTAATGAAAAAGCAGGAAAATGGGATTAGGAGCGACGGCCCCAGGTAGCGATCGTTTCAGTACTTCTGGCCCTTCCCATCTTGCCTCTATTGATTGGTATATTTTTTTTTAATTCAGTGACATATGTATATACTTGTGAATTGTCGTAGAATACAAATTATAGAATGTAAAGCATTAGAAAGTTGTAAAGTTGCCGAGGAAGCATTGTAAAGTTGCTACATTTGATGTAACTGAATCTTCATTATTATGATATTAACATGCTTAGCAAAAACAAAAAAAGCATTAGAAAGTTAATATTTAAAATGATAGACGTCAGACAAAAAAAAAAAATTTACTAGAATTATATAAATTCATGTGCCGTGCACGAGTTTCTTACTAATAGTTGACCTTTGGGAATCAATATCAATATCGTATTTAAAATGAAAAAATTATCCCACATCTACTCAGATTCTAAATATAATTCGTTTTTTTTGTTTTTTGTAATAGGAACAATACGTACCACCGAAGCTCGGTGACATCAAGTTTGGTAAAAGGAGTGTACACGTTGGAACGGGACAGACAAAACAAACGGGTCGGCCCCGACTCCCTAGCCAAGCCCTGGTGGGATGTTTTCCACTTCACTTTACTCGAAACATTGATTGACAAAAACAACTCCATATACGGTGCCGTTTTCGTAAACGAGCTCTACAACCTTCACCAAGACACCTCTCATTTGAAAGCGCCTCCACGTTATGTGATTGCGTTCCGCGGCACAATCACAGAGAAGGATACTTTACTGTCTGATATGAAACTTAACCTCCGATGCTTCATCAACATCCTCCATCGAGGCGACAGGTTCATGCGCGCCATAGAAGCAATCCACAAGATGGTGGACAAACACGGCGAGCCAAATATATGGCTCGCTGGACACTCTTTGGGAGCCGCCATAGCATTGGCGGCCGGGAAAACAATGATCAAAAAGCATAAATTATTCCTTGAAGCTCACATATTCAACCCTCCCATGTTGAATTTTCCTCTAGAGCAGCTACTTCCGAGCAAGAGGCTAAAAGGTGTGTTTCGAATCACTGGGAGTGTCATCAAAGCCACCGTAGCCACGGTCTTCAAGGATGGTCAGGTAAAGTAAACATTCTTAATGAGAAATTGACATGTTTGCTCTTGCTCTAGATAACTAGTTCAATTACTCGAGGCAAAAATATCAGAGTTTCACCATCCACATTGAGCCGCTCCAAACTAAACTATTAGTTTTATTTTACATATTATTGTTTAAAAGGTTGATTTTTCTTGCAAGACACTACATAATTTTTATTTTTAACCAGAGGTGATTCAAGTTTTTTTTACCACCCGACAATAATCTCCTAGGATTAATGTAGCCTTTGAGTAGCCCACTCACCAGATTTCTAAATGCATGACATCATTTCTTGATATATATATATCTTTTGTTATTACAGATTCAAGAAGACTATACAAAAATAGCATCGTGGATACCTTGTTTATATGTGAACCCAGCAGATCCAATATGTTCAGAATATATTGGTTACTTTAAACACAAAACCTTAATGTCTAAGATGGGATTAAGCGTAATCGAGGAAATCGGTGCTACAAACTCACTTAGGAGTCTACTGGTCGGAAAAAGAGGAACATCATCACCGTTGGATTTTTCAACGGAACCTCTTCACCTTCTTCCATCAGCCGATATGACAATAAACACGAACAAACCGACCAAGTCTAAGTCAGCTCATGGACTTAACCAGTGGTGGCAGCAAGACTCGGTCATGAATTGGGAAAGCTGCTGCATTAGGCCTTATTCTCAGGGTGAATTGGTAAAACTGCTGAATTAGGCTTACAATAAAATACTTAAAATGAAGCATTTGCTACTTTGGTTGAGATTGCTATAACCCTTAGTTCGAATCCTTCTATCTATCCTTTTCCATTTCTTCTACTCTTTTTTTCTTCTTCTTCTTCCATTTTGTGTGTGTTTCTCTTTCCCATGTCTTATATCTTCTTCTTTTTACTTTTTTTTTTTGGTCGGATTCTTCTGTTTGCTTTTGTTTTCTCTTGTGTTTGATTTTCCTTTGGTTGTAATCATGTAATTGTTTATATAGAACAAATGTAATATAACTCAAACGTAATGTAAAAATCCTATCATAAAATTTGCAAGTAGTTAATTAAAACCATACCACTTATTTTACTATATGGTAGAGTCACTATGAGTTGATTTATATATGACTTGCTCTTTGTCCAGAACTGATATAATAATTGTGGTATTACAGAATCAGGAACATTCCATAACACCAAAGCACGACAATTATATAATAACCCCAACCATCATATTCATACCAAACCACTGTTTCCAAAAGTTAAGGTTTACCTGAAAGACAGTGACATTTACTTATTGTTATGGACACCAGATATACACCAGTTAACAATCACGACAAAGGATTGGGGAAAAATCTCGAGGAAGTGATAAAGATAATTTCAGTTCTGCGAATACTGGTCGAGGCAACGATCCATAATAGCAGAGACCGTGCTGAGAAACTCTTCTTCGGTTGTCTCTGGAGACATTAAAGCTTCTGCATCGTTTATGATTTGCTCGATCACAGATTCTTTCTTGAGTGTTTCTCTGCACATTATGCTTCCAATGGAAAAAGGTGTGAGACCCTTTGCAGCACCTTTCTTCAGAAGCATGGTCGAGATGCGGAAGACACGGGCGCATGAAGATGGAATCTCCCAACCGTGGAATCTCAAAAGTTCAATGTCTTGCTCTGGATCCAAGGATGTGATGTATTCCAATGTCTCTGAAGAGTATGGCTCTTTTGCTTGAGGCCAGTATAGCCACTCAAATGTGCAATCTTCAAACTGCACAAGGAAACAAAAAGGTGTTTTTAGCATAATATAAAAGTGTAAATGTCGGATATAGTTGTCTTCGAATACAGAAGAGACGTTGACCTTATTTGGAAAGCAATAGCCGTGGTCGATTGGAGTAAGCATGATCTGACCATTTTGTCCGTCTCGGCTAACCAAAATGTTCCCACCGTGACGATCTGCATTAGCCAGCCTAATGTCTAGAACCGATATCTTGTGAACCAGATAGACCGGGAACACTTTGTATCCCATATCTTCACAAGTTCCAACATTACTCACAAACATCTGCAGAGAACCGATCTTTGTGTTCTCTAGAGAGAACAAGACGACTTAACCAAGCCATGCATCTCTATGCTTGTGGTTAAGATCACCGGCAAACTTCCTTTGGTTGCTCATCAAACCACATTGATTTTGATTCGAGCCGAGGAATGATGATAATGAGAGGTATGTGGGCTCGTACTCTTTTTCTCTATCTTTGGTTTTGCCCCATTGGGTTTTCCGAAGTAGGTTTTTAATGAGGCAAGCACACATATTTTTAATTCAAATCCTCATTATCATGCTTATGCCATTTCTTGAAGCTCAATAAGATGATTTCGTTGGCCCATTTATCCTTAGTTAAAATCTGATTTTTATTTAAAAATTTTGTTTATGTGAGTTAAATTTGATTAATGTGTTCACACTTGTTCTTGTGTTCACATTAGTCTTTCAAACTTCTTCTTTAATGTTATTATGTTTTTCGTGTGGTCAAAGGAAGAGAAAGGGGTTTGTCCTTTCAATTCTTTTGCCTATATAATGTGGCCGAAATCTTCTAATAAGAACATCGAACATTTTTATTCTCAAATTCTCTAACTTGTTTGATCCGAGAAGTGCGTAATTTCTTCTCATCACTTTCTTATCTTTGTGCGTAATATCATAGACTAGAAAGAGCTTCGTAGTCTAAGAGATCTCCATCTCGCTTGGAAGTACACTTCGATTAGCTTCTATCATCCGTTCATATTCCATTCAAAAATCGGTTCATCTTCATCATTCCATATCAATCCGCTGCATCCAAACCTCATTTCACATCATTCCGCATCTCAAAACCTTCGAAGGGCATTCTTTGGGCATAGATCCTCACGAGGAGTCTATCAATAATTCGCACTGAACTTTCATATGGTGAATATTTGTGAAATGCATTTGTTGACAGTAAAACAAAGATGAAGCAGATCTACTGTGTCTTATATCTCGGATGCTCATCTACTCTGGTTAGATTTGAAGCAGAGATTCTTGGTGGGAAATAATTTTCGTGTTCATCAAATTAAAGCTCAGTTTGCTTCGTATAGACAAGATGGGCAAACGGTGTTGGAATACTATGGTCGACTCGATCTCTGCTTTGTGGAAAGAATTACAGGTTTCTCGGCCAATTCATGTTTGTTCTTGTGGTGCAGCTAAAGAGATTGCAAAAGAAAGAGAAGAAGACAAGATCGACCAATTTGTTTAGGGTCTTGATGATGCGCGATTTGGAAGTCTCTGTACAAATATCATAGCTGCGGATCCTCTTCCGGATCTTGGTGAAATCTACTCAAAAATTGTACAAGAAGAACAAAAACTTTCTTCTTCTCGAAGTCGTGAACAACAACATGAAGCTGTGGGCTTCGTTGCTCGTCGGGAACAAGAGCCATTGTTTTCCGTCGTCGTGATCAACAAAGAGATTCATCTCTTTCTGGTGTAAAATCTGAAACTCAAGGACGAGCAGAAAATACAATTTTACGACCTTGTAACATGCTTTGTGCTCATTGTGGGAGATTCGGTCATGAAAAACATGATTGTTGGCAGATAGTTGGTTTTCCGGATTGGTTTTATGACCAACGGAACAATAGTGGTGGCCGTGGTGGTAGTGTAAACAGTCGTGGTAGAGGAGGTCGTGGTTCTGGTTTTGGTAGCAGTGGTCGAGGTGGTGGTCGTGGTGTAGCTAATGTTGCTCACGCTACGAGTTCTAATTCGTCATCGTTTCCAGAGTTTACTCCTGATCAATGGAAAGTTCTCTCCATGATGGTTCAAGAGAAATGTGGACAAGCTAATTCCGATAAATTGTCTGGTAAGATTAGTTTTGGTGATGTTATTCTTGATACAGGAGCAAGTCATCATATGACAGGCAATAAATATTTCCTAACTAATCTCGAGAATATCTCGCCATGTTCGGTGGATTTTGCCGATGGAAGTCGAACGTTTGCTCTAAGCATGGGTGTTTTTGCTATATCGGATAAGATATCGTTGATGAATGTGTCATATGTGCCAAATTTAAATTGCACCTTGATTTCGGTTGCAAAGTTATTAAAGCAAAGATTTTTTTTGCTTTGTTCACTGACACAATTTGTATCTTACAGGACCGTTTTACGAGGACCTTGATTGGAACCGGTGAAGAGCGTGATGGGGTCTATTACTTGACGGATTTGGTCTCGGCAAAGGGTCATAAGGCAACGGCTGGTTCAGATCAAGCTTTGTGGCATCGGCGTTTGGGACATCCGTCATCTTCAGTGCTTTCGGATTTATCTTTAGTTTCTAGTTCAAATAAACTAGCTAGCTCTAGTCCATGTGACATTTGTTTTAGAGCAAAGCAAACTCGTGAGGTTTTGCATGATAGTTTAAATAAAACAACGGATTGTTTTTCACTTATTCATGTGTATGTTTGGGGTCCATATTGTGTTCCTTCTTCTCGCGGTGCAGTATACTTTCTAACGATAGTTGATGATTTTTCTAGAGCCGTTTGGACCTATCTCTTGTTGGCAAAATCAGAAGTTAAAGGAATGTTGATCAAGTTTTTAGCGTATACGGAAAAGCAATTCTCAAAATCAGTTAAAATGGTACGTAGCGATAACGGTACGGAGGTTATGTGCCTTTCTTTGTTCTTTCGTGAACATGGAATCATTCACCAAACCTCTTTTGTTGGTACGCCACAACAAAATGGGCGTGTTGAAAGAAAACATAGGCATATCCTTAACGTAACGCGAGCCTTATTGTTTCAAGCAAATTTGCCTATCAAGTTTTGGGGAGAAGCAGTTTTAACAGCTGCTTACTTAATCAACAAAACTCCTACACCAATTCTTCAAGGCAAATCACCGTATGAAGTGCTTCATGGTGTTAAGCCTGATTATAAGTTGTTGAAAGTATTTGGTTCGGCTTATTATACTCATCGTATGACTAGAGATAAGGACAAGTTTGGTGAACGTAGTCGTTTGTGTGTTTTTGTTGGTTATCCATTTGGAAAGAAGGGGTGGAAAGTTTATGATATTGAGTTTCTTGTTTCACGTGATGTTGTTTTTAATGAAGAGGTTTTCCCTTTTAGTGACACTAAAGTTGTTCCATGGCTATCATCTCCGCCTAATGTTGTTTCCGATGAAGATTTGTTAATTGTGCCTGAAGTAAGGGGGAGCACGGAGGAGTTAGCCGTACCTCCTACTCCTACTCCACCTGTTTCTCCTACTCTTGAAGAAGTTCCTAATGTTGCTTTGCCTTCGCCAATACCCGTTGTTGAGGAACCACAACCAGTTGAAGAAGCTCTTGGTAAAGGTCATCGTCAAAAGACCAAATCTGTTTTGTTACATGATTATATCACATATAACGCCGCCGTAGACCCCCCATCACACGCTCTTCCCCATTCCGATTCATCGTCCTCGTCAACGGTTCAAGGTACTTCACTTTATCCTCTTTCCGATTTTATATCGGATACTCAGTTTTCTCCAGGACATAGAGCTTTCTTGACGTCTATCACCGCTGGTACTGAGCCTAAGAATTTCAAAGAGGCTGTGAAAATTAAATTCTGGTTATTAATCTTGAAGATGCACACACTTGGGATATTACGGATCTTTCGCCTGGTAAAGAAGCCATTGGTAGTCAATGGGTGTATCGAACTAAGTACTACTCTGATGGAACCATAGAGCGCTACAAAGCTCGCCTTGCTATTCAAGGAAATAATCAGGTTGAGGGTGAGGATTATAACGAAACGTTTGCACCGGTTGCGTTTAGTTGCTGCTAAAAACTGGGAAGTCTACCAAATGGATGTTAACAACGCATTTCTTCATGGTGATCTAGAAGAAGAAGTCTATATGAATCTTCCCCCGGGTTTTCGACATTCTCATCCTGGTAAAGTTTGTCGTCTTCGAAAGTCTTTATATGGTCTTAAACAAGCACCAAGATGTTGGTTCAAGAAATTCTCGGATGCTTTACTTCGGTTTGGGTTTTTTCAATCATACGAAGATTACTATCTCTTCTCCTACTCGTATAAAGATGTTGATCTATGAGTTTTAATTTACGCTGATGATCTTCTCATTTGTGGTAATAATGAGTATATGGTGCAAAAGTTTAAATCGTATTTAAATCGTTGTTTCTCGATGAAGGACTTGGGAAAATTAAAATACTTTCTTGGTATTGAAGTAAGTCGGGGCCAAGAAGGAATTTTTTTTATCGCAACGCAAGTACGCGTTGGATATTGTTACCGATAGTGGGTTCACATATAAACAAGGTATCCACGATGCTATTTTTGTATAGTCTTCTTGAATCTGTAATAACAAAAGATATATATATCAAGAAATGATGTCATGCATTTAGAAATCTGGTGAGTGGGCAACTCAAAGGCTACATTCATCCTAGGAGATTATTGTCGGGTGGTAAAAAAAACTTGAATCACCTCTGGTTAAAAATAAAAATTATGAATTTTCGTATTGTTCCTATTACAAAAAACAAAAAAAAACGAATTATATTTAGAATTTGAGTAGATGTGGGATAATTTTTTCATTTTAAATACGATATTGATATTGATTCCCAAAGGTCAACTATTAGTAAGAAACTCGTGCACGGCACATGAATTTATATAATTCTAGTAAATTTTTTTTTTTGTCTGACGTCTATCATTTTAAATATTAACTTTCTAATGCTTTTTTTGTTTTTGCTAAGCATGTTAATATCATAATAATGAAGATTCAGTTACATCAAATGTAGCAACTTTACAATGCTTCCTCGGCAACTTTACAACTTTCTAATGCTTTACATTCTATAATTTGTATTCTACGACAATTCACAAGTATATACATATGTCACTGAATTAAAAAAAAATATACCAATCAATAGAGGCAAGATGGGAAGGGCCAGAAGTACTGAAACGATCGCTACCTGGGGCCGTCGCTCCTAATCCCATTTTCCTGCTTTTTCATTACCAATAAGTACTCAAATTAATGAAAGTTAAAACGGTAAAAATCAAAATGTAAATGTATTACAAATTTAGGTCTATATATACATATATATATTACGTAAATCATCGTCACGTATATGCTTAGTAGTAATATTTTATTTTGCACCGTGAAGATAACGAGGTGACTTTCACACGTAAAAAATCGTTGCATGAAATTTACAGAAAAAAAAATGGCAAAAAATGTAACCAGAAAATCAGTTTCATATCGTGTAATTTAAATAGAAAAAAAACTAATCTGAATTTCGGTATTAATATCGTATTAAAATTACATATCGGAAAAACTCAATACTTATTTGTTTTGAATTGACATATTTTATAAAAAATACAAGTAACTCTTTCTTGGCTTTGTTATGACTATCAATCACTCTTTACATAATATATATGCATATATTTTTTTATAAAAGGAAAGAAAATAATATATAAATGGTGAAAAATAGAAAGAAAGAAAAAATTGAAAAACAAAAAAATACCTTTTTCCGTGGTCGTACTGGTCAATCAGAATCGAATATAATCCTAATGAAGTAATTAAACTAATGAGCTCTTCTTTTTAACAAAAACAAAATCAAGAAAACTTAAGAAATCATTTTGTTATTATTAAGCTTTTTGACTTATAGAGTTCAACAAAAGAACTGAGGAGTTATTATACACTTGAGATCAAGCTTCTTGGGGGTATTTATAGATGCTAAAAATAAGAAGACTTTTGTAATAACCGTGTTTTTTTTTTTAAAGATGACATGTTCGCAAATTTGCATGTGATAGTATAATTATTGAGAAAGAATAATTCAAGAATGACATTTTTGAAATTGTCCCATCAATTTTTTGTATTTTAGGTCAACGATGTTATACTCACTAATCCAAAATCATGCTGGGTCAAAAGGCGCGAAAGCTTCAATGCTTAAACGAAAATAAATGCTAAACATCATATCACATCTTCTTAAAAAAGTAATTAAGTATCCATGGTCAACATCTTTTTGTTGTAATTTCTTGGGGTTTTTTTTGTGGGCATTAACTTTTTGGATTTTTAAACTCAAAGTGACAGTATTAACATTATAGTATTCATGTTATTATATCATTTGACTTTGTCTATAATCTATATGCATTATTGTTAGTGTAAGTTAAACTCCATTCAATGACGAATAGAATTCTTTTTAGTTACGAGAAATCTCTAAAACTTTTCCTGTCTGCCTTGTCAGTTAAACTTTTCCCGTCTGCCTCTTCCCCTCTCTTACCATTTGATTTGTTTTTTTCGGCCAAACTCTTACCATTAGAAAAATTGATTCTCCAATCCATACACAAAACCCAATTCTACAGGATGTAGAATAAGGTTTGTATTGACTTTATTGACTTGCTTATGAACATTACAAAGAGATGTATTTATACACGAGACTATGACGGCTTAACTATGACGGCTAACCTAAAGCCCAAGTAACTTATATACATATATAGGCCAATACTCCCCCTCAAGTTGGAGCATGGAGATTAACAATGCCTAACTTGAATGATATGTTTTGAAAGGGAACACGACCCAATGCTTTAGTTAAATGTCTGCGATTTGAGCATCCGTACGTAAATGTTGAGTGACAATAGTACCATCTTGAACCGCGTCTCGAACTGCATAACAATTCTTTTCTATATGTTTGGTACGTTCATGAAACACAGGATTAGCGGGTATATGAATTGCCGCTTTGCTATCACAAAAGAAATGGGTAGGAGCAGTTTGAGGAATACCAAACTCCATGAGCAATCTTCGTAACCACTTGAGCTCACGTAACGCCACTGACATTGACCGATATTCGGCTTCGGCCGAAGAATGAGATACTATATCTTGCTTCTTGGTTTTCCAAGAAATAGGAGAACCACCGAGCATGACCAGAAACGCACTAAGTGAACGACACGTTAATGGACAAGCCGCCCAATTCGCATCACAATAAATTGATAAAGTGAGATCCGAGTCAGCCTTGAGAAGAATTCTTTGACCCAAAGTGCCCTTTAAAAACCGCACTATGATATATCATGGTTTTTACCCTGTTAGGCCATGCTATAAGTCCAATATCTAGAGTCTTTATGGTGTTTCCTAGTATGTTTTAGAGTCTTTGCAGGTACTTAGACGTTTGAGGCATAATTGATGTTTACTGAAAGTTTTTGAGCATTGCGGAACGAAGTGGCAAAGATCGAAGTGAAGAGTCGAAATATGAAGATGGTGTCGATCGACACCACCTATGGGTGTCGGTCGACACCCTGCTCGACCAAGCCAAAAGCCCAAAATCGAAGATGTCTGTTCAAAGCCCGAAAGTTCCAGATGTTTACAATTATGTTAATGATGGTTTATGTACTCTATAAATACGTTTTCGCAGCCATTGTTTAGGCTTATGCTTTATTTTACTTAGTTTAAGAGATATCTATTTTTAATAAGAATGGTTTCTTCTTTTATTATGTCTGAGTAATTTCTCTATTAGGTTAAGGGCAATTTAAAGGTTTTTGATGTTTTGCTACATCTTATTTTAATTGCATAGGATAATATCTTTAGAATGTTCTTCATCTTGACTTGAGTTTATTGCTGATTTTAGATTCATGGCCTGAAATCTGATTTAGGGTTAATTAATAGAAACGATAGTTTTGTTGATTACCTGATCTAGTCTTTGATGAGCAAAATTCCTTTTCGCAAAGAAATTTGGTTTAGGGTTTTGTGAACAATTGAGCTTGAACTTTAATGCTTGTTTAGATTGTTAGGATTCGCAAAGAAATTTTGTTTTCTAGGATTTAAACATTGATAATCTCTGCAGCGAAAGTTGATTGATTTTATATTCGTGTTCATGTTTAAGAACTGCGCTTAATATCCTATCTTTTATTTATTGATCTGCAATTCTGATTCACCTGAGATTTCTATGAACCTAGCTTTTATCTTTATTGTTTTAAAGCTTATCACCTATCTTGCTTTTATTACTTGTTTTTACATTACATTATATTTTGCTTAGCTTAATCTGAATTTATTAATCTATTGTAAAATTTGATTTCCTGTGGATTCGATCCCCAAGTGTTGCATCTGATCACTTAATTTGAGAGAGTAGCTCAGGGTAAATTTGAGCATATCACACTACACGAAGAGCAGCCTCCCAATGAAATTCTTTTGGTGTTTGCATGAATTGGGAAAGAATATGAACCAAATAACATAACTCGGGTCGAGTATTGAGAAGATATATCAATCGTCCAAAAAGTCTTCGATACTTACTTGGATCCTCAAGAAGAGGACTTTTGGCTGTAGCAAGTTGATGATTTGACTCAAGCGGTGTCGCAGCATGCTTGGAGCCGAGATTACCACTATCGGTAACAATATCCAACGCGTACTTGCGTTGCGATAAAAAAAATTCCTTCTTGGCCCCGACTTACTTCAATACCAAGAAAGTATTTTAATTTTCCCAAGTCCTTCATCGAGAAACAACGATTTAAATACGATTTAAACTTTTGCACCATATACTCATTATTACCACAAATGAGAAGATCATCAGCGTAAATTAAAACTCATAGATCAACATCTTTATACGAGTAGGAGAAGAGATAGTAATCTTCGTATGATTGAAAAAACCCAAACCGAAGTAAAGCATCCGAGAATTTCTTGAACCAACATCTTGGTGCTTGTTTAAGACCATATAAAGACT